>JASANB010007755.1:0-321558 GCA_030248155.1 Sabatieria punctata | reverse complement strand
GATATTTAAGAGAAATCGGTGTTTTTAGAAGCCTTTTCTGTCATTTTTGGCTTGTTTTTAGCTCGTAAATACTTTTCGGCAGCTCAAATTTGCGTTTTTTTAGCGAAATAAACGTGCTAGAAACGCATTTCCAGGCGTTTTTGGAGCTTTTTAAAATTATTGAAGCCCTGGCCGAAACCCCCTTCCTCCCCCAGGCCGGCCGGTACCTGTTATATGTACTGTATCTGTCAGATAAAATAAACAGCTATAGATTTGATAGTCTTAACCCTTCGACAGACACTCATAAAAATTCATACGCAACAGAATCACGAAAGGCTAGAAAATAATTTAGTTAGCAGGCACGCTGTTTATGGTATTGGTTAGAGATGACACAATACATTGGGTATTGGGGTATTTTCCGATATTTGGTACAGTCATGTCTCGTTAATCCGGACAAGTTGGGACCGGCCAATTTTGTCCGGATTAGCGAATTTCCGGATTAACGAATCAAAGCTAAAACACTGTTTTTCGACTCAAAGGCCTGAATGACAACTTTTTGTTAGTTGCATATCAGATTTTACAGCAGTACCTCTTAATTAAAAGCCAAAAGCTTATTTCAGCTAATTATAGCTCCTAAAATAGCAAAAATAATAACATTCTGACTGAACGAAAAGCATTATTCGATTGAAAATTCACACCTGAACTGAAAAATTGCGTATTTTTATGTAAAAGAAAAGAATACGTAGGAAAAGATGTTTTACTGTTGTTCACATTGAACAAAAAGAAATTAGTTGAATAGACCAGCAGAACAGTATCATCAGGTTGCCATCAGAACAGCAAGACACTCTAAAATTAACCTCTTACATAATTATATACATAGTAGTAAGCTTTTTCCACATAATCACATTGACATTTTGATTCACTTTTGATGCACAAATCTTATATTAGGTATGAAAACAAAATTTTCAGCCCATTTCCTTTATTGAAATGATTCTCTAACTGTCTTTCATAGCTTCGCAATGTCTTTTTTCACAGTGAAATCGATTTAGAACGATTTAATGGGCTTCCAAATTAGTGCTCGCACAAATTACAAATTTTTTTGGACTCATTTCAAAAATATTGAGGTATTGTGGTCTTCAATATATTGGGTATTTGGTTTTGCGACAGTGTTTCATCTCCGGTACTGGTACCATTTATGCGGCCACTAGCCTAAGTACCAGTACCATAAACGGCGTTAAGTGCCTAACTGTAACAGACTACCCATATCAGTGTAAATTTTAAGAAAACTCCATTTTAAATGATTTTTCTGTTCGCACCCACATAGATACGCTTCAGAACTGAGTATCTCTTAAAAACAGGTGCTACGATCGGCCCAGGGTGTGCAGCTAATTAGAAATTCTAATTAACATATTTCCGCCGTTCCCACTGTTATTACTAATAGTCGGCTAGAAGAGCGCCTAGCTGAAATAATGGCACCGCTGTTTGTATGTCTGCTGTGTGTTTGCTTCCTAGTTGCTCCCAGCCTAGCTTGGCCAGTGGGCGTGCACCGGGAATGGATCAAGCAATGGGTGCAGTCAAACGGGTTCCATCCGATCAGACCAAAACCATTCAACAGTCATCATCAGCTGTCGCTAGAAGCAGACGCCGACCCGAACGAGCAGCTTACGATTGATCTGATCAAATTGGTTCAGACTAATCTGTACTAAACAAACTGAGTGTTTATTATAAAGTAGAACCTATTTTGCGGCACAGACAAAATTCCTATGCATTAAATCATCACAACGAAATTACATATATGCGGAATGTGATGCCAGAGAGAAGATCTATAATAGTCAGGCACTTAACGCCGTTTATGGTACTGGCACCATATAACTCCTTGCGCCAGACGCCTAAATTCGCGAAACGCTAACCGCTGGCTAATTTCGGAAATCGACAGCGGTTAGCGTTTTCTATTTTCGCATGTAAAGCGAAAATAGATTCTCTAACCGCTGCTGTGGGCGTAAATCGATACTTGAGGATAGTTTAACTAAGACGGTTCTCTTCGAAAATAGAACGAATCTTGACAGCAATTTTCAATCTTTTTTGTAGTGGGACGGCTATTTCACAACGTAAAATTGATGGCAAATAGATGCGACTGAGGCGTACTCCCCTCTGTGTAAAAAGGCCCTGAAAAAAGGGTCAGGTTTCACCTTTGGATGAGATCACAGATTCGAAAATTTAACAATTGGCAGCCAGCCAAATTTGGCGCGCCGCCTACGAAACTCTAAATTCAACTCCGCCCATCGCAGTTGAACAGCGGTTAGCGCAGCGTCGGCCTATTTTCGAAAACGCTAACCGCAGGCCAACTACTCCAAATGGAGTATTTTCTGCCCCAACCGGATAAGGTGCCGGTACCATATAATGGTACCGGTACCTAGGGTAGTGGCACCATATATGGTACCACCACAGTCCCTGAACGTGGGGATACCATATATTGTGCCACTAGTCTAGGTACTGGTACTATAAACGGCGTTAAATGCCAGACTGTATAAGAGGCCAGTTTAACTGTAACTGTACGGTTTCCTGGTTACTGTAAGCGCTTACAAGGTCCGGGCCGGTCTAGGGGAGGGGGAAGGGCATACATGTACAAGGGGGTTTTGGGGCTTACCCCTTAGCTAGAAGTGCCAAATCTTCCGAGACAGTTAAGGGACCCCCGCCCCGGCTCAAAAATGCAAGTACTAGTGGTGGCTCCAGTACTAAGGGGCCGTCCATAAACTACGACGTTCAAAAATTCAAAATTCTGCACCGCCACCCCCCCTCCGACGTTTCGTTCAAAATCTGAAGCTGCTTTTCTGACTGCGTAATCACAAATGAATAATAGAAAAATTTATGCCTGGTGCACATACGTATTTACCAGTTAGTTTCACCAATCTTTCAAAAATTTATTTAACTTTCAGTTAAAAAAGAGATATGCTGTTGCCACACTAAACAATCTGCTGGGTTGTTTTAATCACTCTTGTTCATTGCCAAAATCAGTGTTTCAAATTTGAGGGCAAATACCTCGAGAACCTACAAGCAGAGCGTCTAACGAAAACTCTACCAATCGATAATTTATTTGTCTTTCATTCAAAAAAGATTTATTCAAGTCGGTTGGGATTACGGTTGCTACAGTAAAAAATCTGCTCGGTTGTTTTTTGCACACCCTGTACAAATCACGCTAACATACTGTATGTTGTACAACTACAAAAATGTGTCGAAAACCGTTTGACTTTCTCTGCATTCTTGCTTATTCTGCAATCGTCAAACCTTACCAAAAGAAGGCCAAAAATACGTCAACGTTTTGCCTCAACCCCCCACCCCCCTCCAACGTTCTGCGACGTTTTTCGGGGTACCCCCACCCCCCCTCTCTGAACGTCGTAGTTTATGGATGGCCCCTAACAAACTGACTAAAATCACTAACTTCTAGCTTAAAAAATTAACTTGAAAAGCCTTCACTAACTTCTAGCTTAAAAAATTAGCTTGAAAAACTTTGGAAACCGATTTGGCGTTTATACTGCTGATACTTCAAAGAAATCCGTGTTTTATGAAGCCCTTTTGTCATGTTTTGCGTTTTAGTACGTTTTATTCAGTAAAGAAGCTAAAAATCGCTATTTATTTTAGGCTGCCAAATATGTATTGAAGAATTTTGTACGTAGTGTTTGTGTGTGTCTGATTGTCACTCTTTTGTGTGGTGTTTGTTACTCTGGTGTGTGTCATCAGTAATCACTGTGTAGCGTTTAAGAGCTGAAAATATGACAAAAAGAGCATCTAAAAACACCGCTTTCTCTTGAGCAGTAGAAAACGCCAAATTCGGCTAGTAAGGGCTTTTTAAGCGGATTTTAAGCTAAAATTATGTTATTTCTGAGCGAGTTTGTTACTGCTGGAGCTGCACTGAAACTACTAGTATTTTTTAGGTCGCGAGTCCCTAAACTGTCTCGGGAAGCTGGGTGAGGGGGTTAACCTTTGTAGCTGGGGAAGTACCCCCAAACCACTAGTACAGTATATGTACCATACATGTAACAGGGGGTCTAGGAGGGCGTCTGCCCCCATCAGACTTTGTGCCAGACCCCCCACACCGGATGGCGACCCCTCCTGACACGATTTTTCTGGCAAGCAATTTTTTTGGGCAAATTTTTGTTCTTTTTGCAATTTCAGACACAAAATTTGCCAAAATCGCCTGTAAAACAGCTCTTTTTAGCTGTATTTCAGCCGAAATTAGCTATTTTTGACGATTTTTTATCCAAAAATGCGATTTTTTTGCGATTTGAGCATTGTGTAGTGCCAAACCCACACATTAGAATTTGGTCTCAGACCCCCGGTCGGCGTCAGATCCCCCAACCTCCCTCCCCTTTTGGCGGATTACCTGTTACGTGTATGCATGTACATACGTTAAGAGTCGGTCCACGAAAAAATCGAACATTGACGCGAAGAACTCTGTACAGCTCATTTTTCAAAATCACCGCACAGATCTGAAACTTTCAGCGATTGTAGACCTTGAAAAGAAATGAAAAAGTTTGCCATCCGATTTTCTCTAGCTGCATTTGAACCCAAGTTATGGACCCTCGAAAATCGGGATTTTGGCACTCTCTAGTGGCACCACCCTAACTTTGAACGGCTGCGGTTTACTAGTCTGTAGACTAAATTTTATCAGTTATGGCTCGTTAGAAAGACCATTTCAAGTAGTTTCAAGCGCTTCTGTCAGATTTTTAAAAAATTGGTCTGATCTTGTGCAATTCACCGTAAACTTTAACAGGCCATATCTTAAAATTGAACATGGTATCTCAAACAGTGACTATCATAGTCGGAATCTCCGTTCTTTTCTGCGTCGAACGGTATCAACCATATTGATATGGAGTTGCAATCTGACAATCAAACGATCAGTTGAAGGTAGGGTGGTCGGACACTTTCAAAAATCCGGTTTTTTTTGCGCTTTTCGGTCACCCACCAAACTTTGAACGGCTGCCGTTCACTAGTCTCTTGACCAACTGTTATCAGTTATGGTTCGTTAGAAAGGCCATTTCAAGTAGTTTCTAGGGATCCTGCCAGTTTTTCAAAAGATTGGATTGATCTGGTGCAATCGGCCCTAAACTTTAACAGGCCATATCTCAAACTTGAACATGGTATCTCAAAAAGTGACTATCATATTCGGAATCTCCGTTCTTTTGTGCGTCTAACGGTACCAACCATATTTATATGGAGTTGCAATATGACAGTCAAACGATCAGTTGAAGGTAGGGTGGTCGGACACTCAAAAATCCGGTTTTTTTTGCGCTTTTCGGTCACCCACCAAACTTTAAACGGCTGCCGTTCACTAGTCTGTTGACCAAATGTTATCAGTTATGGCTCGTTAGAAAGAATATTTCAAGTAGTTTCAAGCGCTACTGTCCGATTTTTAAAAAAATGGTCTGAACTTGTGCAAT
This sequence comes from Sabatieria punctata, assembly GCA_030248155.1. Lineage (NCBI taxonomy): Eukaryota > Metazoa > Nematoda > Chromadorea > Araeolaimida > Comesomatidae > Sabatieria > Sabatieria punctata. The sequence continues at coordinate 316,141 of JASANB010007755.1, read as the reverse complement.
TCGCCGTAAAATTTAACAGGCCATATCTTAAAATTGAACATCGCATCTCAAAAAGTGACTATCATGTATGACACTACTTGAAATGGCCTTTCTAACGAGCCATAACTGATAACATTTGGTCAACAGACTAGTGAACGGCAGCCGCTCAAAGTTTGGTGGGTGACCGAAAAGCGCAAAAAACCGGATTTTTGAGTGTTCGACCACCCTACATTCAACTGATCGTTTGACTGTCAGATTGCAACTCCTTATAAATATGGTTGATACCGTTAGACGCAGAAAAGAACGGAGATTCCGAATATGATAGCCACTTTTTGAGATACCATTTTCAATTTTAAGATATGGCCTGTTAAAGTTTATGACGAATTGCACAAGATCAGACCAATATTTTAAAAATCTGACAGAAGCGCTTGAAAATACTTGAAATGGCCTCTCTAACGAGCCATAACTGATAACATTTGGTCAACAGACTAGTGAACGGCAGCCGTTCGAAGTTTGGTGGGTGACCGAAAAGCGCAAAAAACCCGGATTTTTGAGTGTCCGAGCACCCTACTTTCAACTGATCGTTTGACTGTCAGATTGCAACTCCATATAAATATGGTTGATACCGTTAGACGCACAAAAGAACGGAGATTCCGAATATGATAGTCACTTTTTGAGATACCATGTTCAATTTTAAGATATGGTCTGTTAAAGTTTACGGCGAATTGCACAAGATCACACCAATTTTTTGAAAATCTGATAGAAGCGCTTGAAAGTACTTGAAAAGGTCTTTCTAACGAGCCATAACTGATAACATTTCGTCCACAGACTAGTGAACCGCAGCCGTTCAAAGTTAGGGTGGTGCCACTAGAGAGTAGTGTTTCCGATCAAATTAAAATTAAATAACAAAATTAAATTGTTTTGGCCAAAATCACCAAGTAAATAGCAATTTGATAACAAATTAAATTTCTCGCGATGACTGTCAAACAAATAAAAATTATATTAAATTTCGTAAAATTGGCCTGCAAATTTGATATAAATTTGATATGAATTTGATATAAATTTGCTTGGTTTGGCAGCTTCACTAACCAAAGTCTGACTACAAAACAACAAGTTCAGTTGAAAGATGACCTTGTTTATGTCTATAGCAAAGATATCAGCTCTTTAAATGCCAATTTCTAGACCATTTGTCACCATCTGAAGAAAAGTCAACTCATTTTGGATTGACTCAACCCAGGTTTTGAGCTGTTTCCTCAGGAATTGAGTACTGATTTTAGCAAATTTATATTTAATTCGTATCAAATAACAAATTTGTATCAAATTAAATTTCAGAATTTGGATACCAAGCAAATTAATAGCAAGTTATTTTCTTATGAAGGGTGAGCAAGCAATTTAATAGTTATTTAATTTCGAAATAAATTTACTCGGAAACACTACTAGAGAGTGCCAAAATCCCGATTTTCGAGGATCCATAACTTGGGTTCAAATGCAGCTAGAGAAAATCGGATGGCAAACTTTTTCATTTCTTTTCATGGTCTTCAATCGCTGAAAGTTTCACATCTGTGCGGTGATTTTGAAAAATCAGCTGTACAGACTAATGTTTGATTTTTTCGTGGACCCACTCTTAAGCATCCCATCTTCAACTTTCACTGTATTCCGACGTTTGAGTGTAATTAGAACGAATTTTTGATTGTAGTGTCTTTATGTTTTTAACTACTGACTGAACCAACTTCGAAAACAGTTCAGGCTCTTTTAAGTATTATACAAAAAACATAGCCCAAAGGGAGCGGAAAACTGGTTTTTCTTGCTCAATCGGCAGGCCAGTTTTTGCAGCCTCTGGTCTGATCAGCTTTGTTGTAAATTTTGTGAAAAGAGAAGTCTTGTCTCTAAAACTGTGTTTACCTATCTTCGTATCAACTTACTATCAGGCCAGGTGTGCGCTGCATTATTTATTTGACGGCCGTTTAGTTTAGTATTAATATTGGTTCCAATTAGCTATACGCACTGCCGACGAACGCAGTGAATTTGAGTGAACGCGCCCTAGATTCGATTCGACCAACGTTTGCATAAATGTTGCTGAGACTCATGAGAAGTGTGCTGCTGCAACTGTAAACAAACGTTCGTTTAGCGTAGGAACAAAACGAAACGTGATTTAAATTGCGTCACGAACGTTGCTGGAAGTTTTCGCAACAGCTGCTTTGTTGATTAAAATGACAGCAGTGCGATGCGCCGTTTCTACAGACGTTCGCTTTAGATTGACTGCGTTTGTTTGTGGGCGCATACATGTAGCTGGGTTTTCGGCTGGGGGGGGTTTTTTCCAGATCCAAAATAGGGTTTCAGCACTATTTCCAAAGGGGGTTTCAGCGACCTTTTTTTGGTGTCCAAAAGTGGGTTTTAGCGACCTTTTTTTGGGCTCAAAACAGGGTTTTGAGGACTAAAAATCCGGTAAAAATCCTGTCAGAAGTGCAAAAATTCCCTATAAAACCCTATTTATTGGTTTAAAATGTGCAGAAAATCCTATTTTTTATTAAAAACGTGCAAAAAACATGTTTTTGCTTTAAAACATGCAAAAAAGCTCTATTTTACTCGACAGAATTGAGCTAAAATGCGTATCTGGAACCCTATTTAGAGATTTTGAAACAAAAATTAGGGCACTGAAACCCTGTTTAGGGTTTTTGAGACCCAAATTAGGGCTCCGAACCCAATTTAGGGCTTTTGAAACCCAAATTAGGGTTCCGGAACCCTACTTTGGGCCTCCAGAAACCCTGTTTAGTCTCTGTGAAACCCAAATTAGGGTTCCGGAACCCTATTTGGGCCTCCAGAAACCCTGTTTAGTCTCTGTGAAACCCAAATTAGGGTTCCGTAACCCTATTTAGGGTTTTTTAAACCCAAAGTAGTGTTGCGGAAACCTATTTACGGTTTCAGACACCAAATATAGGGGTTCAGAACCGAATTTAGGTTTCAGAAACCCAAATTAGGGTTCCGGAACCCTACTTTGGGCCTCCAGAAACCCTGTTTAGTCTCTGTGAAACCTAAATTAGGGTTCCGGAACCCTATTTGGGCCTCCAGAAACCCTGTTTAGTCTCTGTGAAACCCAAATTAGGGTTCCGTAACCCTATTTAGGGTTTTTGAAACCCAAAGTAGGGTTCCGGAACCCTATTTATGGTTTGCGTAACCCAAATTAAGGTTTAAGGAACCCAAAATAGGGTTCCGGAACCCTATTTAGGGTTTGTGAAAACCAAAACACGGTTTGTGAACCCTATTTAGGGGTTTTGAAAGCCAAAATATTGCTCACGAACCGTATTTAGGGTTTCAGGCACCCAAAACAGGGTTTCGGAACACTATTTAGGGTTTCTGAAACCCTAAATAGGGTTCCGGAGGCATTACTTTGGGTTTCTGAAACCCTAACTAGGGTTCCGGAACCCTATTTAGGGCTTTTGAAATGCTAAATTACGGTATATAAGTCTTGAAACCCTGAATTTTAGCAGTTTGTAACCCAAAATAGGGTTTCAGAAAAAACCCCCCCCAGAATTCGGCTGGGGGGGGGTTTTTTTGCCGAAAATCGGGCCTGGGGGGGCTAAACCCCCCCAAAACCCCCCCCCTCCTACATGTATGTGTGGGCGGTAGGGGTACCGGAGTTCTCCACCTATAAGACCCCTCCGGTTATAAGACCGGGTTGCTTTTCCGACTATAAGTAAGACCCGGGTCTTATAGCAGGTCGGCAGAAAGCAGGGTCTGTCTGGGGGCATTTTCCAGTTATAAGACCCGGGCCTAAACTCAGAATGGTGTGTTCGTGTATATTTTTTACAAGATAACTAATGAATATGAAGTTTTTGAACTCGGGTGGGTCGTTCAAGAATCGTTTTAAAATCTGTGTAATCTTGGTAAAATTCTTGATTTCATAGGTTTAGTTAGATAGCTGCTGTAAGCATTATTGAAGCTTCCCAGTTGCCTAAGTTTTCAAAACTTGTTTAAAACTGAGCTGTTCATACTTAAGGGGCCGTTCATAAACGACGTCGTTCCAAAATCCCGATTTTTCGGACCCCCCCTCCCCCCCAACATCGCCTTGCGTCGTTTCTTGGGGACCCCCCCCTACGGCGTCGTCGTTTTCGGTTTACCCCCCCCCCAATAAAACGGCAGTACATAGAGTACTGTGACGTTTTCTTGTTACCATACTGCACAATCAATAGAATAAATCCCTACAACCGCTCTGGGAAGCTTTTCTGTATGGAGAAACGTTTGATAGAATGTGCATAAATCGAAAATAATGTAATTTGAAGTACCCTAAAATTCCGAAAAAAGCGACGTCGTTTTTTGCTAACCCCTCCCCCTCCTGGTGCGTCGTCTATCGTCGCATTTCAGCCGACCCCCCCTCCCCCCCTCTGGAACGACGTCGTTTATGAACGGCCCCTAAGCGTACAGTCAGTTGTTGCAAAGATCAAGTCAAAGACCAGTGTATTTCATGCTTTTTATGCAGAACATTCAGTTTTAATTGTAAAATATAGATTTTCCACCTACAAGACCCGGGCATACATGGGCCGGGGGGGGTAAGGGGGTTGTATACCCCTCCCCCTCGGTCGGCCATACCTCCCCTCGGCCGGCCACCCCCCCTCCCCCTCCCGGAGGGAGGAAATTTTCGCTTATTTAAGGCAAAATAGGCGTTTTTTTTGCCTTTTTTCGGGGTGGGGGACCCCCCCCCCCCCCGAGGTCTCAACCCCCCACCCCCCCTCCGGATTTTTCCGGCCCATGTATGGACCCGGGTGCAAAAATGTGACCTCAAATTTAGGCATTTTCCGGTTATAAGATCCGGTCTTATAGGTGGAAAACTCCGGTACTACATCTGTGTTTTAAGCCCATCAGCAAAATGCCGAAATTCAAGCTAATTTATTTCGACCTTATGGCTAGGGCCGAGCCTATACGTCTGATCTTAGCACACGCCGGAGTAGCCTACGAAGACCATCGCTTCCAGTTTCAGGACTGGCCGGCCCTCAAACCTCGTACGTTTGACTCGATTTTTCACGTTTATTGCTATTTTTACGAAAAGTGCATAATTTGGCTGAAAGTGCAATATTATTGGCGTAAACTGCGTGCCGTGAAATGGCGGTTGTTCTTAATTTGCCACGTGGCCGATGCTTCCGCTCAGTTTTGAAATGGTTTTCGCGCATGTGGACACAGATAAAAGCGTTTCTTGAGTGACCTTTATAGTCAAGAAAGTTTGTTTATATCATAAAAAGGCCCCGATTTTTATTCAAGTTTTGTTTTTCTGAGAGATGCTACGATTGTGTGTACGGTTTTTGAAAAATTATCTTTTTACAGAGACTCCATTCGGTTCGGTTCCTGTCTTAGAGGTGGATGGCAAGCCACTGGCCCAAAGCCATGCGATTTGTGGATACCTGGGAAAATTATACGGTATTGTACATTTGGTTCAATTTTCAATGCTAGTAATATTGCTAAAAAGGCTTTGATTGAGCTAAACGCCAGAAATCTACAGTGTTCCCCATAAAAAAGACTGCATCCCTTTTTTCGAGTTTTCCGAATAATTTCGAATGGCCGCCATTTCATCAAAATTTTCAGCCGAATGAAAACCTTTTTGGCAGAATTTGTATTATGTGTTTGCCGATTCTTTTGACCAAGTGCTAGCCAGCTAACCTTCTGTAGCTATGAGTTATGCTCTATCCGAAATGAACTGATACGCATTTTCAGTCGTCAAATCTGAACATACTGTACATCTCCTGAATCCTATATCGGATTTTCCTCAATTTTTGCAGGTTGATCAATCATCATATGAACTTAAAACCCTGAAGAGGTTTTCTACCACTGCCGGTTTTCTACGGTTTTCTACCAAAAATTTTCTACAAATCATGTATTGAACTGCTTTCATTTATAAGAATTACATATCTTTGGTTTGAAGGAATGCACTATTAAGTCAGCTAGTTCAGTAACATCCAGAATTGACTCAGAATGTCAGCAGACAAAGGTGAAAATCTGACCTATATTTCCACTTGTACAGTGATGAAAATGATTAAAAGAGCGATACAGCCGCGATTTTCGAGTTCAACAGACCGTTATGCATCGATTGGTCCGTCCGGGATTACCGGATGATGAGCTATTTGGAAAGTACTGTACATGGGCACTTATATAGAAATGTCAACTGTTCTGTGTCTGAGCTCAGCGGTGCCTGACTGTGATTTGAATTTTTTTTGACTGATTTTCAACATGTCAACTGTTGTTTGTTTCCTGAAATTCGTGTTTATAGCCCCGATTTTTTGAGGTTTTAACCCATTTTCCATTATATTTTTATTTCATCCATGTCAAAATCTTTTATCCGAATAACCGCTCATACATAGGCGCTTATTTGGAAAGACTTTCCAAATAATCGTCCAGGGCGCGTTTATGCGAAAAAAGCCGTGAATAGTCTTTTAGGACTGTCTGGCAAAGACGCATTGGAAGAAGCCAAATGTTACATGTACGCCGGTGGAGTAGAAGACCTTTTTGTTGGAATCACACCCTACTTTCGAACTCAAGATCCAGAAGAAAAGGTTCGTTTCTTGCAAGTAGGTGGGTACTGTTGCTTGGGTATTGGAATTTCAGAATTCGGTACGGTATCGGTAGGTACCTTAAAAATTCCGATACCCAGGTATCGGTATTGGTAGGTACAGACAAAAATATTCGGCATTGGGGATTTATTCGGTATTTTTCAAGAATTTGATTGAATGACTAAAACCGAATTTTTTTACTTTTTTTTGTTTTGAAACGTTCGAAATTCTATTAATTATTAAGAAATTAGAAAGTAGTGCAGTGCCGACCGACTAAATCATAGATTTATGGCAAAACTGATATTATTAGTAACCAACAGTTTGCTGCTGCTGCGATTTTAATGGTTAAATATACAATGCGTCCTATCCTTCATTATCCAAAGTACTAGATGTCCAGTTGAGTTAGTGTCCAGTTATTCATGGTTGGAATAGCTATTCACGGTGCGGCCTATACTCTGCTGAACTTAGTACTAGCAGCAACCATGAAGATAATATTTAAAAGCAGTTCATAAACGTCTTTCCAACGAACGGCAGTACACAGGTACATGCGCATGTCCACCTTCTTTATCAGAGGGCATAACGTAAAATCTGTCACCAACATTAAAACAGACATCACTTCAACGAAACAAACAATTTTTCAGAGGAAGTGTTCTTAAAGTTGAATTTTGGGCAATATATTGAATTGACAGCCTGTTTGCAGTGTAAAATCTATAAAAATACCGAATCCGAAATACCCATTTATTGCAAAAATAATCGGTATACCCGGTATCGGGATTTCTAACAATACCCAAGAATCGGTAGGTATCCAAAAATACCCATTTTTGGTATCGGTACGGTAATCAACCGTACATGTAGTCAGATGCAGTAAATAGGGACTATTATTGTGTTTAGAAAAAGATCTACTCTGAATCAGTTACGAAGACAATAAAACCGTTTCTGAGTCGCTTCGACAAGTTCCTGCAAGAAAACGGCACCGGCTATCTCGTGGGCAATAGCGTAAGTTTCAGTGCATGCTGTTGGCTCGGTTTTTTCCTCGGTATTTTTTCGTTTATTTTCGAAAAAAAAACTAAAATGCGGAAAAAACTCAGACAAGATTTTTAGAGGAAATAGGCTCAATAACTAGATAAATTCGCTTGTATTTACAATGTACATACATTAATAGACGGTTTCCAAGCATTTCCTTTGTAAAACAAAGCTGTTTTAGGCAAAGTATAATTGTGTTTTTGGTGTTTTAAAATAAAATTACTACTCTAAAACATGAAAGTAGTGCATTTGGCAAAAAAGCTCACGCTATTTCGTTGAATTCTGCAATAAAAACCGATGGTTAAAAATTTTGCAATCATATCGGAAAGTATCTTTTGCAAAAAACCGGAAATAAACGGAAAAAAGCGGCTTGAGTTTTTTCCGGTAAGTTGCTTTCAGTTCTTTCCCAAAACCTTATGCTTCTCTGTGCGAGTACCTTATTTTATTATCAAAATTAGTGCCTGCTTTAGATTATTTATGCTGTCATATGGATGAGTGAACGTTATAGATAACCTGGGCCGATTTCTTTTTCTTCCATTGTGCCACCTTTCTGCTCTCTGATAAAGACAACCTAAACGTCGACGACTACCCACATGTGAAGAAGTTGCAAGAAACTATTGCCAATCTGCCAAAAGTGAAGCACTGGATTGAAACACGTCCCAAAACTCCGTTTTAGAACCATCCATATGTACTTCTCTGTAGGAGGTTCAGGTCTTTCTGTTTACTCGTGAGCTTGGTGATACTATAACGTCTTTACGTACGACCGACAGTATGTAGGTTATGAGTAAGCTACCACATTAGACATCCGTTTTGTTTTCTTTTTTGTTCTCTATGCTTTAAAGGTATAAAGTGACTTCTACATACCAACTTCACCATAAAGTACGGTATAGTGCTGTTTATTAGTACACACACAGGTTACCTATGCCACTTAGGGTTTTGAAAAATAAATTGAAATTTTGATTTTAATTTCAATTCTTGTTTTTTAAATTGAATCCATTCATTCATAGGTACCATTTTGCTTCTCCCTGCAAAATCTGCTCTTATAAGAAACTAACAATAGTGTGAGAAGTTCTGTGCGCAAACTACGGCCTAGTTGAAAAAAATGGTTTTTATTTTACTTTAGAAGAACCTCTATAATTGTATTATCTACTGATTTTCTTTATCCAAACAAGGTTTGTACCACCAAAAATGCTGTAATAGTGGTGGTTTTGTATTGATAACTGTTTACTTCAGAACAAAAATACAAGATGAGCTGTAACTTTTGCGTTACTCAATAAATTTCACTGAAATTTGAATACAACATGCATAGGTCTTCAGAGTTTTTACTCTGAAAATTTTGGTCAAGTCTGTAGCTTCAGTCACGAAGACAATACGTACATACATGCACATATAGTTCTAGCTCATCAATGAAGATAAATTAGCAATGTGCTGCTGTATACAGAAGTTATTTGAATAAAAACGTCATTTTACATGGAATTAAACGCATAAATTTCGGCTCAAACTCTTGAAAAAAATTGAAATTTCGCTGGGTAGTCAAATTATTACGTAATTAGGGGAGGGAATCAGGTCAGAAAATGGGCAAAAATGCCAATAAGTAATTTTGCACGTCCCTAACAGGCAGAGAGCAAATACAATGTAAGACCGGTTTTCTAGTTGGATGCGGCCAATACTACGTAAACACCACGGCGTGTATTGGCTTGGGCCCTTCTGCATTCATAACAGAAGAATCCCTTGTCAGCGCATATAATACGCAAGTTTGTTGCCTGCTTAGACTGTCCTGTCTTATCATAAAGTCTTTTATCAGCTGTCTGTTTAACGTACCAGCTGAGTGTTCTGTGTATTATATAAACAGCCATAGATTCGGTAGTGGTGGCTGTTTTAGGCCGTCAGCAAAATGCCTCAGTTCAAACTGACTTATTTCGATGCTATGGGTAGGGCTGAACCGATCCGTTTGGTCTTTGCACAGGCCGGAGTAGCTTACGAAGACCACAGAATACAGTTCCAAGATTGGCCTCAGCTCAAGCCCAGTACGTTCGATCTTTTGGTAACTGTATTTTAAAGTTTCCTCTTCCAGAAACGCCGTTTGGATCGGTTCCTGTGTTGGAGGTTGACGGCAAGCCACTGGCCCAAACGCATGCCATCTGCGGGTATCTGGGAAAACTATATGGTATTGTCTGCTTATTCTTTGTTTCTTGTTACGAAAATGCCCACTAGACTAAACCTATTTATTAACGTGGCCAAACATATGCGTACTTCATTTGTATATACAAACAGAATTTTAATATTGCATAAATTTTTGTGCGTTTGTATATTACTAAAATCGTAAATATTGCCCGAACTGTACAATTTTTATTAGAGAAGAAAGCCTATTTTCATCACTGTGGTTTTGGTTTGGGATGATTAGATTTGGAGAAACATTAAAAAGACTGCTTAAAAATGCAAATTAGTTACTGCGAAATATACAAACCATTTGTATATCAAGTCTGCGTTTATACGTATATTTAAGATATTGCTCGAGTATTTCGTTTGTATATGTATATATCCAAAACATTTGTATATTTATACAAATATTGGAGCGTGCGTTTTTATTACAAATTTTGCTGTACATGTGTGTGTTTATGATAAAGTTGGTAGAATAACATTCTAGGCCTGACTGGCAAGGATGCACTCGAGGAGGCCAAGTGTTACATGTACGCTGGTGGAATAGAAGATATTTGGGTCGGAATGACACCCTACTTCCTGGCTCAAGACCCTGAAGAAAAGGTACTCCCTTCTACTCATACGAAACCATGCATGAGCCAGAAAAATGGGCATGTGCTGTAGATACGGAGGAACGGTTGGGGAAAGGGGGTTTTGTACAGTTTCCACCACAACCAGATTTCAGGGGATGCTGAAACCCTACATGAATTATTGTGTTTAGAAAAAGATCTACACCGATGCACTAACAAAGCATCTGAAGCCGTTTCTCAGTCGTTTCGACAAGTTTCTGCAAGAAAACGGAACTGGCTATCTAGTGGGCAGTAGTGTAAGTTTATTGCTTTGTGAGTGCAATAGCTATAGATTCTGTGTGTTATCTTATCTACAGTATTATATACTGTTTCCGACCTTTTAGGTGACGTGGACCGATTTCTTCTTCTTCCATTGCGCCGCTTTTCTGCTGTCTGATAAAGACAATCTGAATGCCGATGACTACCCACAGGTGAAGAAGTTCCAGCAAACTATTTCCAATCTGCCCAAGATCAAGCATTGGATTGAGACGCGGCCTAAAACTCCTTGGTAATATCATTTGTACTACTTACTTACTGTATGTGCGAGTAATAGGATGTGATGTTACAACTTTTTCTAGCTTTCATTGAATACAATGTAGTTTCTTCATTTATTTATATACGTCAAATTGTTAGTTTGTCGCTTTTAGGTTTTTTGTGTCCTTAAACAGACTTAAAACAGTTGTGTTGTATTAAAAGAATAAGTAGTCGAAATAAAATTTGCGAATTTACCATTCTATGTATATTGTACGGAGCATGGAGAATAAACAGAACGTTTTATGCGAAGAGTTAATGGGTAGCAGAATTGACAGGTGAGCTATTTATTTTTGAAAGTCGGAAGTGCAGAAAATCTGAAAATGAGGAAGTTGATAAGTTGTAAGGTTTGCCTATATAGTAAAGTTTTTATTTGCATATTTAAAGCACAAAAAAATTTAACGCTCACCAAATGTTGACATGTTTGGGCATGCAAACACAAAACTTTTCAGTTCGCCAAAATGGTAATATTAGAATGGTATGATTTAAGTAGATTTTAGGTCAAAACAAGTATGCCGAACAATTCTCTGACCAACACCGTTTTTCTGAGGATAACTACGTTCTGAGTTATGAAAACTGCAGAGCGATTTGTCAGAAATTGCCCAAGAAGACGTTGTAGCAGCTCAAATGTATGTGTACTCTTTACAGGAATCTTGTAAGATTTGAAAAATCTTTCACTCTAGCCTATCGCTAATTCAGTTCAGATTTTTATTATGAACTACATAAACACTTACTAAACTAATACAAAACAGTTTGAATTATTGTATTGTGTAGGGTGTAGGTCGTGTTGATGGGAACAAACAAACAAACAAACAAACAAACAAACAAACAAAAACAAACAAACAAACAAACAAACAAACAAACAAACAAACAAACAAACAAACAAACAAACAAACAAACAAACAAACAAACAAACAAACAAACAAACCAACCAACCAACCAACCAACCAACCAACCAACCAACCAACCAACCAACCAACCAACCAACCAACCAACCAACCAACCAACCAACCAACCAACCAACCAACCAACCAACCAACCAACCAACCAACCAACCAACCAACCAACCAACCAACCAACCAACCAACCTACCAACCAACCAACCAACCAACCAACCAACCAACCAACCAACCAACCAACCAACCAACCAACCAACCAACCAACCAACCAACCAACCAACCAACCAACCAACCAACCAACCAACGATCAGAAAGCAGATTGCTGTGCCTTAGCATGAGGTCGGCTCACACCAGCCACCATACTACTAGGCTGCACTATTATTTCTGTTCCCAAAAATTTTCGCAGATGCACTCTAACATCGTTGCACAGGACAATCAGACAATAGGGGTTGATTTCATTGAACGCATCAACTGTAGTAAAATACAAGAGCTGTAACGGGGTCACATCCATGCCACTGAAAAGCATCAACAAATTATACAAGCCAAAAAAGAATAACGGAATAGCGACCAGTACACCGACGGCAGCCAATCGGATCTCAGGAGTGGATGCGTTCTGATTGGCTGGAGCCCCCACCACCTGGTGTCTAACCGAGTAAACTCGACAACTCATGTGACCGTAGAGAGAAAAAGTTACCAAACCCAGAAACCAGCAGTAGAAGACAGAAAAGCGAAAAAAATATGCGTTATCTGGACTGAGATTCATGTCAAAAGTCAGACTTTCATTGTCTGGCTGGTATTTGTAACTGAAGAAAGATTAGTTTTCAGCGATTGGACTTAATCTCCAATTAACCTGACTGTTAGCCATGTGCGAGGAGAGACGAAGATCAAGGAAAAAATCCACTGAGCCGTGATGAAATATCTTGTGTTTTGTGAGCAGAAAATCTGAAGATAATTGTTTTGTTGCATATTGTCATTTTTTCTAACTTACTCGTTTGTATCGATCAGGGTATACCAATGCGATGTAGCTGAAATGTTTAAATTTTTAATGTCTTACATTTTTGAAAAATTATATTTTTATGAAAAGTAGTATGTTCACATATTACCGGTTGAACGTAAGTAGCAAAACCCCATTAAGCTGCGCAAAATAACTTTGCCATGTCCACACGAGTGACCATGTACCGATTATTTTTGGCTTCCACAGGAAAAAGAAGTTGAAGTATTTCCAGCTGAAAATTATCTGGGGTTCTCTGTTCAAACTTTACATTTTTCATTTTACAGTCAGGAATTTCTCTTGGTGTTACGCACGCCTAACTTTGGACTCAAATTGTAAAAATAAACTTCTAACAAATTCGTTTCCAAAAAGTCGGAGGGGGCATCGCACCGAACCGGGAGATTTATTCCCTGTCGGCGGGAGCAGATCGGCGCCATACTCCTTCCTTATATGGTAAGCGATAAAACACATGTCATGATGGTAAGAAATTCCTGACTATTTGTGTACTTACTAGACAGCTTTGACAAATATGTAAATGTTGACCATGGAGCACATATCCGCAACGCCAATGGAGAGAAAAATCTTGAAGAAAGAAGAACTAAAAGCTGTTTTTCGGTATTTTATCAGAGTTAGCAAAAGAATAAGGTAGACAGGCAGTGTGACAACCCAGAACACGAACAGAACAATGTTGGTGAAGCACAAAACATCGCAGGCCATGCTAATACAATTCCACTGAAAGTATTACTGTTGCTAGCTAATGGACATGAGAGGAAATTATACTACAGTCAACCAACTTATTTCTATCAGAACGAATCCGTTTCACAGTTAATGTATCTGATTAGCAACTAGATAATAGGAAATTGCGTGCTTCAATATGACATGCGATATATCCAATTTCTTGTCTGTGATATTGATTCTCTTGCTTTTAGCTGCCAAGTACTGCATGTAAAAATGTAAAATGCATAAAAGACGGGAACTACCAACTTGCGCACAACCGATTTGCGCACATGGATCGCGGGCACACCAACTTGCGCACAACCGATTTGCGCACAACCGGTTTGCGCACAACCGATTAGCGCACAACCGAATTGCGCACAACACAACCGATTTGCGCACAATTTTTTTACTCAAACACTTTTACTTTTTTGCAGCACAATATAGTCATAGACACCAACAGTAATTTTACATAACAGTTACATTTATAACAGATAGATTTATAATACATAAATTTTATAACTGATTGCGCCAAACCAGCGCTGCACCCGCGGCCATCTGATCTAGTTGCGTGTTTACCTGAAATTGTTTGAAAAGTCATTTTGTTCTGAAAGGATGCGTTCCAGGAAAAAGTAAATGTCTGGATGCTTCCGTTTGTTGAACAACCTGGCCATCTTAGAGTTCCAGCTCTCGACATCATTGTTTTGTTGGTGCGGCGGACCTCATTCACCACGACCCAAATGGCAGGCGGCACGGCATGCATCCACTGTCTCTCAAAGTACTCAAAGAATCCTGACTGCCGAAGAGCAAGTGGGGCCTCATCTCATCCAAACCATCACGTACCTCTAGGAGACAGATCAAAAACTGATCTTAATTGAGCTAAAATATTACTAAGCTCCTAAAAACCCAATAAAATACTGCGCTGCAGTGGCTAGCAACGTATGTACACTACATTCAACACACAACAACATAACTATTACTTTGTGCGCAAATCGGTTGTGTTGTGCGCAATTCGGTTGTGCGCTAATCGGTTGTGCGCAAACCGGTTGTGCGCTAATCGGTTGTGCGCAAATCGGTTGTGCGCAAGTTGGTGTGCCCGCGATCCATGTGCGCAAATCGGTTGTGCGCAAGTTGGATAGTCCCATAAAAGACATGTTAAACAAAAGTAATGATATCGGGGATGTTGTTGAGTGATCCCATTTGCTCTGAACTGAGTCATTGCTCTAACAGGGGCGCTTGTGCGAAAAATTGCCGCCATTCTAGCTTGCCCAGTTGCCATAGCAACGAGAGATCATCGATACAGATTATTAGACCTAGAGGATGACCTTCTATTGCCCGCTATGCAGCCAACACTCGTTGGCCAATCGATATGCTAATTACGAAAGTTTGGAGGTTCATATAAATGTGGACCACAAGTTTGTAGAGCCTATCTGCGGCTCTAAACCCGTCCGAAATGCTCCTATTCTGGAGGCAAAATTGGAAAAATTCCTCTCGAATGAATTGGTTAGAATTGAAAGAAAAAATCTCGCTTCTCAGTCGGCGTGCAGTCTGCCCTCTGTTGCTATTCCGGATTTTTCTCGAAATCGCGCCGAAACCATTCTATTAAGGAGCAGTGAGAGGGAAAAAGAACAGCTTAGAAGTCGATGCTTGAGCCTCGAAGATGCACTGGCAAAGTGCCAATTGGATTATCAGAACGTGCTGCAGCAGCAACAGGAAGTGAAACGGTAAGTTAGTGAAATAATCGAAAACCCGTCATGATTATGTTTCACGATTTTCTCGCTCACAACTAAAACACAAGTGTTCGTAAATCCGTCATGATTAGGTTTCAAGTTAATTTATTCAAGTAAATTCGGTTGTCACTTTGGTAATGTGGTGTAAAACCGTCACACAACTGTATTAAACTGTTTTTCTTAGAAACCTCAACATTTTTTATCTTTCAGAGACCTCTGTTCGCTGGAGAATTTCATCCGAGATGCAACGCTGCAACAAACAGAAGGACGGCGCAATTTGGAGACATTTATTTCGAGCATTTTGGAGGACAATGAACAACTGGAAGCTAGAAGTTTAGCTCAAACGGCCGAAACCGAAAGTCTGCTAAGGCGCGTACCTTCTGTAGCTGACTCAGGCTATACTAGCACTCCTGTCACTGGAACCCCTAAAGTTCCGCCTGTATGTTGGCTTTTTGTTTTGTTTCATAGCAATCCCAATTAACTTTGTATGGTCTCAGAGGAATGTTATATTTTTTAGCGCAGTCGCAAAACGATTGTCACTCCAAAGAAGCCCGTGCGTCCTGAAGAATCAGGGAGACTGCTGCCAACTCCTGCCAAGAAAGTTGCAGTGCCAAAATATAGCCCCGTTCACGTTTGGACGCTGGTTTTCCGTTATGTGGACAGTTTTACGTTGCACACGTGCGCGGCTGTTTGTCGACAATGGAGGGAGTGGGCGTTGGATAAAATTTACTGGAAAAACGTCACACTTTCTGAGTATAATCTCTCTTATAAGGTAAGAACAAGTGGTTGAAGAGCCAGACTTGGCAAAATTTTTGAGGGCAAAAATTCTGAGGATATGCATGTTTGTGTTCAGTGCAATTCAATTGATTGATGAGCACAAAAGTTACAGAAGACAAAACCGACGATAGATAAATGGCTCACACCTGGACACTGCTATGGAAATCAAATGTTACTATACTATATGCTCAAAAAAGCTTTTTTCAGGTCTTAAAAGCCATTTCAAAATGGTGCTCAGAAACTAATTCCATCATTATATTTGGTAACCAATCTAATAGTTTTGATATTTTAATTAATTGATCAAGTGCATTTTAGACCTAAAAACCAAGGAATCCGAAGAAAGGAAGAAGTACATTGAAATTATTTTTACGTAAATAAAACACACGCATATTATTTTATAATTTTAGGGGTTACCTAGATCACGGTCTAGAAAAGGTACTGACCAGATCTGGTACAAATTTGAATTTATTGAAAATCTACAATTGCGATCCAGCGATTACCGATCGGTAATAACCGTAACTGTTTCAAATGTTGAAATGACCGACCGACCGACCGACCGACCGACCGACCGACCGACCGACCGACCGACCGACCGACCGACCGACCGACCGACCGACCGACCGACCGACCGACCGACCAATCACAGTAAAAGTGCTCAGTAAAGCTGGGGTATTTTAGTGCCCTCTGGATGGTCGGCTGTCACAATCCTAATCTGCGCCAGTTGGTTTTTGGCTCTGATCGCTTCCCAATTAACGCCGCAGTTATTTGGTCACTTGGATCAGGCTGCCGAAAAATCGACACCTTATCGATTGCGCCACTGAGCGAAGAATTCGGCAAATTATCTACTTTAAAGTGCAACGACGACACTTTAAAAATGATGGTCAAGTGCTGGTCAAAAACTTTGAACAGGGTGGCAATCGGAGGTCAGAATATTACATACGCCGGAATATTAAACCTTGGTATCTATATATCTTTTACAATATGTTTGCATTGTTTGTCTATAAATATTACTCTATTTGTAGTCAATGGCTGTCACCCGTTGGAGCATTTGGAGTTACATCGACTTAAACAACTAAACGAGAAGGAATTCAAAACTTTAGCCTGCCAATATTCTTTTAAAAGAATCGTAGAACTTCATTTCATTCATACCCCAGTCACTGCCCAGTCACTAAATGAATTCTACAGTAATTTGGATACGTATGTAGCAATAAGATTTGTGAAAGGTTATTCTTTACAGGGTACCTGCCAAATTTATTGGTGTTGCAAGTTGTGATTTCACCTCAGGACTACACGTCAGCTTTGCAATTTGATGACTTTTTTCTGGAACTTGAGGTAAGAATAGTATTTCATGCGTTTTGATTTCACTTACGTGAGTACGTATACTACGTATATACCTGTAACATCATCCAGAGTCAGAGTCAGAGTCAAAGTTTTATCGCCCGAGTAACACAAAGCCGTCGGAGCGACAGGCCACGAGTCGCCATATTTGACATATTACGTAGCCTAACTAAATAACAAATTCGTCATACGCTGATGGGGTGGGGGATTAGTGGGGGTCCAGCGACGGCCGGGGGAGGGCCTCTGAGCCTACATTCTAGGGGAGGGGCGTTGGGTACTAAAAAGGGTCAAAAATCGCAATTTTGGGCGAAAAATCGTCAAAAATCATGAATTTAACTCAAATACAGCTAAAAGGTGCTGTTCTACCGGCGATTTTAGCAATCTTAGTATCAGTCTGAAATTCTAAAAATTGAAAAAATTACTGATAAACTTTACTTGCCAGAAAAATGTCTCATTAGGGGTCCCGATCGGGGGGGGGCTTGGCCTAAATAGGATGGGGGCAGACCCCCGGACACCCTGCTTCACGTACGGTATACACTTACTGTAGTTTTGCTTAGACTTGTGTCCCACGATATATGGTTTAACTGTGAGAAATTGCACATATTCGTATTTCTACATACATTTCTCAACTCTTTAGTCTAGTTTTATACAGTCAGGCACTTAGTTAACGCCGCACATGGTACCAACCCCATATGGTACCACCACAATCCCCAAACTTGGGGGTATTATATATGGTGCCACTAGCCTAGGCATCGGTACCATATATGCTGCCACTATCCTAGGTACCGGTACCATATGTGGTGTCGGTACTATAAACGGCGTTAAGTGCCTAACTGTTTATACGTCCAAAACAGTCAGAATATCATGATAAATTGCAGCTAGAATTTAACAGTTCTGTAATAATCACAAAATGTTTTTTCCCTCTAATCTTATACAATTGACATTATATTTCAGCGACTATGCGAGCAAGTTCCGTCGATAGCCAGAGTGTTGCGAGTGGAGCGAAGAGCAAGATAAAGTGGCGTCAGATGGCGGCGAATGACTAATTAGTGTTTTGGCTGAAAACGTAATAAAAGTCAGACGCAAGTGTTTTAAAATTGCATCTGGTATTTTGGCCGTGTCAGCTTGGGTTAATGCCGCAGTGCATTCGATCGACGTAGGCTGGTTGCCGGCAGGTTTTTGCGTCGCTTGGCGGCCCGATTTTCGAGAGCTTTTTCAGCCGGTCCCATTGCAAGTGCCTGTCTCGTGTAGATCAGCACTAAAACGTCCGCCGTTGGGTTAAAAGAACTAGGCACTAATGGCCCTCAACTGGCTCTTTCTGTCTCTTTTTCTCGCCGTGGTTTGGTAAGTGTGACTTTTTACATTTTTATCATTGAACCCTAGCCATAGGTATATTTATATTAATCAGTGCTTTGAATATAAATTAAATTTAAAGTAGATGTGGTTGGATAAGGATTTTTTATGTTTTTTGTTAATGATGGCAAGTTAAAACCAGACATGTGACATTTGTGAGTGATTTTGTGTACTTCAACTTCAGATACAGTACAAATCACAAGGTGCATCCCTTTTTTTGTGGCCCACAAATTCCACAAACTCAAACTGCCACAAATGTTTGTAGTGTTTGTGGCTCTACAAACAGCAACCTCTGCCACAAACACCACAAACTGGGTCACAAATATGGGTCAGCAGATAGCCATCAATCAACAGATCGGCTACTCGCTACAATTAGCTACTGCTAATATCGCTGTGTGGTTATTTGCCTCTTGCTTTCTTAGCTAACCGGCCTTGTGATGAGAGTGTCTAGCATTTCTAAAGTTGAACCTGGAGAGCACTACAACTCATTTGTTCGAGAAAAAGTGTCCCACCATTGGCTGCGTGGGGCATCGGCAAGCAAAATCGCAAAGCTTTTAGTTGATCAGGATGGGATCAAAGTGCACCGAAAGGGGATAAGAAAATTGGTTCTTCGGTCGGCTGCTCGTGGTACCATAAGCAAGCGCCAGAGTGGTACCTGAGTTCCGCCGAAATCAACCGTTTGGTAGAACAGGCTGACAACTCACGTTCACGCTTGTTGTTGAAGTTGCTCATAGCATTAATTCCTGAGAGTGAGCGAATGAATCGTACTATTAGTGGAGCCGGAGCAAAGCCTAAGGCTGGCGCAACGGTCTGCTCTAAGGTCACCGGCAAACTAGATCCTGCGAAGGTAAAATACGCTGAGGCGATTGTTTTTGAGCGCATTCCTCTAACTGTAGAGGAGAGAGGTGATCCACTGAAACTAAACTAAGCTACCAAGTACAAAATTCGTAATTGACACGCAATGGCGCAAGAAGTATTGTAGGATTGATGGTGATGAAAATCAACGTTTGTAGAAGTGTTTCTATTATTAGTATCTGCCATGCAGTATGTTGTATGAATGAGTGTGAATATCTGTTGTGTTGCTGATGAATAAACTGTTCTCATCCGGTAGTCATCTCTTATTAGACTATAAGACACGCGTTACCTAAGGAGAGTAGGACGAGTGCTGTTCATTGTTCTCAGTATGAATGGCGGTCAACAGTTATGCAATTTGACCTGGCTACCTCACTGCGTCTCTGCCACAAACAGGGTCACAAATGCCACAAACTGACCAGCCACAAGTCAGCACAAATTCTACAAACAGCTACCACAAGCTCTCACAAATGTTTGTGGCTTACAAACCAAATCACAAATTCTACAAGCAAATCTTACAAATTCTGCCATGTTGTAGCATAGCCAAATGTTTGTGGTATTTGCAAGAAAATTTGTGGTCTCACAAAAAAAGGGATGCACCTTGTGATTTGTACTGTACATGTATAATAATTACTTAGTCACATTGACTATGATAATTTCAGTGGACAGTCGAGAGAAAGTGAGAGAAAGATTTTGAAGAATCTTCTGAGAGACTACGATAAGGTTTTGAGACCCAATGGAACAGCAGGTTTGTTTCTTTCGATATTATCGTAAATATTTTATGATAATATATTCCGTTTTAGATCCAAATGATCAAGTCTTAATAGTTACAAATATGTACATTCGACAGTTGTCGGAAATCGACGAGAAAAATATGGTAAATCAATTTTATTTCAGCCCAGCTTATTTGCACAGACTTGCCTGTGTTTACCGTTTGAATTGGGCGTTTATTGAAAGCTTAAAGGTATAACAAAGGAACCGGTTCTGATTCGAGCTGCTATTTTGAATGGATTGCACATTCCTCCACTCAGAAAATAGAAATATGACCCTCTTCAAAATTGCAAAATGAAGAAAGATATTTATTTTAGTAGCTCTAGATAAACTTTTGTCAACTATATGTCATACGTATTTTCTGTAGAATATCGAAAATACAGCTCCGTTAAAAAAGTGGAATTCATTTACAGCTTCAGTTTGAGCAGACGTATCTTTTAGCTTTCGTTATCTGAAAGAGCGCATATGGCCGATCGAATGGAAAGTGTGTGCTAAGTTCGAGTAAAGCTCATCGTTCCTCCAATAACCATAATTCAAGAGCTGAAGGCAGAAAATATAACCCTAGTATACCAATGGGTAAAACTTGTTCAAAGTGCCTTCACATCAGTTGAGAGAATGCCTGGAAGTGTGACTCTTCTCTGCTTTCTAGCATTCGACTCATCAATTATGGTTATTGGAGGAACGCTGAGCTACGCATATTCAAACTTAGCAGACACTTTCCGTTCCGAATTTTGGGCGAAAACCGTGATTAGAGCTGGACTGAACCTACGTATTTCTTTTACAAATTACTAGAATGTGGTCATAGTTGGTACGGTAGTTTCTAATAATTGCCAGAAATAATTTGTAGTCTTTGTTAGTAGTATCAAAATTTCTCGATTTTGAATATAGTCGTAGTTAGTGGTCAATTTGTAGTCAGCAAAATTTTGAATACAATTACCAAATGTTTAGGTATAGGATATAAAACAAGAAGTTGAAAATCCAAAATCGTAAACCAAATAGGGAGAGGTGGAAATTTAAAGAATAACATCTATTTTTCTACTAGGTGTGTGTGATTCCAAAAAAGCGTGTTATTTTCTACTACAAAAGTGTTAAATTTAGGATTAGCTCCAAAATACACAGTTTTCTGTTTACAACTTAAAAAAATATAGTTTGGTTATTATTCTACCTCTACTATATTTTGTTTACCAAGAAACAAACAAACCTGCACATTGTTTTTGTTACAAACGGTCAGAAATTCAATAAATATTCCAAAATAAAACTTTAGAATGGCAAAAAAGTTGTCAAAACCAGTGAAAAAGCTCAGCTAACAAAAATCCACAGACAAAATGGCACCATTTCCGTTTCTAAATGGCTAATGTGCATGAGATGACCAAATAAATTCCAGAATTTACTGACCAGTAAATGCACAAATTCAAAAGGTACTTTCTAGTCACTAAATCTGAATATGTAGTCGTAATCAATTTATAGTCTTGATGACGTCATAAAGCTCTAAAATTAGTAGTTAGTGGTTAATAAGTAGTTACTACAAAATAGGTCTAATTAGAGCGTGAAAATCTGAAAAACAGTAGGAAATTGCAGTGTGGTGAACTTGCTCTCTTTACACTGTTACAGTACCTGACTCAGTGGTTTATATTTGGCCAGCAAGCAACCAATCGATCGGCCATTTCGCGCTCTTTCAGATGAGACCGATAGTTAAAAGGTCCGTCCTCTCGAACTAAATGTCAAAGTGAATTCCGGTTTTTTGGTCGGCTTATATTGATATTGAAGTGAAAAATGCTCTTAGGAAAATCAAAATCTAAATGACAGTAATACGTGAACTCACAATAAATTATTTTGACAAGTAAATAACTGAAAAAATTTTAAACAAAATAAACTTTGAACAGAACTACTGTAAGTATTTGATGTTAATTTACTTCTACTAATCTACTAACTTTCTAAACAATATTTTCACTATTACAACACATCTGAAATTGAAATTAACTTTTACCCCAAACATAATACAATAAATAAATAAATAAATAAATAAATAAATAAATAAATAAATAAATAAATAAATAAATAAATAGTTAATTAATTAATTAATTAATATGTTTATTTCAGCGAATCTACGCCCAAGTGACATTAAGACAAAAATGGGTGGACGACCGCCTATTCTATAACTCGGAAGCTTCTGTTCCGAGTTACATCACTCTAAACAGTGAAAATCTGAAGAAAATCTGGCGCCCCGATACATTTTTCCAGAACACGGTTAAGACCAGAACTCACGGATTCGATTTCGATGATGCATTGATCAGAATTTACCCTGATGGCACAATCTTGTACAGTGTCAGGTAGGACGAGAAGGAAAACACTGTTCTATGCAAATTTTTGCTCATATTTTAGGCTGTCCTTGGAGCTGTCGTGTCCCATGAGTTACAGGCACTTTCCTTTCGATAGCCAAACCTGCACAATTGACATTGCAAGTTGTAAGAAATGTTTCAAACTTTATCTAGTGTTCTTTAGTAAGGCTAAAGAAAGACCATAATCTCTTTTAAAAGCAACTTTTCTTCAGATGCCTATACTGTAGATGACATTGACTACAAATGGAAAGAAAATAAGCCTATTAATCTGAAATCTGGTTTGACGCTAAATGGTTTCCATATCAGAGAAGTCACTACTTCAATGTGCTCATCCAAGACTGCTACAGGTAAATGCAAAAGACATCACGCAATAAACAAACACAAACATTCGTTAAAATATGCAAATATTTTCAGGAGTGTACAGCTGTCTCCGAGGCTCACTTGTACTGAAGCGTCGTGCGTGTTTCTATGTAAAGAACTACTACGTCAGCAGCGCGATGACCGTTATCCTGGCCTGGATTTCGCTCTTTCTTAATAGAAAATACATAACTGCTCGAGTTTTGATTGGTAGGTCATTGATTGCGCAAAGAAAAGAGTACAATAAGGTGCGGTGCGGTGCAGCCAGCTACTTTAATTCCAACATCCTACTGTACTGTATCCCTCCCACTCAACTCTACCGATCCCAGTCAAAAATTAGCATATTGCAGACGTATTCTGTTTGGCCTCACTGGGTGTTCAAGGTTACCTGGCCACCAGAGACCTGCCTGTCCTCTCCTACGTAACCAGCTTCGACGTCTGGCTAGGCACCTGCACACTGATGATCTTTCTCTCACTCATAATTACCGTTTGTGTCAGCTGCTGCTGTGCGGTGACTGGCAGGCCTACTAATGGAGCTCACAGCCCGCCCTCCCCCCTCGGATACACTGCACTGCACAAGGAAGACGAAGAGAAAGCCTTTCTACCAGTTTCTGTACGCTGCTTGCGCTTTTGATTGTACCAGTTCTTAGGTGGATTTCAAATTTAGCGCCCTCGTCGCAAGACCAAACTGGTGGCGGCCGGCATCTGTGAATGGATCATACGACTACTGTACATTCTGCTCTTCGCTGCCTTTGTTGGTGAGTTTTTCGTGTTTTTTTGATAATAATATTGTTTCTGCCTCATTTGCGTCGGAAACTACTGGCTTGTTGGACGGACCTAAGCAAGCGGTATTGTAAGAGGGGGCTCAGGCTTTCGTTTATGATTAGACTTAGGCTTAGGTTCAGGCGTAGGCTTGGGTTTAGGCTTAGGCTTAGTAGGTTTGACTGAGGCTTAGGCTTAGGTTTAGGCTTGGGTTCAGGGTTAGGCTTAGGTTTAGGCTAGGTTCATTCAGGCTTAGGCTTAGGTATGGGGATTGGTTCAAGGTTTATTCCTAGGTGTTCGAAAATAAGTTTCCTAATGGAAGAGTAAGTGTATTACTTTCAGTTGTCTACGTTTTGTATCTGATCGTCTGAAGAAAGATTCGTGCGGGTTCGAGATTTTGAATTTCTGTCTTGTACACAGGAAGAAAAGCCTACTGTATGTATATACTGTACACATAAAGATGAAAAAGTACGTGAGTTTTACTCGCAAATTTCTTAAGCCAAATAGCTATTGTGTTTCTTGTGGATTAGTTCGTTTTTATGTATTCTCTTCTCAGCGTGTTGTAGAGTTTGACACACTTTTACACTTTAAAATTGCTTGTTGACACATTTATTGTTACGTTATTATTATGACAAAACACATGAAGTAATCAAAATTGTGTTGTTTTCAACTGAATAAAACTGCTGAAAATTTCAATATCAAAAACGGTAAACTGGCAGCTTATTCAATTTCGGTTTACTATAGTAAGAACAAGCATGACTATACTGAAAGGTCATCATCGTTTTACACTCGTCGGTATTTTATACTGAAACCCACTGCTATACTACTATGATATTCGGTCATTATATAACCACATCAAAAGCATATGTACCATGATAGATTATATCCGTCCGAGGGGTGGGGTGTAAATGTAACAGGTCATTCGCCAAAAGGGCAGACGGTTAGGGGTACAGTTGGTAGGTACACCTGAACCTGAACCTGAAACCTGGGTATATACAGTATCGGTCAATAAAAATGTCCACCTCCTTTTTCGAACTTTATACTCAAACGATTCGTTCTCAATGATTTCGTCGATTTGGTTCAAATTTTTAGGATTAATTAGCAATATGACTGGGTAAATACTGTGCAAGTTTGCTGCCAAAATTCTGACTCGCTCACATGTACCTGAACCTAGTCTTATTATTTTTAATAAAATTTGAAAAAAACCTGAACCTGAAATTGAATTTTTGAGATACCTGAACCTGGACTTACCTGAAAATTTGGACTACCTGCCAACTGTAGTTAGAGGTTAAGCTCAAATTCGGGTGCTAACCAAAAAATGTTGTTTTACATACAATTTTAGTTTCTGAACTTGTAAAAAAAAGATTGACCCAAAATTTGATCACCAGAAATCCGGGGGAGGTAAAAATACATGTGCGCATCACAAGAAAATTCAAGATTCGTCCGAATGTAGCGTAGTAGCCTCTGTTCTGTCGTCTGTAAGCTGTGAGATGCGAGATCCGAACAAATACCAACTTCTGGTATTCCGAGTCCGACTTGCTACCGGCGCAGAAGAAACTTGTGTGCTGGTCTGTTCCGACGATTCAGGTGAATAATCGTACAACGCCTCCAAACTGTGCAACCGTTTTAGGAGATCGGAAATCACTTCTGCGTCTTCTTGTCTTTTCGTTTCCGGAATAGGAGCATTGGTGCCAGGCGGAGGGGGCAGAGAAACAAGCTTGGATGGTTCGAATGCAGGTTGGCTTACGGCTGGGGGTCCGGCCTTGCGACAGGGACAGGGGAAATAACCGTAACCCTTTGTTCCTGCAAAATACATTCCCACATACACTGTACATACGTACTTTGCACTTTAACAGTAAAATTTGCTGACGTATAGCTTTTAACCACATCACAGGTCATCCGTCGAAGGGGGCCACAGGTCATCCGTCGAAGGGGGCGTGGCTGGGCGTTGAGGGGTCTCATCCCAAATTAGGGGTAGTACCAAGAAACGCTACAAAACTATAGAAAAGCGCTATTTGGGGTTGAAATACAGCTAAAAAGCGGTGTTTTTGCAGACAATTTGAGCAATTTTGCTGTTTGTAATTCTAAAAGACAATTGAAAAATAGGGGCTAAAAATAGTCTCGGGCAGTTGGTCTCAGGATCTGGGGGTTTAGCCCAAGTGAGTTGGGCAGCACCCCTGATTAGGTATTTCGGAAAACAATTACATAGAGGTAGAGTTCGAAAGTCTTTAAATGATTTTTATGTTCAATAGAGCAATGACGAAGCTACTGGTTAAAATTCATGAAATTTGACCCATTTAAAAAGTTTTGTGTTTTAATGATCAAATACGTCAGAAATTAATTCTCTGGGGCACTACGTATAAGTTTAGGAAACCAAGAAATTTGAAGCTTTTCTGACTGAAAAAGCCAAGTAAAACTGAAAATATCAATCTAGGTAAAAGTTAGAAGTACCTACTTGTAGTTCTTTGGATTGCAAGCTAGATAAAGTAAAATAGAGTGCCCAGAAACTACAGGGTGTCTCAAAAAATGATCACATTTCTTTTTACTGCCATTTCCGCAAATTTTGACCAAATAGGCTGAAATTTGGACCATAGGTGCCAAAACTCGGGCAATTTTATGTGTTAAAATTTGGTGCACTAGGCTTGACCAATTCTCGAGAAATTTCAAAAAAAGTGAAATTTGGTAATTTCAATACCAAAAGCCGGTCACCGAAAAAACGTTACATTACATTATCGCCTAAACTCTAACGATAGCGTTGGAGTTCATGCGTCAACTTTTTACACACGAATTACCCTGAACTTCTGCGTTTACACTCAAAATTTCATCCAATTCCGTCAAAAATTAGAAAAGATATAGGAAAAGGAAATGTTTCCATTTTTCGGTGACCGCCTTTCACTATTGAAATCACCAAATTTCACTTTTTTTGAAATTTCTCGGGATTGAGTCAAGCCTAGTGCACCAAACGTTAACACATAAAATTGCCCGGCTTTTGGCACCTATGGTCCAAATTTCAGCCTATTTGGTCAAAATTTACGGAAATGGCAGTAAAAAGAAATGTGATCATTTTTTTTGAGACACCCTGTAGGTAAATTAATACTAGGTACTTTTCCCTTAAATTAACTAGGTAATATGTAAACTATTGACATGCAACATAGGGTTTGAGAGTTTTCTACACCAGTAGGGTGCACTTTTTTACTACTAGGTAACCCTCTGTTACATGTCTGTCTAACTGAAATTGAACGCATCCTGCACCTCGGATGCCAGTCTTTCCGGTCGATGCTAAGACTGGCGCATTTTCGCCGCGAGAGCCCTGTCTGCCCTTCGATCCGGGTTTTCCTGAAGAAAAACTAATCAGCGCACCGCACCTATTTGCTTCACTAATTACCTGGCAGTCCAGTAACACGATTTTTCGGTCCCCTGGGTCCGTATTTTCCGGCTCGACCAGGCGCCCCGGGGAGGCCCTTCCGACCCAGGGTTCCTTTTCCTCCGTAAATGTCCACTGCTGATCTACCCTTGAATCCACGGTTACCCGGGGTACCGCGTTTGCCCTTGAGACCTGGCGGACCCTGAGGAGCGTTTTGGCCTGGTAATCCTGAACTGTTTATTATTAGTTGGATGCTTACTGTATACGGTAGACTTACAGTACCTCTAGTTCCGTTTGTTCCCTTGGCTCCCGCTTGACCTAATAGGCCCGGGGCACCTGGTGCACCTGTGGGTCCTGCAAGGCAAAAGGTTAAAGTTGACAAGAGTATAACGGTTCCACTCGGAAATGGCAGCTACTTCTGAACAGGCTTGATAGTTTGAGTTCGTGCGACAAGACAGAGCGACGATCTTAGGCTGCTTTGTGCGCTTGTGCCAGAACCAAGACCGGGTGAGAGTTTTATGCGCCTTCAGAGATACTAGACGCAACACAACACATGGGCGCGTAGACAGATTAGGCGACCGCACTAGACAGCTACCAAACAACACAACAACGCTGGTCGGCCAGAGCCTACAGAAAACCCAGCGCTACAACACACAGCAAGCGTACAGAGCCATCGCAGCAGCGGCCTAATCGATATCCGACAGGCCTCTGTGACGGAAGTGGGCGGAGCTAGATCCATCAGTCTGACAGTTCAGCTGCAAACCAACGCCGGAGCCCAAACAACAGTCCTGGCCGATGGCAATTGCAGGCCATTCGAGCTGGGGACGTTACAGAGCTCCCTTCTGAGGCTTGACGTCCTCGGCAAGCGCTGTATGCTCGAATGGACTGTTGGCTACGCCGCTCCCTTCTGAGGCTTGAACTTCTCAGTAGATCTTGATCTGGGTCGACTCTCCTTTTCTGGCCTTAAACAGCTGCTTCACTTTTGACACAGTTATACAATAGAATATCAGAACAAAATAATTGCATTAAGGGAAACAAACAAATAACGAGTGAGCATAAAAGCCTAACATAGTGAATATTGACATTTTCAATAAACACAATAACAACAATAACAACGCCATAATTAGGGGGTAAGTTGTAGTCTGGTGATAATTCAGCCTTCTCCTTGACGTGGTCGGCATGGGAGCACAAAATCGGCGCTTGTTCCATTTTCAGCGGTCAGACACTTGTCATGTTTTTCATTGAACACACTAGGATTTGGATTCAAACAGCTGCTCACACCCACCCTCGGCGTTCCAAAGCTGAGCTTGTTGAGTGTAGGCATAACCGATTCCTCTCCTCTCATGGACGTCACTGGGGGCATCACTGTGCCTGACGGCCGTTGAGGTCGGTCTTTTGGTTGAATCCATGTAGCACTGACTTTGTCTTTCCATCTGTGTCGATCCAACACCCATCTCATCTCTTCATCAAGTGCCGTTTTCTGTTGATTCTTTCTATTGGTAGTTCCTTCTGGCTTGTACTGATTCGCTTTCTCCAGCACATTCTCCTTTCTCTCCATGACTGGCGTCTGCTTGGCACTGCCTTCTGGCTTGTACTGATTGGCCTTCACTAACACACTCTCCTTTCTCTCCCTCACTGGCTTTTGCATTTTATCTGGCGAGTAGAGCACTTTAGCATTCGTTGTAGCTGAGGAAGTACCAATATTGTCTTTCTGAGGCATAACGAAGGTTGGCGAATAGGCGACACCAACTAGACGCTTTTCAGTACAGTACAACCAAGGCTGCACTGTGCTCTCAGCGAACTGGGCAGATCCTTTTGTCGTTGGGGTGTAGTCTTTGTTGGTAGTGGTTGGCTGCAGAGAACTGTTCTTTTCGGCATCAGAACTCTTGCCACTGGCTTCAAACTCCATATTCCTTTCATCACACACTTCTTTCATTCCAGCTTCTTGCAACAACAGCAGTAAGGTTACTAATAACTCCTTGTCAGAACTTTCAAACAAACTCCATTGCTGCTCACCCTCTTCACACGATTTCTGCACAACTTCTACACTTGGCGCTTCACTGAACATGCATGAGCTTTTGGCCACTACCAATTTCTGTTCTTCTGTCACCACAACTGCCACCTCTTTTCTTATTGTGTCTTCAAACCACTCTTCAGCCCATTCGAAACACTCATTTTCCAAACAGGCGATTTGAGCCACTTGGATTGTTGTCAGCTTATGAACCACTTCAGAGGGTGCAGAATCTTCCTTGTTGTCAGTGGACTGAGAAGTCGTTTCAGTAGACCATCTAGCCATGGGTTTTTGGGCTATGGGGTCGTCCGGACGGTGAGCTGCGTACATTTTGGTCGAAAATCTAGCCAATGATGACGACAGCTTCTCCATTTTTCTAACAGTATAATTAGCACTGCTAGAACCCACGGCGTTTGTTATCAACTCGTTGTTTACGGCTGCTCTGAACCATTCATGAAGTTGTTGCAGCCGATCAATGTAGACAACAAGAATCAGAATGTGGTCATCATTGGGCACATTGGTCACGTCAATGCGGTTAAAGTGTTGGATGATTTGTTCTCCAAGCGTGAACCATCGTTTTATCTTGTCGTTCCACTCACGAAGGGCTTTTTCTGTTTCTTGCTGGTTGGTGTTTGGCGCTTTTTCCTGCTTCTTGGCGCATCTGCTAGCGGCGGTGTGTGGTTGGTATTTGTAGACTTCACTGAGGCTTTTCTTGACTGCCGTATTTGGTCTGTTTTGCACTAGATCGTTGGTCTGAATCCCTGCTTCTTCTACTTCTCCAAAACTACCAGCCTGATACAGAGAATCCATGGATTTGAAAGAGGCGGTGTTGCCAACGAGGAGCGCGGAACTTGTTTATCGCTTTGTGTGTGGGCCATCGGGTTGGGAGAGCACATCTGAAGCCAACGAACGATTGAGCGGGCTACCTCTTCTAGGTGCACTGGGCTGCCGTCGTTGCTTGTGGTTCACCAATCTGCGATGCACATCATCAACTAGCTGATCAGTCTTGTGGGCGCTGGCTTGTCTGGTCAACAGCGGAGACGGAAACGCTTGTCGTTCCTCTTCCTGCGCCTTCTTTATTGATCCCAGCATCTCGGTGTATGAAGCTCCATTTATAACGGTTCCACTCGGAAATGGCAGCTACTTCTGAACAGGCTTGATAGTTTGAGTTCGTGCGACAAGACAGAGCGACGATCTTAGGCTGCTTTGTGCGCTTGTGCCAAAACCAAGACCGGGTCAGAGTTTTATGCGCCTTCAGAGATACTAGACGCAACACAACACATGGGCGCGTAGACAGATTAGGCGACCGCACTAGACAGCTACCAAACAACACAACAACGCTGGTCGGCCAGAGCCTACAGAAAACCCAGCGCTACAACACACAGCAAGCGTACAAAGCCATCGCAGCAACGGCCTAATCGATATCCGACAGGCCTCTGTGACGGAAGTGGGCGGAGCTAGATCCATCAGTCTGACAGTTCAGCTGCAAACCAACGCCGGAGCCCAAACAACAGTCCTGGCCGATGGCAGTTGCAGGCCATTCGAGCTGGGGACGTTACAAGAGTTCAGGAAGAAACGTCAAAATATACATGTGCCTTATACAGTATGTACAGACATAGTGGTATTATCTGCTACCATCTACCCGAAGTACTGATACAAAATATACAGTAGTACCGGCATACATATACTAGGGGTTTGGATGGTTACCCTCTAGCTAGAAATGCCAACCCCCCTCACCCCCAAGACAGTTTAGGGACCCCGACCCAAAAATATGTACTGTACTAGTAGTGGTTCCATTACTAACAAACTGACTCAGAAATCACTACTAGCATAAAATTCGCTTGAATATCCTTTGGAAACCGAATTTGGCGTTTCTGCTGCTGATATTTAAAAGGAATCGGTGTTTTTTAGCCCTTTTGATCGTTTTTCTGCTTGTTCTTAGCTCTAAAACACTATTTGGCAGCTTAAAATAGCGATTTTAGCCTCCTTACTGAGAAAAACGTGCTAGAAACGCAGTTCCTGGCGTTTTGGAGCTTTTTGGAATTTTCGTCCGTGTTCTGGACGAAACCCCCTTGAACCCACCAGACGAAAACCCCTCCCCACTCCCCCACGCCGGCTCGGACATGTTTCATGTGTGAGTATCGGTACCATTATACGTACATGTAACAGGTCATCCGCTGATGGGAAGGGGCACGAGGGGGGTCTCTGATCCCAAACTCTAGGCGCAGGAGGTTGGTACTAAATCGCTAGTTTGGGCTCAGAAACAGCTAAAAGGTGCTGTTTTACAGGCGATTTTAGTCATTTTAGTGTGTGAAATTGCAAAAAGCAGTAAAAATTTGCTGAAAAAATTTACCTACCAGAAAATCGGACGGGGATCGGGAAAATCATCTCGAGGGGGTTGGCGCTTGGGCAGACCCCAGAACCCCTGTTACATGTATGGTGCCATATATGGCGTTAAGTGCTTGACTATGCGTATTAGGAATGAAGGTCAATATGTATTCGAAAGCTTGATGAAAGTACAATAGAGAAAGATTTTGGTTGCCGGCCAGTTTTCTTGAAGAGTCAAAATGCATACCAGTAGGTCCAGCGGGGCAATTGGTAGGACAAGGCAAAGGATCCGGTTCAAAGTTGGGAGTGAACCCAGGACTACCATTGGGACCCTGAATACATCCAAAGGAAACAATTGATTTTTGTTCAGTAAGAGCGGTCTTGCCTTGTGTCCTTTTTTTCCAGGCAACCCGTCAAAGCCAGATGGACCTGTCGGGCCAGATGAACAAGTCAGATTCTGTCCACTGCATTCTGAAGTAGGTTGGTTTTATTTTACTGGTGGTATGGCCAGGCCCCCATTTTGCAAAGAGGGTTGGCCGGCATTAACCCAATCCGAACTGTATGTAAAAGTTTATTCAGGAAAACCTGAACCCGGACGTAAAACTGCCAAGGCAGGAAAACAACGCCCATTGGCTGAACTGACTGCATAATGAGCACAGATTATAGTTGGAAGTTCAACCAATGAATGAATCTGATATTTAAGCTCTGTTCAACATCGCTGAAACCTCCCCCAAAATGTTTTTGGAAAATAGAAAATCTTCAGAATCGTCATTTTACCGGTTTTACGAAGAAAAGTCAGATTTAGCTATACTTTATATATTCCCCAGGTATTTTGGTGCCCTTTGAGCTAGAGGGCTGCCCAGTTAGTACGTATGTTATACCCAATAGCAAAGCCAATCATTCCTTAAGTTTCAAAGTCATACTCTTTGAATTACCGAAAAATTTTGAATTTCTGTGGACCACCCTTCTGCGCATACATGTAGCAGGTCGTCCGCCGAAGGGGGGTTGGGGGTCTGGCGCCGGCCGGGGTGTCTGAGCACGAATTTTGGCAGGGGATTGGGCACGAAAAAACGCTCAAAAATCGAAAAACCGCAATTTTTCGGCTAAAAATCGTCAAAAGTCGCTGATTTTGGCTGAAATACAGCTAAAAAGTTCTCTTTTACTTGCGATTTTGGCAATTTTTGTGTCTGAAATTGCAAAAAAATCGCAAAAATTTGCTCTAAAAATTACATGCCAGAAAAATCGGAGGGTGGTCGGAGAAATCGTCTCGGGGGGTCTGGCCTAAGTCGGGTGGGGCCAGACCCCAGACCCCCTGTTACATGTATGGTTCTGCGTTTATAAAAGCAGCAGCAGAGCAGTCGGAATTTTAGCATTACTGTAAGCTTGCAGAATTTGTAGCTAGTTCTGTTGTTAATTTTTGCTGACAATTTGAGCCAAATCGATAAAGAACTGAGTTAAACCCATACATGGGCCGGGGGGTAAGGGGGGTATACCCCTCCCCCTCGGTCGGCCATACCCCCCTCGGCCGGCCATACCCCCCTCCCCCACCCACCCCCCCTCCCGGAGGGAGGAAATTTTCGCTTATTTAAGGCAAAATAGGCGTTTTTTGGCCTTTTTTCGGGGGACCCCCCCCCCCCCCCCCCGAGGTCTCAAACCCCCCTACCCCCCTCCGGATTTTTCCGGCCCATGTATGGTTAAACCGTTTCAATAAAGTTCGGAAAAGGGGTAGACGCTTTTTATCCATACTGTATTTCATACCACATTCGATTTCTTTTTCATTAACGTCTTCTCTTTTGCTTCTGAGCGACCTGAGATTCAAAATTCCATGCCAAGATCTATCAGTGCTCTCGCGAAATAGGGCCACTTTATTTTCAACATCCGATTTACACCTTTCCAATCTGCTAATTAAGATGGGAAGCGAAGATAAAGACAATAGAGCAGCAATTAGACCGCAAGATAGAATAATATAGGGCGTTACTGAAACGATATCCCGCATGGCCACAATGTACAGTAAAAGCAGTAAAAATGCGTTATTGTCGACGCCTGCCTAGACTAGGTAGGTCATTGTTGACTGAAAAAAGAAGACATGTGTGTCGTGCGAGTTAAATGTATCGAAAATGCAGGCCCTTTGCGCAGGTTTTAACGTGAACTGATGGTTTCTTGCGATAATGTGTCGTAGACTGTCAGTGTTTTTTCTCAAACGGCATTGGTCATGTGGTGTCGGCATAAAAAACAGAACACTTGTTTAACTTTCTTTCGTACAGTTTTTGAAAACTGTTTCTAGAATTGCAATTTGTTTGTCAATGCTTCCTTTTTCATAGCGTTTTCATTGTTAAGGAGGCTGCCGGACCTTGTGTCTCTTCCTACTCTATAGCGAAAGGACAAAATGTTACAACAACAACAACAGTGTTGTAATTTCTATAAATACAGCGGTACACAGCCTCCATACTGGAATCAATCATGCATACATGTACCTCAGCTGGAAGCGCAAACCTCTCGCCCCGATCCAAAAATACAAGAACCAGTAGTAGCGGCTTCAGTACTAACAAGCTGGATGGGAAATCGCTAATATTTTTGGCTTAAAATCCGCTTAAATGGCCTTTGGTAACCGAATCTGGCGTTTCCACTACTGTTATTTAAGAGAAATCGGTGTTGTTTGTTAGAAGGTCTGTTTTTATCATTTTTTGCTTGCTTTTAGCTCTAAAATGCCATTTGACAGATTAAAATTGCGATTTTTCGTCTCCAACATGCTAACACTGAATTTCCATGTGTTTTGGAGCTTCTTCAAATTCTGGACCACGCTATGGTCGAACCCCCCTGGAACCCGTCGTGACAGAAAAATCCCTCCCAAGGCCGGCCCGGACCTGTTACATGTATTGAAACAAGTTGTTTCAAACACCCCCCCCCACTTTTTCACTACACTCGGATTTTTCTAGGTTGCAATTTTTGTGCCTATTTTACCCAAGCCCCACACATACAGTACGTATGCACAGCGTGCGAAAAACAACCCAGCAGATAGTTTACTATAGCAACCGCAAATCTCAACCGATTCGAATGAATGCTTTTTTTAAATGAAAGTAGATAAATTCTTGAAAAAAACACGGTCAAAATTTTGTCACGATACTCTGCTTAGTTCCTGAGACACTTACGCTCAAAGTCAAAACAGATTTTGACAATGAACAAGAGGGATTCCGTTGCACTTCATAATAAAGCAGATTCCTACTGCTGAGGGCTAATCAGACTTTACTGGTGAAGTAAGGAGCGTGTGTGTCACCAGTAAAGCCTCGTGACGTTAGCTTTTACGTAGCTGTAGGGATCTGTTTTATTATGGAGTGCAACGGAATAATAAAAATCGCTGCTGTTCATTACCAAAATCTCTGATTTTACTTTGAGGGCAAATATCTCAGCAACCAAGCAGAGTATCTTAATGAACATTGCACCAATTGTCAAGAATTTATTTGTCTTTCACTCAAAAAAGATTCATTCAAATCGGTTAAGATTTGCGGTTGCCACAGCAAAAAATCTGCTGGGTTGTTTTTTGGCGGACCCTGTATGTTCAAGAGGATTGACAAAAAATCAAACTGTAGGAGTTTCAAGTCGGATTCGGATGGCACTGGCACTTGATCACGCCGCTTTACCTCGCCATTTAGATTTTTGCATAATGTATTGCCAGTCAGAAAAAATCTAAATGGTGAGGTAAAGCGGCGTGATAAAACGTGCCAGTGCCATGCCATCTTCCTGGCAGAAGTCTAGATCGGCGTTTAGTTAGGGTCGGCGGGAAAATTGTCACCGATAGCCAGGTGTGTTGACATCAAAAATGATTCTAAATAGGAATGGGGCAGTGCGCAGCTGCTGCTAAAGCCTGATATTCGGACAGCTATCAGAGCGACGCCGGATTTGGCTTTAAATAGTGGAACGTTCTCTCTCTCCGTCTATTCACCATGTTTGGTTGTGTGAGAGTGCAAAATTTTGTTGTAATATTCAAATAATTCTGTCCCACTGCTCATGTCAGACAAATTTACCGGTCGTAAAATTCAAATGTGAGTCATTTGTGCCTATTTCTCTTGGGAATTTTAGACTTTTTTACATTAAACTTAACAACAGTTTTACCGCTCAGAATACGGCACGGAAGGATGGCCGGTTTTTTAAAACAATTCAAATCCTCCTTGTCATTCCATTTCTTTGAACTGGAAATATAGAATGATATGTAAATTTAATTTTATGCAAATTTACGCAATTGCAAGATACTAGATAGTACATACTGTAGGTTTAAAAATGTCCCACCATTTTTTGCCCTCACTTTAACCTTTTGTTCTAAGTCAGTTTTTATCGATTTGGCTGAAACTTTCAGCTTTAGTAACAAGACAACTGGGTGGGTACAGATATTGCAGGTTTGGTGTGAATATTCTAACTCGCGCTGTTGGAAGAACGGGAAAGTTCTAAGAATTAGTATGGTCCACGGAAATTCTAATAATTTTTTGGGGGATTCAAAGAGTGTGGCTTTGAAGCTTGCAGTAATAATTGCTATTGTTAGTGCAGTGGGCTAGAAAGATAACCTTTTCAGGGCTTAAAGTCCATATAAAGATGGATTTACTTGCAAAATTTTATAAACATCGGATCTTTCTATGTTTAAACTTGACGTCTGAAAATTCGGGTCAGTTGATTTCAGAATTGCATAACTCTTGGCTGCAGAAGTCTAGAAGGCCAGGATTCGGCCAGGGCAAACTATAAACAAATAATAACAGTCGTGCCAAAAATCTTTTCATTCGGTTGAAAATTGAAAGAATGGCGGGGATTTGAATTTATTCGGAAAACTCGAAAAAACCAGGCGGTCTTTTTTTGGCCAACACAAATTCACGTGGTGACCTTATCACTGCATCAATTTGAATGGAGTGTTGCCAAACTGCCGTCAAAAGGTAAAACAGCGTAGTTACTCAAAATTTTCGAAAAATGAGTTATTGCGAGTTTAGCAATGCTGGCAGCCTAACGGGTCATTTGACACAAAATTGAGCTAATCTGCTCAATGGTTGGGTAGATCTGGCTTGCCATAGGCATTCTCTTAACTTAGAGTAATAAATTTAAAACTTCAAACCTCATTTTCCCAATTTCTACCTTTTGCCGCGTAGTTACGCTGTGTTACCTGTTGACAGAAGCATACATGGTATGGTACAACCATGGTGCCCGATCGTGGGTGCTGTTGATTGGGTATAACGAACCCATACCGAAAATTGGGTATTTTTGGGAAATAGTTACCCAATAAATATCTACCGATTCTAGGTATCTTAATCAATACCCATCCATACCCGGTATACCGATTATATTGGGATTACCCAGGTATTTGAGAATCTTTATTTTCTATCCAGTTTTATTTATGTTAAATTCCCTCTGATCACAATGTTTTCTTTGTAAGTTTGCATTCCTGTGCACGAACAAGTGCATTTTATACATTATATACTTCTAAAATATTGAATTTGAAAGATTTTTGGTTCCAACAAAGTTACTTTGTTATTAGAAAGCTCTAATATAGTTTTGGCTTAACTTCACGCTGCTCCCTATTACAGTCAGGCACTTAACGCCGTTTATTGTACTGACAACCATATATGGTACCACCACAGGCCCCGAACGTGGGGTACCATATATGGTACGGTACCACTACCCTAGGTACCGGTACCATAAACGGCGTTAAGTGCCTGACTGTTATATGGCGTTATAAGCGTCCGGCCTACTTTATTATGCTCTTGGAATTACAATTACTCTAAAACTTAGAATTTCCCTGGATCGCTTTTATTCTAGTTGAATTGTATCTTATTTATAAATCCTAAAATTTGAGCCAAGCAAATCGATAAAAAACAACTACCCGATAGAGTGAAGGCCAAAAAACGATGGGGCATATTTTATTTACAGGGTGTCTCAAAAAAATGGACACATTTCTCTGCCGTTTCCGGAAATTTTGACCAATTGCCTGAAATTTGGATGAAGGGTGCCAAACTTCGGGGAATTTTATATGTTAAAGTTTGGTGCGCCAGGCTTGACCCAGTCCCAAGAAATTCCAAAGAAACTGAAATTTGTTTATTTTGAAACAAAAGGAAATAATGTTAATAATGGTCACATTTCTTTTGCTGTAATTTCTGCAATTTTTCACCAAATGACCTAGAATTGGGAGAGGGAGAGGAATATGTGCTAAACTTCGGGGTATTTTAGGTGTTAAAATTTCATGCATTTTCATTGGGATAGTCTTGAGAAAATAAGGATTTCCCTGAAGAACTGGTTTTTCTGATCTGCTCAATCAAAAAACTGATCCTCAGGATTTTCTTCATTTTCTCAAAACTGCGTCTGTCTAAATGCATGAAATTTTAACACATAAAATACTCCGAAGTTTATCAGATATTCTCCCAATTCCAGGTCATTTGTCAAAAGTTTGCAGAAATTACAGCAAAAAGAGACGTGTCCATTTTTAACATTATTTCGTTTCGTTTCGAAATTAACAAATTTCAGTTTTTTTGGAATTTTTTGGGATTGGGTCGAGCCTGATGCACCAAACTTTAACACATAAAATTCCCGGAATTTTGGCACCTATTTTCCAAATTTCAGCCTATTTGGCCAAGATTTGCGAAAATTATAGCAAAAAGAAATGAGTCCAGTTTTGGACACCCTGTTTATTCTTTCCCAAATTTTATGCTCATATTAACAAATCGACCCGGCACACACATACACACACATACGCAAGCAAAGCGGCATTCATTAAGATGGTGGCCGGTCGGTCTGGCTACTGGCTTTCAGATTGCAATAAAACCGAATAAAAAAGCGCAATTTCGAATCGTTGAGTCTGTGCCTTTAGTCTGCGCTTTTCTCTGCTCTGTAGGCTAACGAACTTTTTAAACCCGACAACGACGACAACAACAACAACAAGGAAAAGAAGAATAATATTAATAATAAGCCTGCTATGCTACCCTAAGCTAGTAATTTCTCCAGTCCGATGTATCTAATTTTGCTATTCTGCCAGGCCGTAGGCGGCGCGTAGGCTGTGGAATGATATGTAGGGATATTAAATTTGACCAGCGTATGCCTGCAACCACATTTGGTTGAGCCGGTACTTCACTATTTATAACCTCCTTTCCATACATGTTGCTGGGTTTTTCCGTGGAGGGGGCGTTTTCCAATTAGGGTTTTCGGACCAAGTCCGAAGTGGGTTTTGCGACCTTTTGGGGGTCCAAAGGTGGCGTTTGCTGATGTTTTTTTGGGGTAAAACAAACAAACAACCCTCCCCCAGTGGCTCAGTGGGTAGCTCGCTGCCTCTGAGTCACGGCGGCCGCTGCATCCCTAGTGGTTGTAGTGGTTCATCCTCTCGGCGTGGCAAGTTTCTTGCTGCAAAGAGTTGGTCGTCGGCACAACGCTCCACCCAGGCCACCGAAAACTGGTTACAGTGAGTAGGTAAAATGGGAACCAACTGGATCTGCCGTTGCACCGAAAGCCGCTCCTAAAAGCATGCCGCGTTGGAGGGAAGATCAACGACGTCAGGAGCCGTCTGAGCAACCAGCAATAAGGCCAATACCGGTTTAGTGTCTGTCCGCCGGGCGGCCGCAGGGAGCTGTCAGCACCATGACGTCACCACGCCAGGCACTCTCTTAGTACCTGGCGCCCAACAGCATGGCTTGAGTGGCTTGGCAGTGAAAGAAGGGCAAAAACGTCCGAGATGACGATATAAGGGGTAACGAAATGGACCGTGCAGGTCTGATCGTAGGGCCGTACATTGTACGACCCCCCCGCCAGATCGGATCGGATCGGACCAACCCTCCCCTTTTTACTGTAGCTATCTACTTGCCATTGCTGACTTTCGACGGCCTGGGTTGGGCTTTGTGTCGACTACTTCCCATCGCCTCGACAGGTTTCGAA
Organism: Sabatieria punctata; assembly: GCA_030248155.1. NCBI lineage: Eukaryota > Metazoa > Nematoda > Chromadorea > Araeolaimida > Comesomatidae > Sabatieria > Sabatieria punctata. Next base: position 276,825 of record JASANB010007755.1, on the reverse strand, counting down.
CCCACAAACACACCGTTTCCTCGGGTGCCGGGGCCGCCGTGACAGACGAAATGGCGTTAACTACCCATGGCCCTAGACTTCACATTGTCTCTGTGTTCAATCGGTATACTAAAACCTTATTATTATGGTGTTGCCAATTTTAGCCACAGCGCCGGCAGTGGTGGTGGTGGTGGCGCTATTAAATGCATAAGGCAGTCTTTAGGCATAATTGGGCGGAGTCCCAAATTGAATTCAAGTGTCTAATCGATTTTGTCGTCTTTCAACCGAGCTTAGTCCCGGCCCGACAAGTTGATATAATTAGGAGCGGTCCCGGCCCGGCCCCCAATCAGTCTCTGAACGCTCATTATGAGTTAGGTGCCAGTGAATGGACTTTTTATGTCCCTTCGCCAGCTGGGCTCACACCTCTCTCTCTCCCAACCTCATTTGCTTGCAGGCCCGACCGCATCCATATGGCTGCCTTGGAAGGTCACTCCCGCACTGTCACGGTATGTTTTCTGCCTTACTGTAGCATTTCTATTCTACTAAGTTTGACATAGAATTCGGCGCTACAATAGGTTTTTAGAGCGAGTAGCAGAAGAGAATAACGTGAACTGTTTGTTGCGCAGCCGTAAATATTACAATTTCGGTCAGAAAACGGGATGAGTCACTTTCGACGGTCAATATAAAACAAATTTGAACATAATAAAAAATTGGCCTACTGCAAAAATTTCAACTAAAAAGACAAATATTGTGAATCTGTTACTATTTTAGAACGCTTCCTTTATTTTTGTTTTTCTTGAAAAACTGAAAACCTACTTCAAAAAATCGAAGAACAATTCACCAATTTCGGAGAATTGTAATGGTGAATTTGCCAAAAATTGATGTCTTGAGATTAAGAATAGTAAAAATATGCAGATTTTTTGAGGAAAAACTGAATAATTCAGTGTTTAAAACTATACGGTGTTATACGGTATAGCCAAAAACACCGTACACCGGTCCCATCCCTAGAGGAAACGAGCAAGTGTGCCATATCCAAATTTGAAATCCCTCCCTGAAAATCGAAGTCGCTTAACGATTGTTTTTAATACAGACGCGTTTTATTAATTCTTATCAATATCTACCGATACATGTTCATCCGCCGAAGGGGAACGGGGCTGGGAGGTGCGGGGCGTCTGGCGCCGTTCGGTGGTCTCAGCCCAAATTTATGGGATGGAGGTTGGGTACTAAAAGCGCTCAAAAATAGTTTGTTGGGCTCAAATACAGCTGAAAAGTGCTGTTTTACAGGCCAGTTTAGCAATTTAGTGTCCTAACTCCTAAAAATGCAAAAATTTGCTCAAAAAATTACCTGCCAGAAATTCGGAGGGAGGGGGGCAGACCCCGAGCCCCTGCTGCATGTATGATCTTGCCCATCTATACGTAAAGGTACAGTACGTATATATGCCAACTAATTAACCATAATTTTAATTTATTGCTGGTGCATAGTTTCTGTTGGAAAGTTTATCAAAGCTTACACTCTAATTACTCAAATGTAATTGAAAATTGAAATCGTATAGTTGTAAATCAGCTCGGATGTCAGGTGTTATTTTTCCGTTTTTTTTTGCGAAAACCCTAATTTGCTAGATCAAACTCAAGCTAAAGATTATAATTTTGCTCGAGTTTTTTTTAGTTCTAAACGGGTTTTTTATAGGGCAGCCTTGAAAGCATTAGCGTATGAACTTACAGCTACCTTGGAAGGCATTTTTAATTTTTCGTTTACTGATACTGATCTAGTAGTTAGAAAAGCGGACACTAGGAAATTCTACTACCTTTAGTTGATTAACGCAAAAACTGCTTCCTAACTTAATCATCGATCAACCTTTTCGATTTTTAGGTCAAGTTTCTGGTCAACATACATACATAGATTTTTTCGATTTTTCCTGTCCCAACTAGTATTAGGTATTGGGGGACAAAAACCCCACAATACCTAAAAAAACATCCAATTGCACCCAATACCAGTTCGCACTCTAGTTTTCAGCTAGTAAATTAAATCTTTTAAGGTTTTCTTGTGCCGAAAACGTATGTTTTTTATCTGCCTTGGTTTTGGTCTACAATTTGTTTAATGGATTTGCTTTTGCTGCATTTGCCGTTTCACTACAATCCAATACATACATGTATGTATGTACTGTATATGTATATGTATGTATACAAACGAAAAACAATTTATATTATCTATACAGTATCTGTATCTGTCAGTTAGTTTAGATCTAAATTGTCAATGGTTGTTTTTGACAGGGCTGGGGCAATTGAAGCGTGCCCTTTGATTCAGCTTTTTGATTGATTGATTGATTGATTGATTGATTGATTGATTGATTGACTGCCGGACTTAACTAACATGTTGGTTGGTTCAGTCAACGAAAACAGTGAAATGCCTGCAAAAAAAGACTATCTGAAAGGTGCTAGAAAAACAGCGGAAAAGGCTTAGTAGGTTAGTTTGGAGAAGAATCACTCTTAAAATTGACCCATCAGTTAGCTAGATGAAGCAGGTTTTAACTTGCATATACCTCCTACAGTTTTGTGCGCTATAACCAATTATCAAATTTACATGAGGCCTGTCAACTTCTATAAAACTGCTTAGGCCAGCAACCGTCAGTTGCAGTAGCCAATTAGGTTGTCTTTCAATCTGTCTTAATTGGGTTTCGGTGGCCAAATTACTCGCCGGCCATGCAGTTAGTCTCTCTCTCTCTCTCTCTCTCTGTCCATAAATAGTCTTGTAATAATTAGCTGCTCGGCGACCACCCAAAGTGCTAATAGAATGCGCGTCTCAAACAAAGACTGTGCCTTGATTACAGCCCTGGGCTGCCATAAGCGCATCTGAGCCCTGCCCGCTAAAACGCCAATTTCTTTTATTTCCTTTCACCGCCCTGCCACACGCAACGCTCTTAGCTAATCCCGGCACCACCTGTGTCGCTCCCAGACTGCTGCTTTGCATAGCTGATGTGCTGCTTTAATAGAGTCGCTTTAGTAGCTGTTCACGCATCCCTGGGTGTAGCCTGCGTAGTATATACGTACTAGCCTGCCATGCCCTATTATAGTCTGGTGTAAATAAAATAAATCTCCGAAAGCTTGTCCTTTTTACAAAAAGAATTGATGTCATTTTTAGGGGACACCCTATAGTATTACGTAGTTTAGTCTGTAATGTTCCTTTAAATTCACTGGCCATTGCACCCAACTTTTCTCATACGCGTGACAGGTCCGTGCCTGGCGTGGGGAGGGAGTTTCTGACAGGTGGGGATCGAGGGGGTTTTATCCCAGCGGAGGGTCCAAAATTTCAGAAACCTCCAGAACGCTTGGAAATCTGTTTTAGGACGCTTTTCTCTGTAAGAAGGCTAAAAATCGTTATTTTAAGCTGCCAAATAGCGTTTTAGAGCTACAGTAAAAACAAGCAAAAAACGATAGAAAGGGCTTTAAAAAACTCCGATTCCTCTTAAAAGTCAGCAGCGGAAACGCCAAATTCAGTTTCCAAAGGCTTTTCAAGCGAGTTTTAAGCTAAAAATTAGTGATTTCTTAGTCAGTTTGGTAGTAATTTAGCCACTACTAGTACTTGTATTTTTTGGTCGGGGTCCCTGAACTGTCTCTGGGGGATGAGAAGGGTTTGGCCTTTCTAGCTAGGGGTAACCCCAACCCCCTAGGTGCATGTATGACTTTTCCGCAATTGAAGCCACCGCTTCACTCTCTTCTTCGCTGATTCGTTGTTTATCTGAAATCATTTTTATGACAGTGTCAACTCCCACTTGTACATTGTACGCTTCCAACCCTAGATTCTATGGGTACGCTACTACTGAGACACAAAGCCCTCATAATTTCTTATCTGAAACAAGAAATTGAAACATTCAGACGAACATAGGCTTTTGGTCTGCAAACTTCTACAGTTGTTCTACACTGGATTCTACAGATAAACAACTGGAAATCAGCGAAGAAGAGAGCGAAGCATTTGTTCAACCGGTTGCTTCAATTGCGGAAAAAGTCATACATGTTAGGGGTTTGGGGTTACCCCCTAACTAGAAAGTCCAAACCCTCCTCATCCTCCCGAGACAGTTTAGGGACCCCCGACTCAAAAATACAAGTACTAGTAGTGGCTAAATTACTAACAAACTGATTAAGAAATCACTCATCTTTAGCTTAAAATTCGCTTGAAAAGCCTTTGGAAACCGAATTTGCCGTTTCCGCTGCTGATTTTTAAGAAAAATCGTGGTTTTTGGAATTCCTTTTTGTCATTTTTTCTTGTTTTTTACCTCTAAAACGCTTTTTGGCAGCTTAGATAGCGATTTTTAGCCTCCCTACTGAGAGAGAATAACGTCCTAAAAGCACATTTCCAGACGTTTTGGAGCTTTTTGAAATTTTGGACCCCCTCTAGGTGAAACCTCGCCTCGACTCCCACCTGACGGAAACCCCCTCCCCCACGCCGGCCGGGACATGTTACATGTGTGGCCACCCGTTTAGTAATTCCTCTGCACGCCGCTGATTTTTACTGCTCAGAAGCTGCCGGTCTCGATTTGTTCTCTCATTAACGTTCAGTCTAATTACAGTCAGAGCAGGCATTGCAACTCGTAAAAAACAAATAAACGACATGGCATAGCGTGCCGTGCATTTTGCCAGTCGCTACCATCAGCTTTAGCCTAATCGGTTTAATGTGTAGGGAGGCGAGCGGCCACCAAAGACGTCCTACTAGGGAGAAAAGGCCGGGCTCCGGTTTCCGAGTGCCAATTCGCGCTAATATAACAAGCCGCAGCCCGGCCAGCGCTCCTATTACCCGTATTAGTGGTTTGATCGGCTCGGCTTCTGGCCCCGCATTCTAATCTCACTTAGAATGGCCGGTTCGGTGGCCTTTGACGATCGGAAAATGTCCACCGACGAGGAGCTGCATGACTTCTACAACTTTGCCTTCAAGGCAGGTGCTGTTCGTGCTATTACACTAGAGTGTCAACTGGTATATTGAATAGATCCCAGTAACCCTTTCCAATTCACCCTCGGCCATGTGGCATAGCCAACCACTCACGAACACAAAGTTTGTGTTTGTTGAGAAAATGTTCGGTTCGCCAGCCTTTCCGAATACCCCACGAACATCATACGAACACCCCCATAGTGGCGTATCCAGGGGGGTGTAGGGTGTGTACACCCCCCCTTTGCGGTGGAGGTACGTAGGAAGAGAAAGTCTGTCAAAAATAAGCGAAACTAATGAATTATGTACTAAAACTGTCTATTTTGTGCTCAGAATGCCTTCTAAATGCGTTTTTGAAGGCCAAATTTTCAAAATTTTCTCGCCCTGGTCGGGCAGAAGCCCAACCAGGCCACTTTAAACTACTAAAACTTGTAATTTCTGTTAATTTTAAGCCTGGAATGTGTTTTAAACACGTTTTTGAAGGCAAGTTTTGCTAAATTTTCTTACCCTGGTTGGGCAGTGGCCCAACCAGGCACTTTCAAAATTTTACACCCCCCCCCCCTTTCCGAAATCCTGGATACGCCACTGCACCCCCACCAACACTTTATGGACAAGTTTTTATGAAATGCTGCAATGGTGACATGGTTTTGTTTCAGAATCTCATTTCCATTCTCATTTCCTAAAGTGCCCCTAAAGTGTTCCTACAGAAAGAATCCCTAAAGTGACCCTAAAGTACCCCTAAAGTGTTCCTAAAGTATCCCTAAAGTGTTCCTACAGTGTTCCTAAAGTGCCCTTAAAGTACCCCTAAAGTGTTCCTAAAGTACCCCTAAAGTACCCCTAAAGTGTTCCTAAAGTATCCCTAAAGTGTTCCTACAGTGTTCCTAAAGTACCCCTAAAGTGTTCCTAAAGTACCCCTAAAGTGTTCCTAAAGTACCCCTAAAGTGTTCCTAAAGTATCCCTAAAGTGTTCCTACAGTGTTCCTAAAGTGCCCTTAAAGTACCCCTAAAGTGTTCCTAAAGTATCCCTAAAGTGTTCCTAAAGTATCCCTAAAGTGTTCCTAAAGTATCCCTAAAGTGTTCCTAAAGTACCCCTAAAGTGTTCCTAAAGTATCCCTAAAGTGTTCCTACAGTGTTCCTAAAGTGCCCTTAAAGTACCCCTAAAGTGTTCCTAAAGTATCCTAAAGTGTTCCTAAAGTATCCCTAAAGTGTTCCTACAGTGTTCCTAAAGTGCCCTTAAAGTACCCCTAAAGTGTTCCTAAAGTATCCTAAAGTGTTCCTAAAGTATCCCTAAAGTGTTCCTACAGTGTTCCTAAAGTGCCCTTAAAGTACCCCTAAAGTGTTCCTAAAGTATCCTAAAGTGTTCCTAAAGTATCCCTAAAGTGTTCCTACAGTGTTCCTAAAGTGCCCTTAAAGTACCCCTAAAGTATCCCTAAAGTGTTCCTAAAGTATCCCTAAAGTGTTCCTAAAGTATCCCTAAAGTGTTCCTAAAGTACCCCTAAAGTGTTCCTAAAGTATCCCTAAAGTGTTCCTACAGTGTTCCTAAAGTGCCCTTAAAGTACCCCTAAAGTGTTCCTAAAGTATCCCTAAAGTGTTCCTAAAGTATCCCTAAAGTGTTCCTAAAGTATCCCTAAAGTGTTCCTAAAGTACCCCTAAAGTGTTCCTAAAGTATCCCTAAAGTGTTCCTACAGTGTTCCTAAAGTGCCCTTAAAGTACCCCTAAAGTGTTCCTAAAGTATCCTAAAGTGTTCCTAAAGTATCCCTAAAGTGTTCCTACAGTGTTCCTAAAGTGCCCTTAAAGTACCCCTAAAGTGTTCCTAAAGTATCCCTAAAGTGTTCCTAAAGTATCCCTAAAGTGTTCCTAAAGTATCCCTAAAGTGTTCCTAAAGTACCCCTAAAGTGTTCCTAAAGTATCCTAAAGTGTTCCTAAAGTATCCCTAAAGTGTTCCTACAGTGTTCCTAAAGTGCCCTTAAAGTACCCCTAAAGTGTTCCTAAAGTATCCTAAAGTGTTCCTAAAGTATCCCTAAAGTGTTCCTACAGTGTTCCTAAAGTGCCCTTAAAGTACCCCTAAAGTGTTCCTAAAGTATCCCTAAAGTGTTCCTAAAGTATCCCTAAAGTGTTCCTAAAGTATCCCTAAAGTGTTCCTAAAGTACCCCTAAAGTGTTCCTAAAGTATCCCTAAAGTGTTCCTACAGTGTTCCTAAAGTGCCCTTAAAGTACCCCTAAAGTGTTCCTAAAGTATCCTAAAGTGCCGCTAAAGTACCCCTAAAGTGTTCCTAAAGTATCCCTAAAGTGCCCCTAAAGTACCCCTAAAGTGTTCCTAAAGTGTTCGTTGGGAATGTTTGGGGTGTTCGCATCCATGATTTTTGTGTTCGGGGGTGTTCAGGGCCATTCGCTAACTAGAGGCATGGATTGATGTTGGCGCCAGAAACCGTCACGTTCGCTAAACGACAGCCATTTTAAGTTATTCTTAGACTCGAAAAAAGAGCCAGTTTTTTAAACTGAAATAGGTATACTTGCGTACTGTACTGGATTTTGACACAAATTCTTTTCAATAGAATTTAAAAAATTGGGCAAGAAAAGTTTAAATAGGTGTTCAAAATCAATGGCCTGTGTACATAGCTTAGCTATATATCTCACACATTTCAGGTGATGTTGCTAGGGGACAGCTGTACTGGCAAAACATGTCTTCTAATACGCTTCAAAGATGGCACATTTCTCAATAACAATTTCATCTCAACTGTTGGAATCGACTACAGAGTACAAAAAAGAACCATTTTCTTGACTATATGCAGTAGAAAAACGTTTATAGAACAAAGTAATAGAGATTGAGGGCGTCAAAGTCAAACTACAGGTAAGAAACGTGTTTAGTTATAAAAGTTTGCAAAAAAAATATGTAACGTGCGCAAAATATGCAAAAATTGATGATAGAGGTCAGGGCTGTTTGTTTTCCGGAAAAAAACTCAAGCCGGTTTTTTTTCGGTTTTTTTTTCAGTTTTTTTCCGGTTTTTTTCCAAAAGTTATTTTCCGATATGACAGAAAAAATTTTTTAACAATCGCTTTTTATTGCAGAATTCAACGAAATAGCATGAGTTTTATTACGAAACGCACAAATTTCATCTTTTAGAGTAGTAATTTGATTTTAAAACAACAAAAATACAATAATAAAAGTTGCCTGAAAATGGTACAGGTATTTTTTGCCGAAAACAGCTTAGTTATGCCCTGGAAATGCTTGTAACGCTTCTATTAACGTAAATTCAAAGCATTTGAAGCGAATTTAACCAGTTATTGGGCCTATTTCCTTTAAAAACTTACTTGAGTTTTTTCCGCATTTTAGTTTTTTTCCGAGCCCCTAGGAAAAAAACCGGGTTTTTTTCGGAAAAAAAACGAAAAAAACCGAGGAAACAAACCGACCCAACAGCCCTGATAGAGGTAGACGACGTCTAGGTCAAACATCAAGCAAATTTAGAATCGTTTCCTACAACAATTTTGCAAAAATCTGCAAAAAGTATGTAAAATCGGCAAAATCTGTAAAATCTGTAAAAATGTATAAAGTGTGCAAAATCGTTCAGATCTGGGACACAGCAGGTCAGGAGCGATTCCGGTCGGTCACACATGCTTACTACAGGGATGCCGACGCTCTTTTACTCTTATTCGACGTCACCAACCGGATCAGTTTTGAGAATATTCGAGTAAGTTGGTTGCGGTGCGCGTTTTAATGTACAAAAGACTACTAAAGCACGCACCGCCGGTGCGAAGTTTAGAACTGGCTGGCGGAGGTGAAAGAATTCGCAGCTCCCAACGTCATAATCACGCTAGTCGGTAACAAGGTCGATCTCTCAGCCAATCGGAAAGTCAAATTTGACGAGGCAAAGAAACTCGCTAATGTAGCTTCCTTTCTCGGTGATTTAGTTCTAAGTTGCCTCTCTGATACAGGATTACGGTATCGACTACTTGGAGACCAGTGCTAAAAGCGGTCAAAACGTCAATGAAGCCTTTCTGTCGCTAGCTACGTAAGTTGCTCTACGGTCTATGCTAATTTTAGTTTGTCTTAGTTAATAGTTGGTCCGAATTTGCAGCAAGCTGACCAGTTCCAAGGTGAATCCGGGTAATAAACTTGATGACAAAGTGGCGCTCGACGATTCGAGTTTGGTGCGTCGCGCCGGCGGCTACTGGTGCTGCCGCGGAAGCTAAAATGTGCTTTTTATGTGATAATAAATGCCCAGTTTTCTGAAAGGACATAACTACTTACTACAGTCAGGCAGGGATGGATATTTTCCAAAATAACCTCGGCCTGTTTTTTTCAGTTTTTTTCCGGTTTTTTTTCCAAAATCGCTGAAAAAACGCCTGCTCAAGTTCTGAGTATCCTAGCCTGGTTTTATGATTCTTAAGGCTTTCTAGCGCCTTCCTGAGTCTTTTCAGAACAGAAATGCCCGTCTTAACGTAGATATAAATCACGAAACAGTCTCTGACAGGCTCCATCAAGAAACGCTATATGAAAATTTTCTTACAGCAGTTTGCATTTTATATATTTATCATGCCAAATTTGGTGTTTTCTGTTGTTTTCTAACAGTTTTGAGTCAGTATCGCCTATTATACTTAGCAAAAGTCCATTTTTCAATAGAAAAATGACATACGTATATTAGCTATTTTTAGCTTGAGTTTTTCCGCTATTTATGTTTTTTCCGACCCTTAGGAAAAAACCGTTTCTTTTTTCGAAAAAAAATCGAAGAAAAACGCCTCACATCCCTGAATGGTATTGCTACCCTGAATGTATGTATACCGATACCATATATGTCGTTATTTCCCGGACTGTAGTACTACTACTACTGTATAAGATCGGAAATTCTAAAACTATGTGCTTTGTCGTTGCTAATCAGGTCGAGAAAATTGGCATTTTGAGTCTGAAATTAACCGTTTTCCTGAAAAACAAAGCTCGCAGAAAAATGGGCAAAGAATTGTTTATTATACTCTACCCTGAAAAGTACAGGGTGCGCCCGAAAAAAAACAACCTAGCAGATTTCTTTTGCTGTAGCAACTGTAAACATCAATCGATTTGAATGAACCTGTCTTTGAATAAAAGAGAAATATATTCTTGAAAGATTGGTGACAGTTTGATTGAGATACTCTGCTTAGTTACTGAGATAGTTGCCCTCAAAGTCAAAACTGAGCTGATTTTGGCAATGAACAAGAGCAATTTATATTTCCATTCCACTTCATAATATAAACAGATTTCTATTGCTGAGAACTAACGAGGATTTTCTGATGACACACACACTCGCTTACTTCACCAGTAAAGTCTCGTTAGCCCTCAGCAGTAGGAATTTGTGTTATTATTAAGTGGAATAAGAAAATTCGCTTTTGTTCATTTCCAAAATACTGTATCTGTTTCGAATGTGTCTCAGGAACTATGCACCTAACTAAAAATTCCGTCAAGCTTTCAAGAATTCATCTATCGTTCATTCAAATCACTTGAGATTTACGGTTACTACAGTACATATATGTACTAGGGGGGTTGGGGGTTACCCCTCTAGCTAGAAATACCAACCCCCCTCCCCGAGACAGTTTAGGCCCCCACCCCAAAATACAAGTACTAGTAGCGGCTCCAGTCCTAACAAACTGAGTGAGAAACCACTAATTTTTAGCTTAAAATTCGCTTGAAAAGCCTTTGCAGCCCCCTTCCTCAGGCCGGTCCGGACCTGTTACATGTACTGTACGTATGCTACAGTAACAGAAATCTGGCTGGGTTGTTTTTAGCGGCACCCTGTATGGTGTCTCCAATGCGTAATGAATGTTCTTTTGTCTGCGTTGTAAAAGAAAATAAACAACTATAATGATGATGTGCAGTCTGCGATTAAAATTTCCGTCCGGCGGTTGCGTCTGCTCTGTTTACATGCCGGACGTGCCGGCCAATGGTCACTCGAAAGTCAAACAAGAACTGACCGTTGGATGGGTGCAAAACTCAAACACTCCAGGCCCGGCCGAGTGTCGTGCGAATCTTATAAACTCCATAAATAGTGATGCTCGTCAGGTCTAGGTGCTACTAATTGTTTGTTGGTCCTATAAACTGGTCATGATTCGGTCGCTGTTCCTGGTCAGCATTCTGTCCTGTCTTGTTGATTCCAGTTTAATAACGTATGTTGGCCTGAAGAAAAATCTCAAAGCAAATCTGGCCATTTTCCCGAACGGTCGACGACTGAAAAGCGAGTGTGGATGTGCTCAGAGAGTTGAACCGGTTTGTGGAACCGATGGGGTCGCCTGGAATACCTATGTCAATTCGTGTGTGCTCGACTGTAATAAAGCGGTGAACAAAGGTATTTCTCTTTCTTTTCAAAACTCCTTTAGTGTACATGTTGTATGATGATGTATACATGTAACAGGGGGGTCTGGGGGCCTGCCCCCCCCCCCCCGAGACGATTTTTCCGACCCCCCTCCTATTTTACTGGTAAGTAATTTTTTGAGCAAATTTGTGCAATTTCAGCCCAAATTAGCGATTTTTTTACGATTTCTTCGATTTTTGAGCGTTTTTAGTGCCCAACCCCCCTCCCAAAATTTGGGCTCAGACACCCCCCCCGGCCGTCGCGGCGGTTGACCTGTTACATGTACCGGAGATTTCCGCTTATAAGACCACCATAGTTAGAAGACCATGGTCTTATAATAGGTCTTGTTTCCAGTTATAAGACCATGGTCTTCAAATAGGTGGTCAGAAAACTGGGTTCGTTGACACCCATTTTCCAGTTAAAAGACCATGGTCTTAGTTTAATTAACCGATTTTAGCACACAATTATCTCTTTTTAAACTAAACAAAAGCTGTACATCGTGAAAAAACAAAGGCAGAAGTATATAATATAGGCAAAACATGATTCTGATTTTTGTTTTGAACACAATACAGTACCTGCTATACTTCAACACTAAATTTCTTTTTGTAATTTCAAGTAAAGTTTTACAAGTCAAGCGTAAACTGGTCAGGCATGTCTGGAACAACAATCTAGGTGAAAAACAAATTCAACTTTTGGCCAAAAACCCTTGTTTGCAGTGAAATAACATTTTCCAGTTTTAAGACCGTGGTCTTCAAAGGGGCGCCAGAAAGTGACCCTAAATTTGGGCATTTTCCAGTTATAAGACCAGGTCTTATAAGTGGAAAACTCCGGTATGATGTACATTGTAAATTGTTCATGCATGTACAGATCCAGGAGGTGCAAGGTTGGGCATACCCATACATGTAACAGGTCATCCGCCGAAGGGGCATGCGGGGTTTGTGGGGTGGCTCCGGCCGGGGCCGAGGGTCTGAGACCAAATTTTAGTGGACGGAGTTGGGTACTAAAAAATTTTTGGATAAAAATCGTCAAAACTCGCTAAGTTTGACTCAAATACAGATAAAAAGTGTTGAGTTACAGGTGATCTTTGCAATTTTAGTGTCTGAAATTCTAAGAAATCCCAAAAATTTGCTCAAAAAATTACTTGCTAGAAAAATCGGAGGGGGTCGGAAAAATCGTCTCTGGGTGGGAGGGTGCTGGTTTAAGTCGGGTGGGGCCTCCTGTTAAATGGACATGTATCTATCAAAAATAGGCGAAAACATGAATACATAGATTGTTGCGTCTACTGTATTTTACGCAATGACTTTTTTAAATGCGTTTTTAAGGCTAATTTTTTAAATTTCTATCCCTTTCAACTACAAAATTTTACACCTTCTTATCAGAATCCTGGATCCGCCACTGTGGAGGGGTTGCGAGTTTGAGCCAGGCTTGGGGTAGAGAGTGCTAGGTAAAAAATCGTAATAGATCGGGATGTTTTGGCCAAGAAATGTATCAGGCGCGCTATATAGGCTCAAATACAACTAAAAAGTTCCGAAGTTTTGGTGTCTGAAATTCTAAACAGTTTTTAGAAACATTGGCCCTAGAAAAATAGGAAGGTAGAAAGAATTGTCTAGAGGAGGGCTGGACCGTAGTCGAAGACAGACATGGGCTAGCATTTCGACTGAGGGTGGTAAATTTCCGAATCCTAAGGAGGGCTGAGGGGTAGCGGCGTCTGAGGGTGGTTGAGGGCATAGTGAGCCAAAAAGTCCGATTTTGGTCTAAAATCAAGGTGTTTTGGTTCATTTTTCATTAAAATTGATTAAAATAAGCTATTCTGAGCTCATTTACTCCTAATATAGGCATACTTTTATCATAAATTTCTATAAAAAATTCCTGAGGAAGCGGTAGCGGTGGACAGAGGGTATCAACCCATACATGTACTAGGGGGTTTTGTGGGTTACCCCCTTGCTAGAAAGGCCAAACCGCCTCACCCCCCGAGAGAAGTTTAGGGATCCCCCGTACCGAAAAATGGAAGTACTCGTAGCAGCTCCAGTACTAACAAACTGGCTCAGAAATCACTAATTTTTAGCCTAAAATTCGCTTGAAAAGCCTTTGGAAACCGAATTTGGCGTTTCCACTGTTGATATTTAAGAGAAATCGGGGTTTTTGGAAGCCCTTTTTGTCAATTTTTGCTTCCTTTAACGCTAAAACGCTATTTGGCTGCTTAAAATAGCGATTTTTAGCCTTTCTACTGAGAAAAACGTGCTAAAAACGCATTTGGAGTAGGGACCGGCACGCGAAAATTCAAAATGCTCCTAGGCAAAATTCGGCTTCAGAGTTGAAAAGAGCACAATTTATGCAGTCTAACAAAACAAACCGGAACGGAATTGGTTGGATAATAAGCGAGTTATGACCGTTTAACTGCGTCACCCAGCGTGCCACCTTTTCTTCCTCGAAAGTTGACCGCAGCGTGCATACCGATGACCGATGTACTTTATCAGACTGTCACTCGTAAACCCCTGCGCCTATTTTGATGGGACCGGTGTCATTCTAATCGCAATGCGATTTTCTTTTACATTTTTTATATACCAAGACCGTAGGACTGCGTCTACCACCTTTATATACCGAACAAACACCTTGGTAGCTCGAACTAGAACTGAATAGTAGAGTGTGAACTGGTATTCCTGTTTTCCAGGTACATTTGTATATGTAACAGCGGGGCTGGGGTTCTGCTCCCCTCCCACCGACTTGGGCCAACCCCCCGATAGGGGAGCACCCCCCATCAAAACGATTTTTTCCACTCTCCCTCTCCGATGTTTCTGGCACAATTCTTTTACAGTTTCAGACACTAGACTTACAGTTTCAGACAAGGATGAGCTGCTACAATACATGTAACAGGTGGTCTGCCCCCCCACCCGAAATATTCCAGACCCCCCGGATTGGCCCCCCTACTTCCTCCGATTTGTACTTTGGTGAGAAATTCCGGATCAGGTGTAGCGCGGGGGAATCAGGAACCGATCCCAAACAAAAATTAATGTTTTTAATCATAATTAATTATAAATTAACATGATTTATCGATAAATATCGATTATCGATTATTTTTTGAAACATTCCAAAATCGCCCAAAATGGTCGTGTTGTATATCATTTGAAAGCCCTTCGCCTGGCGAGTCTAATGATCACTACATCAACATAGGGCAAGCCCCGGGGGCCTGTTTTGCCAAATATATAATTACCCCTAGAGGCGCATCAGTTTAGGCAGGCTCCGGAGGGCCCGTTTTCATACATGGGCCGGGGGTGTGGGGTATACCCCTCGCCGGCCAATACCCCCCTCGGCCGGCCATACCCCCTCCCCACCCCCTCCCAGACGGAGAAAATTTTCGCTTATTAAGGCAAAATAGGCGGTTTTTGGGCTTTTTTGGACCCCCCATACCACCCCTCCGGATTTTTCCGGCCCATGTATGCCTGTTTTCCAAATATAAAAATACCCCTGGAGGGACGCATCAGTATTGGGCACGCTCCCGGAGGGCCTGTTTTCCAAATATAAAAATACCCTAGACACGCATCAGTACAGGGCACGCTCCTGAAGGCTTGTTTTCCAAATATAAAAATACCCCTAGGCATACATGGGCCGGAAAAATCCGGAGGGGGGTAGGGGGGTTGGAAACCTCGGGTGGGGGGTCCCCCCGAAAAAAGGCCAAAAAACGCCTATTTTGCCTTAAATAAGCGAAAATTTCCTCCCTCCGGGAGGGGGGTGGGTGGGGGAGGGAGGGGTATGGCCGGCCGAGGGAAGGGGGTATGGCCGGCCGAGGGGGAGGGGTATACCCCCTTACCTACAGGCCCATGTATGCCCTAGGGGTATGCATCAGTACAGGACACGCTCCTGAGGGCTTGTTTTCCAAATATAAAAATACCCCTAGGGGTATGCATCAGTATAGCGCACGTTCAGGAGTTGTATAGTCATAAGAAAGTTAATTAATTAATATCTAGTCCATTTCTGACCTTCCCTGATTCCCCCCCCCCAGCTACACCTAACCCTATCCGACTTTCGTTCTTTACTGGATTACCTTCCGTGCCTGTTTGCGTTGGAATATGCAGCTCAAATTTGGGCAAAAAATATCTTTAACACTTATGAATAAACGCTGAAAATTTGAAGGAATTCCACTGACATATAAATGAAAACGAAATATATGAAATTAACTCGAATAAGCGATTACAGGTTTTTCCGCTTTTGTACCATATTTATTGATTACACACGTTAAGCCTGAGCAGGATTCACCTTATATTGATTAGCAGAGAGGCAAAACTACTAAAGGATTGTCAAGAAGCAAAATATAAACCATTGGCTTTGGGCTGCTCAGGATCCCAAATACGTCCGTATTCGATACCCTCTAATTTTAACGACCTCATCAACTTTAACCCAATTTCCGGGATCTTTTACGAACCTAGGACGCCAAATCTGAGTGATTTTAGTAAGAGCAACACCTAAACTAAAATTTAAGCGGGCGCACCTTTTTTATTTGTTCTTTGTTTAAGAGCAAACTTTCGTTTTCTGAAAAAATACCGATTCTGCCTATGCTTAACCATGTAAAATTTCAATCTGATTTCCGGGATCTTTGGCTGCATCGATGCCGAAGAAAAATGGCTCAAACGAAAGATGATCAATGCGTCTTTAATACCGTCGGGCGCACCTTTTGAGATCATAAACTTTTTTTACACTGACGCTGTTTTTCCGCTTATTTTAGCCGAAAACAACCGCAGCTTAGCGTATAGCAAGGTGATTTGGGTGAATAGTTATGTTAAAATAATCAAACCAAAAAACCATAAAAAAAGAACGCGCTTTTCTAGCCGCATTTTTTAAAAAAACATGATTTTGATCCCCGCGACACCAGTGTGGTGAAAACGTGCGAAGAAAATTAGGCACGCGGAGCGGCGCAAAATTGGCCGCCGTTGCCGGTCCCTATTTGGAGGCGTTTTGGAACTTTTTAAAATTTAGGACCCCCTTCTGGGCGAAATCCCCACTCGATTCCTTCAACTGAAGGAAAACCCCTCACCCTCCCCCCGGGTCGGCCATACCTGTTACAGGTATAGGTCAACCCCATGTCTGGTCAAAGGGGCTGGACCGCCTGTTGTGTTACTGTTAGCAGTGTAAAACATGGTGGCTCATGTTTTAGCTCTTCGATTGGACCACTTAGGTCCGTGCTGTCTCTTCAGTCACTGCTCCTCAGAAGCACGTCCAGTGTGCGACACCAAAGGAAGAATGTACCAGAACCTCTGTTTTTTCGAATACGCAAAGTGTGTGGAGTTCAGAAAATACAATCAATATCTCAGTAAGCTTTGCTACTGTGGAGTTAGAAAACACCGTATCCCTTCATATACAGTATGCTCGTAAACTTTTCAGCCCTGAACAAAACGGTGGAGAATTGCAAATGCAACAGAGCTTGCGGAATGCTGAATCAGCCGTTGTGTGACAATCGCGGAGAAACGCACAGAAATTTGTGTCTCTTTACCAATGCTAAATGCACCGCTAAAATACTGTACGTATGTCTTTTCCACAGGCCCTATTACAAATTGTAAAGGTATTTAGAAACTAAACTTCTATACCACGGGTGTGTATCGGAAACCTAGTAATTATCGGAAGTTTTCCTGAAACTCAAATGACTACCGTAAGACGCGACCGCAAATTACACAAATTTACGGCCCTTGCAAAATTACCGAATATTTGGTACTCGGACATTACCGCCCCACACCGCAATTACCGATTTAGATTTACGCCTGTGCTTAGTTTTAGGCTCTGGTTTAGTATTAGGATTTAATTTAAGCATTAGTGTATGCTCTAGCTTAGCTTTAGACCTATGGTTAGGCTTAAGTTAAACAGATCTGCCGCCTTACCAAGGGGGCAAGTGGTCTTGTATTATTCACCAGAGGCATCGTCGTCGCGTCAGTTAGTCTTTACTTGCATCCCGGTCTGACCGTAAATTGCTACGCTACCGTACATTGTATCTACTGAATAAATTCGCGTCGAAAACCGTAAACGATTTCTGATAGATTCCCTTTATTCAGTAGCTCGGCTCACAGCTAAAGCTAAAGATAAAGCTCTGCTTTAGCGTAAACTCCGTAGCAGTGTAACGGTGGCAATTCTTAATCAGCCAGCTCACCTGTGCCTCTAGACATTCTTGAAATGGTTAAAGAATGAGGTTTTCAGGCACAATCAGGAGATATCGATTGACTATCACGGCACATGCTGTGACAGTGCCTGTCAGAGCCGCCGACAACCCAACTTTCCAATTTGTGACAACACCGGCAAAACACACGCCAACCTCTGTGCATTCTACATAGCTCAGTGCAAGGCGAAGAAGAAATTCAGTCGACAGTTGTTTGTGCAACGCTTCGGAGTTTGTCGTTTACTGTACTATTTGCGCTGAGAAAGTGCCATGTGGGTGTTATAAGCAATGTTTGCTAAGTGACACAAAGAAAGAGCTTGTAAAAAGGTTTTTATGATTGGAGAGCAAACAACAAATTTCAGTTTTGTTTGGCTTGGTTCTTTGGTACACGGTGAGAGAGATAGAAGATATACAAGAGTGCGAAATTCAAACTCTTCTTTCGTTCAAGCATCGCACATCAGTTCCTAACTTTCTTGAAGAGACATTGCACCGGCGAAAACCAACACATTCGCAGCTTTCGCTTCGTTTCCTCCGCCGCCCGACGACTTCGAAGCGACCTTCTGAACAATTCGCGTGAGACGGAAGTTCGGAGAAGTGGAAATACTTCTTTAAGTTGATCCTCATCGCTTCTTAAGGTTCTGAAAATTCACCGAAATCAGTTCTGACGTTTTATTATCACTTTGCAATTAAATTAACTAGTTACTCAGTCAATAGATTTAACAGAGGGGTCCGATTTTTAGCCGAAAAATTGCGATTTTCGCTCGTTTTTAGTACTGAATGAAAATGCATAATAGTTAATCTTTGTTCAGTCCACCCACACATGCAATAGGGCATCCGCCAAAGAGTGAGGATCCAAATTCGAGAATTGTAGCTTACTAAAAATCAGGCTAAAAATTGAAAAAATGCTAATAGTGGATCAAATCAATCTAAAAAGACAGGCTATTTTGGCAATTTTACTTTCTGGAATCTCAAAAAGTTGCAAAAATAATTTGCCGAAAAAATCTGATGGGTGGAAAAAATCGCCCCGCTAGAACTACCCAAAGAACACAAATGGCGAAATAATTCATAAAGTCAACTGAAGTCAAAGAACCCAATTCTTCAGTCTTACCTCGAGTAAGTACTTCTGAGCGGTAGACTGACGACCACAGAAAGCGCGACCAGAAGAAGTATGGTAGCAGGTAGAAGTCGATACATGGTTACTCCTCTTTCTTGTTTTGATCAGCGAATAAATTTGGGCTCCTATATACACACTTTCTCCGGAAGTTTGACCTCTCCCTCCTTTGGAATCTGTAACGCATCAGTAGGCGAAGTTACAAACGTTTGAATCAAAGTTCAGCCAGACTTCTTTATGTACTTTCGCCCCTATTTTGATAAGAAGCGCGCCGGGTGGGGCTTAGCTTATCGTTAAGCTATTCAGCTATGCTTACATTAGTCATTTTAGAAGCCAGCCCGCCTGTTTGTTCTAGGTATTAGCGCATTAGCCGATGCGCCATCAAATCTGGCTTAACCTAATTTTCGGAAAGGCTGCTGCTGATGCAAAAACAAATAAGTACGTTAAGCTAATGGAGTATTAGCTGTGGCACGAAAGTTTGCAAGCTTTTCCAGACGTAAACAGACATTGGTAGCCTAGGAACGTCTAGAGATAAAACACCTGATCAAAAACCTGCTCAGACAGTCAGTCGCTAATTAGCAGGCGCCACTGTTTTTCTATGACTCGTCTAATCAGAGGTGTACACTCACGGGCACTCAAAGCAATGGCAATTACGTAATCGACACATCTATTATTACCTCCCTACCTATCTAGGAACAATCCAAAAATGTCCACCCATCCTTTTTCGACCTTTACTCTAACGTTTCTTTCTCAGTCAGTTCTTCATCGATTTGGCTCAAATTTTCAGAAAAAATTACCAACACAACTGGTTACATATTGTGTAAGTTAGGTGCGGAAATTCTAACTAAATAGTTGAATTTTTTGCACAAAGCTGGCGCAATACGTACCCAGATGTGTTGCAAAAATTTTGCTGAAAATTTGAGCTAAATCGACGAAGAACTGACCTAATACGAAACGTTTGTGTGAAGGTCTTACTTAAATACTTAAATAAGGGGGCTTGGATGGACTATAGGGAGGGGCCTTGATCGGATTGGGGTCTTTAACAAGCCTATGTATTTTTAAAACTCGAAATCGTAGCTATTTTGGTCTGAATTTGAATTTATTAACCCCCTGATAGGCATGGGAAGGGCAAACCGCACGTAAACTGGCAAAACGCGCAAATTTTCGACGGATTAAAAAGTCAATAAAGTTGTGTAAAAATCTGTGAGCGGGAATTGAAACTCATTTGCCAATGTTGCCTGCATTAAATAACAGTCTTCTATGCTTTTAAATCTGTAATCTTACAGTTTTACAGCGCAATATAAAAGACGTAGTATATTGACGAAAATTGTAGTATAAATTAGTATAATTTTGAGCTGGTGGTAGTATACTGAACTAGCTAGCACACTGCAATTTCGATTTCCAAACGAAACAGCGAAAACCCGTCCGGGCCATGTTTCAGGCCGGCAGCAAAAGGTTGAGCTAAACGAAAATACTCTTCGAGATCATACTTCACAGGATCATTTCTGTAGTGTGTTTCTCATAACCCTCTTCTAAAATTGCGGCAACCTGCAGCCGTGATGACGAGAGGTGGCTCCATCTCCTGAGCGTGAAACTGGAGTTACCAGTGATCAGATTACGATCATTGGTCACTCTTTGAGGATCGCGCTCTTGGGACTCCCGAGAGTAGGGAGATGGGGCTTTCTGAACGGTTGGTCCGCCCAATTTTCTACTTCTCAACATTCGACTCGTTTTGTATTCCAGTTTTCAATTATTGGTAGATATTATTAACTTTCAAGTAGGTTTTATTACGTCTGCCTAATGGCGGCAACCTACCCAACTTGAAAGCTAGCTAGGTACTGCTGATTACATAATAAAACCTGCTAACCATCGTTACGCGCTATCCATGGTAGGTACGTACGTGCAATTATAAGCTCTAAAACCTACTACCAGACATTTTAAAAAGGTGCGCGCGTGCCACTGGTTTAAACATCGGCTTTAGCGACAGGCTGCCGGGTGTCGGCTTAGCAGAGTGGTTACTTCGACATACCTTTAAGGCGGTTGTTCAACCAGCTGAGCACTCCGGTTTAATAAACCCCGGGGCTGACCCCCCACCCGACCGCTCGCGCCGTCCGGCACCCTTTTGTTCGTTCGTTTTTTTATTTCTTTTAAGCAATTGACAGATTTTTGGCCAAAATAACAGTCAGGGATTGTTAAATACGTCATTCAATAGCTTAAAAGCCGTTACTACGGCCTAATTCGTACGTACATGTATCAGGGACGGGTGGGGTAGGGGAGGGCACCAAATTCGGTTTCTAAAGGCCTTTCAAGTGGTGATTTTATAAGCTAACTAATTAATTATTTCTGAGCTAGTTTTTACTACTGCAGCTGCTACTAGTACTTGTATTTTCGGGTACGGGTCGGGGGTAGGGGTTTGTCCTTTCTAGCTAGGAAGCCCCCTGGTATGTATGTGCATGTATACCACCTTGAGGATTTCAAAATCCTAGCCTCCCAAACAGAAAAAAATGTGAATAGCCAAATTTGACACTGGTCAACATAAACAAAACTCGTTTTTGGACTTCTTGTCTGTAGTATACGGTATTCAGCGCGACTCGACAGTCAGGCGTCTGCGAATTTTAATAAAAGGTAATCTTATCACTTTCGTAAGGTTGAAAAACAATTAGGACATACCTGAGATTAACGGAACGATAAGCAAATTAGCGGGGGTTCTTCGTAGTTGGACAGCGTCTCGCAAGCGGACGGACGGACAGAGTGACAAGTAGGAGTTTCTGTTTGTGCTGGCAAACAAAGACGGTTGTATTTTGGTGTGAAAACAGGCCGACCGACCAGTTAGTAGCAATGCGTAGGGGCTAAATGTCGGGCCAGAAGGTTGAGCAGGGCGCCAATTGTTTGCTTGAGTCACTGAAATTCAATTCCGTTGGCGTGCCGAACTCAAACCCCGCCCACTTGGCGACACGTCCTCTGTGACAATGAATCAGAATGAGTGATTTTTGTTTGTTTATCTACTCCACTAGCTTTGCAAGAATCTGGTCTATGCTTGCCACGCTTAGTTTGTTTGCTGTGCAGTGCACGTAGGCTAAATTAGTTAATCTTTTATTCTTCTTCTCTTGGGTTGGGCTAGAGTTGATGAAACATGTCGGAAATGGCAATCATTATCTTTCTCTCTTCTAGTCATTTTAAGCCAAAAACTTGTGATTTCTGTCCTAAACAATTTGTTATTACAGGACTGTCTGTACTATTTTGCTTGATTTTTCGAACTTACTAAAACTGCCTCATTGGGGGTGGTGGTTGTTCTTCTATCTGGTGGGTATTATGGTGTATGATTATGTTGTTATTTCCCTGATTGTACAAGGTGTCTCTAAAACTCGACGCATTTGTTTTTGTTGCTATTTCCGCAACTTTTGACCAAATTGGCTGAAATTTGAAGCATCGATGCCAAAATAGGGGAAATTTTGTGTGTTTAAGTTTGGTGCACCTTTCTTGACCCAATCCTGAGAAATTCAAGAGTATGTGAAAGTTGGCAATTCCAATGCCCATGTGAATAGCGTTAAAAACGGAAACTTTTCCTTTTTATTGTTATTTCTGCAAATGTCCTGAAATTTGGGGAACGTTGCAAAACTTGGGTATATTTTATGTGTTAAAACTTCACGCATTGAGATTCTTGAAAAAAACGGACAATTCCTGAACATCTCTCGTTTTTAAGCAAGCAGAACAGAAAAACAGAGCTTCTGGATAACCGTTATTTTCTCAATTTTAACGTAAAATATGCCACAGTTTTGCAGTGTTTCTGTGAATTTCAGGTGATTTGTCGAACAATTTAGGAATTTACAACAAAAAGAAAAGGTTCCATTTTTAACGCTATTCCTTTTCGTACTGAAAATATTTGCGGAAATTTCAGCAAAAAGAAATGTGTCTATTTGTTGAGACACCCTGTATTAGAGCTTGCTTACCGGTATCGAGAAACTTTTTCAGGAAAATGCGCAAAAAACTTAATCAACAGAATATTTTAAAAATTAAGAAAAATAGAAAGGCAGCAACTTGCTGGCACAGTTGGTGTAGTGGTTTAGGCCGCAAAGCCACTGTGCGCTACGTCGTGCGCTCATCCTCTTGGCACGGCAAGTTTCTTGCAGCAAAGCCCAACCCAGGCCACTGAAAGCTAGTAACACAGCGAGTAGGTAAAATGGGAACCGACTGGATCTGTGATTGCACCAAAGCCACTCCAAAGCATGCCACGTTTGAGGAGAAGATCAATGACGTCAGGAGTTGTCCAAGGAAACCGACTGGGCCTGGGGGCCTCTCTCACACCAGGGGCGCACCAAGCGGACGTTGGGAGCCGACATCACCATGACGTCAACGCGCCAGGCACTCTCTCAGTACCTGGCCTGGCGCCCACCAGCATGGAGAGTGGTTAGCAGTGATAGAAGGGAAACGTCCCAGATGACGAACCAGGGGGTCGCGAAATGGACCACATAGGTCTGATCGTAGGGCCGCAAGGCACATCGGATCGGATCGGAAGGCAGCAACTTACTGTATCCAATAATTATGTTCAAAGGTTTCCCAGTCTAGCCAACAGTAATTTCCCCTTGGCTTATAATCAACAGCTTTTGCACGTACTTTTTCCATTTTTTCAGTCTTGTTTGTTCTCTCTCTGGTGAGTTTTAGTTCCGTCTTATCGGCTCTGTCTGCCTTCTCAAGCAAAGGTTAGGGCAAGGGCGTGCAATAATCACGTAACCGTTTTTTGCTCCTTTTCGGATCACCCCTCACCCATGATAATCGCTCGTCATAATTTCCTGATTACGTAATAATTGGACTACCCCCTCCGATATTTCAATTTTTTGAAGAGTTGGAGCCGAAATTTTTGCCTTCAATTTCATGTAAGATAATAACGTTTTTGATAAAACTAACATCTGTGATACAAATTTTCTTTGTCGATGAGGTACAACTACATGTACGTATAGTCTTAGTTTTGCATAGAAGCCATTGTTTGGTGGCGTTTTCTTACGGATGAAACCAAGGTGTATGGGATTTTATGGCTGCTGTCATATCACTTTCCTGATAATCGATAATCATAAAAAATTAAGTCGATTAGTGCTATACCCTTAAGATCTCAAAGGTCACTGGTGTCAAATTCGAAAGCCCTGACTTAAACGGTAGCTGCCCTTTAATCTACACGTCCATCTAAGTGAAATTGAGAAAATATAAGCCAATGGCTTCAAATCGAGACTACATGTACTGTACATAAGAACAATTAAAATTATGGCCACTTCAGCTATTTCTGTGCCCTTTAAAAAATCGTAATAAAATCCTCCACCCCTCCACCCGCCGTAATAAATAGTAATTATTTGGCGAACCCCCTCCTCTCAAGCGATTTGCACGCCCCCTAAACTTTTTTTCCTTCAAACACTCTATAAAGATTGGTGTTTCTGGCTCGCCATTGTCCACCCACATAGTGGTGTCTACTTTAAACTTTAGAACAGGACTCTCTATTGTCCGGAAAACGGGCCCACCCGGCAGACAGAGGGAGAGAGAGAATGTTAGATTTTGGAGCAGAAAAAACCAGATTCCACGCCCGCCCTAGTAAACCCGATTAGACGCGTCGGTTTGAATTAGCGTCAAGGAGGGCCGGCAGTGGTAGACTGTTTCGCACTGTTAAAAGTCTCTCTCAAACTCAGCCGGATTAGGCCGATCGTTTACAGTTTGGCAGCATTGTTTTTTGGCCTCGTCGGCATTGGCCCAGACAGACAGTCAGACGAACCAACCAACCAACGGCCTTGTTGTCTTGGTTGAGTGAGAACCTTTGCCGATGGATGCAAACTACTTCTAGAGAGTGAATGGCGCCAAAGCTCTATTTCTGCAATCTTTTATGGCTGCTGCTCTGTCTGGCTCTGCTCTCCGATGCATTTCCGTTCCGCATACCCAACAGCGTGCGCAAGTATGCAGATTTTGCTTATTGGTGACGCCCGCAAAAACTGGTTTTATTTCGAACTGATTGTTTGGTCTTCCCTATTAAGGAAATGGGGCCGTCCTTAATTGGTGTCATTTCCTGGGGCGGCGCTTTTTGGCTCTGTTGATACCGTATTGCGTTGATTATAATATCCCCCTCTACGTGCCGTTCTATAAAAGGAGACATATTCTGAACTGAGCAATTTATCAGTACACAAAACGTACGAATAACACAGTATTTTTGGTGGTAAAGCTTGTTTGTATGAAGAAAAACAGTAGATGCTGCAGCAATCATAGAGCATCTGATGTAAGTAATTCAAGTACGTACGTTGTACAATGCACTGAAGAGAGTTTACTGTTAGGACATACAAAACAATGAACCTACAGACTAGACGAGTGAGTTAAATACAAATTTCTTTCATCACGTACCGCAGTTTTCCATTCCGCCTTTCTGACTGGGTCTTTTATAACCGGAAAATGCCGAAATTTGGGGTTCACCAGTTATAAGACCCTGGGGCCTGTTTCACCAATTTACAAACGGTTACAAATCACCTCATATACATTGCACAAATACAAACGCAAGTTAGAGACCGTATGCGCCGGACTCGCCGAGACCCGGCCGGGATCCTGACCAACCCGGCCCGTGCGTGCGTGCGCGCGGCGTAACTTGTGTTTGCATTTGTAACCGCTTATAAATTGGCGAAACAGGCCCAGGTCTGGCAAAGTAGAAAATCAAAATTTTTCAGGTAAAACTCGATTTTCTGCGAGAAACGCATAAAATGACAAATGTTCGGACCATTACAACACAACAATTGACTGTACTTTTAGTCTGAAAGGTAACTTAGAAGCTCCAACATGCTTATGCGTACAGTCAGGCACTTAACGCCGTTTATGGTACCGACACCATATATGGTATGGTGCCGGTACCATGGTTCGCTGAACCGGCATCATACATTATATGGTGACGATACCATATATATGGTGCCACTAGCCTAGGTACCAGACTGTTATAGGAGCTGCCTAAACCTTTAAAATCAAACAGTTTAACACAATTATGTAGGTTTTTGACCAATTGTTCAACGATATCAGTACCATTTACATCTGGTAAAACAAGCACCAAAACAACCATTCTGAGCTAGACCCGGCTCTAATAACTGGGAAAATGCACCCTGCCAGACCTGTTTTCTAACCACCTGCTATAAGACCCGGGTCTTATAAAACCGGAAGGGTCTACGTACTGTAGGTGGAAAATGCCCGTAGGCCGTAATTTAAGAAAAGAACTTAACATAGTACGTAAGTTTCTTATGATAGAGCAGAATTTGTAGACTGCCATGAAAAGTACCCCGGGTAAAAATGCATTCAATTTTATTTTCGCAAAGCCCTAGGTGCCATATACTATAAACAGCACACAAAATTAGGTAGTTTTTGTTACAAAGTTTGATATTTTTTAAATCTTTCAGACATGCAATTCGTCACAGACGACAGAAACTGCAGTCTCTGACTGGCCGCGAACTTTCCCAGTCGCGCCGGCGGGCGCACTCTCGCAGGAAAGCGAACTTTCGCAACTGCTACTTCTCCGCTATCCAGTGTCTCTTTCCTTTGCAATCTCGATAACAACTGCTGTGCCATTATGGTTGTGATTCAGTCTGTCAAAGAAAAGATTTTGAAAAAGTCGGCAACTTTACGTAGGATCAAATTTTGGGGCCGATTTTTACTTGTGCCAGTTCGGCGGCACTGGCACTTTGTCACGCCGCTCTATCTCGCCATTTAGATTTTTGTAAAGAATGTACAGCATAGATAAAAAATGTCCCATCTCTTTTTTACCCTTAGTCAAACGGTTCGTTCTTGATCAGTTAATTGTCGATTTGGCTCAATTTATCGGCAAGAATTAATATGACAACTGGTTACAAATGGTGCAAGTTTGGTGCGAAAATTCCAAATCTTGCTGGCTTTATCACTCGAAGACTAAGAATCGAAACCACGGAAACTCTAATTTTTCAGGTAATTCAAAGAGGACGGCTTTGAAACTTGCAGGAATGATTGTTGTTGCTATTGGGTAAAGCAGTACTGAGCTCGCAGCCTTCTAGCTCAACGGGAACTAAAATTGGGAACTTTAAAAACATGGCAAAATGTGACTTTTCTTTGTACGTAAAAGCGGTAAAAAGATGATTTTGACGATTTTCTATTTCCGAAAAGCACCATGTTTCTGTTATGTGAAACAGAGTTTAAATACATATATCAGGTTCATTCATTTGTCAAAGTTCCTGCTAAAATCTGTGTTGATTAACAACTGATTCAGTGCATTGATTTGATTCTGGAAGGTGCGCATTTCTTCGGTCGTGTTTTTGAAATTCCCCAAACTTTGGTGCCCGCTGAACTAAAGGGCTTGGCGCTCGTTACGTTATGCCCAATAGCAATGGTAACACCAATAAAAATCCTGAAAGCTTCAAAGCGAAACTGAATCAGCTGAAAATTAGAGTTTCCGTAGAACACTCTGATTCTTAGTTTTTCGGTCATAAAACGAGCAACAGTTGGAATTTTCGCATCCAAACTTACTCGCTTTGTCATGTTAATTGTTGATGAAAATTTGAGTCAACTCGATAAAGAACTGACCCAGAACCAACCGTTCGAGTAAAGGAAAAAATGATGGGGCATCTTTTATTTATCTGTACTGTATGAATCGGCCTTTATAAATTAAGAATGCCTGTAAACCTGAAGAAAAGTGGTTTAGCTGTGTCGGCAGAAAAATTTTGAAAATTTTCTCGTTGACAGACGTTTAATTATTGTGCTGCTATGTACTGTAAGTGTCTCAAAAATGTGGACCAAAGCGTACTTTGCAATAAAATATAATTGCAGTGCATATAGTTCAGAGAAGAACACTCCTAATTTGTAAAAGAATTCGTTAACACAGAAGGTACTTGTGTATTTTCTTGTCATCACTATAGCATACATGTAACAGGGGTAGACCTAGTTCGTAGTGACTAAACTACAAACTAAATCCGCTGACTACAAATTGACCACTAACTACATATTTTTTCGTCCCGAGTTTGTAGTCTGAAATCTTGAAATTTGCACGGTTGTTTACAGTTATTTTATAACAGTTTATGGGAAAATTTTACAAAAATCGCGAAACTATTCCATTAATCACAGAAATTACAAACATCTCTTGGCATCTTACAAATGTAGTTCATTGAGCATCTAATTTAGTTTAGTATTTGTGCTGTAGGTGCATATGTATGACCGTGTGGTCTCATACTTCTATCTGCATGCCGCTTGAACCACTGTTGCCTAATTAGGTGCCAATTACGGCCGGGCCCAGTGACGGACAAGATGTAAAAGTTGTTCTCGCAGAGCCTGAGGGCAAAAGAGCGAAAAGTAGCCAGACCTTCCAGTCGGAGACCCCTGAGACGATTTTTTCCGCCCACCCCCTCTGATCTTCCTGGCAAGTCATTTTTTTTAGAAAATTTTTGCGATTTTTTAGAATTTCAAACACGGAAATTGCTAAAAGCGGTTGTAAAATTTAAGGCATTTTTAGCTGTATTTGAGCCCAAATTAGCGATTTTTTGTGATAATTACGATTTTTGAGCGTTTTTTAGTACCCAATCACCTCCCCCTAAACCGATGACGTCATTTTCGCACAGCCCCCAGGGACTACAAATTGACTACTAACCACTAACTAAAACTACAAACTCGGATCGCTGGCTGAGTTGACTACTATATCGTGGGAACCTATCGGAAGCCCGGTAATTTTTCCTGAAAATCAAGTAACTACCGTAACGCGGTACCTGCTTACGGCCCTTGGTGAAAAAGCTGCCGAAAATTTTGTACTCGGACAGTACCCCCACATCGCACTTACCGATATATATATTTACGCTTGTGCGTATTGGGCTCAGGTTTAAAATCAGGATTTAATTTAAGCATTGGTTCATGCTCTAATCGAGCTTTAAACCAGGGTTGTATATTTTTCCGAAAAAACCTAGGCCTGTTTTTTTCCAGTTTTTTCCGGTTTTTTCGGGTTTTTTCCAAAATCGCGGAAAAAAATCCTTGGCAAGTAATTTTTTGAGCAAATTTTTTCGATGTTCCAGATTTTGAGAGAATAAAATTGCTAAAATCGCCGGTAAAACATCACTTTTTGGCTGTATTTGAGCCTAAATTAGCGATCTTTGACGATTTTTATCCGACAAATTGCAATTTTTGAGCGTTTTAGTTAGAGTGCGAACTGGTATTGGGTATTGGGTGTATTGGGGTTAATTTCCAGGTATTGAGTTTATTGGCATGTTTCCCAGGTATTGGAGTTTTTGTTCCCCAGTCCCCAATACTAATTAGGACCTGTCAGAATAGGAAAAAAATTGATGTTAACCTTAACAAATCGAAAAGATGATAGCGAATGATTGATAATTAGGTTATGAACCTGTTTCTGCGTTAATCAACTAAAAGTTAGTAGAATTTCTTATAGTTTCTGCTTTTCTAAGTAGCACACCAGTAATTAATTTCTCTGTTCTTATCTAAAATAAAAATTGTGCCATTTCTAACGATACAGAATGTACCAGTAGCGTAAGTACGTTACGTACCCCGGGCTCTGGCGGTGCTACACCATAGTGCCACCTGAATGGCAGGAAATAGACTCACTGTCTAACACTGACACACGATCGCGTGCATTTTGTAGTGGTTGAGTAGGAAAAAAGCCGTTAATAGTAACCGTATACTCCATAAAAACTGATTAGTTTTGTGAGAACGATTGGTTCTAGTTGCATTTTCAGCTGCCATTACACCTATCTCAGCTGTCAATTCAAAATTGGCTCCTTAGAGACGGCAGAATACAGCTGGGTTCCCGACAAGAAAGCATACGGTAGGTTCCATTTCATAACCGCTTACGTCTAATTCTGTTCTTTAGATTCCTAGCGACCAATCATTATCTTAATCATAGTATGTAGCGATGGTATAAGTGTCTAACAGCATAATGATCGAAATGGCTACGAAATGAAAGACTGAAAAGCGCTGGAATCGAGCTAACCAGTTATGATCCGGCGCAGTGCAGAGCCTAGCTCGTCTTTTAAAGTAGCACCGGCTTTTTAAGCGTTAGGCTGGCAGGAAAATGTATTTAGTGGCGTTTACGGACCGACTGGCTGCCAGACCCGACGCGCTGTCAACACAAGGAGACCAATTAATGAATTAGAGATTGAGATTTTAATAAAATATAGCCTAGTCTCCCTCTAATTTACACTTTATTTATGTCTTTTTATTTCGTTTCAGGCGTTAATTTAGTATTCATAGATTTTTAAGAGTCGCGTCGCCGTTTCGCTTTATCTTCGCTTTATCATGTCCATTCCAACGGCACAGCCATGTCCGGATATATAGATATTAGCGCGAGTACGCTGAAGAAAGTGAATTATCGATTTTATTTTATCTGTTCGTTCATTTTTAGGATACCAGCTCGCATTAAAGTCGTGTAGTTTGTCTGTTTTGTTGCCAAAAATCCAGTCGTTTTTTTGTTTTTGGCAGAGTCATGTACTAGGTTGACAGGTATTTTGTTGTTGGGGTGTTTTCCTCCTGGTTCCTGGAATTTTATCCCCCAATACCAAATACTCATCGGGACCATACATGTAACAGGGGGTCTGCCCCATACATGTAACAGGGGGTCTTGGGGTCTGCCCCCACCCGACTTAGGCCAGACTTCCACCCCCCCCGAGACGATTTTTCTGGCAAGGAATTTTTTGAGCAATTTCAGTCACAAAAATTGCCAAAATCGCCTGTAAAGCATCACTTTTTAGCTGTATTTCAGCCCAAATTAGCGACATTGACCATTTTTAGCGGAAAAATTGCGTTTTCGATTTTTAGTGCCCAACCCCCTCCCGAAATTTGGGCTCAGACTCCCCCCGGCCGGCGCCAGAGCCCCCAACCCCCCTCCACCTTCGGCGGATAACCTGTTACATGTATGGTCTACCTCCACCCGGTATAAGCCAGATCCCCGGTCGGGGACCCCCAGACGATTTTTCGCATCCTCCCTCCGAATTTTCTAGCAAGATGTTTTTCAGCAAATTTTTTGGCGATTTTTTCACAAAATTTGAATAACTGAAATTGCCTCTAGAGAAGCACTTTCTGGCTGTTTGAGCCCAAATTAGCGCGTTTAAAGATTTTCCGAAAATTGCGATTTATGAACGTTTCAGTACCCTATGCACCAGTCATGGGTTAGCATTAGCGATCGACCGGAATTCCGGTTCCGGTTCCGGTTCCGGCCGGAACTGGCGGTTCCGGTTCCGGTCCGGTTCCGGTGAAAAAGGGTACCGGAACCGGAACTTTTTCATTCACTATTTTCGATGGATATTCAGTTACATCAAGTATTATTGCGTCTGTTTAATAAAGTGCGCAGCTCAGTGGGGGCAGTAGAATTTGCATGAATGGGGAGAAATTATGCAGTTTTCCATGTTATGCATCATTAGAAGTGCCTCTAAAGACAATTTTCGGTAAAATTATGCAGTTACAGGCAGTGTTTAGAGCTGTATTGTCGTTTTCGAACAGGTTTCTCAACTGACTTAAGGTGCAAAAGTGGAAAATTTGTTGTAAGTATCTGTACTAGCATGCTGGACCCATTTAAGACGATTTTCAACAAAAAAATTTTTTTTTTAAATTTAAAAAAAAAAGCAAAAACTTTTGGCCTTCAAAAAAATTTTTTTTTAACAACTGTGCCTTTAAGGCAGCTAAAAACATCTCCGAAGGTGACAGATCAAAGCTGAAACCTGAAAATGTTGAAAAGCTTCTCTTTCTGAAGTACAATTTGCGTGCTCTTGACTACTGTTATTGAAAAGTCTGTATTCTGTTGTTGATTTAAACTTCTGCTGATGTTTATAACAGGAATTTGTACACGACGTGCCTATAAATACGTTTCTATAAATTTTGGACCAAATATTGAAAAAGTTCCGGTTCCGGTTCCGGTTCCGGCCGGAACTGGGTGGTTCCGGTTCCGGTTCCGGTTCCGGCGAAAATTTTGGTTCCGGTCGATCGCTAGTTAGCATTTCGGCCGAGTAGGTGGTCAAGTTGTTAAATCCTGAGGCTGAGGGAGGTAGCGGCGGCTGATAGGGGTTGAGTTGAGGGAATGCTAAGCAAAAATTTTTTTACTAAAATCAAGGCTTTTAGGCTTATTTTTCGCTAAAATAGGTTAAAATAAGCTGTGCTGAGCTCATCTACACCTAATCTAAGCATGCTTTTATCATAATTTTCTATACAAAATACTTACTAAAAAATCCTGAGGGGTAGCTGCGGCCTTAAAAGGGTCAACCCCTCAGCCCCCTTTGCCAATGTCTGCTATGTACCCCGTCCCCAGAATTTCAGAATTCGGGTTCAGATCCCCTGCCTGGCCCCCTTCGACGGATCACCTGTTATATGCGTGAGCATTAATGAGTTTTTCAAGCATTTTTTCTACAAATTAGAATCTTTCAAAAATTTCGGAACCAGTTAGTTTTGTCTGTTGGAGTAGCTTCGAATTTGACGACCCCTTTCCTTTACCCGTAGAGCCATTGCCATGCCTGGCGAGAAATTTCTTACTGCTTTACATTATTTTCAAATTCTCTGAAATTTAGGAAACCGTTAAAAGTTAGGTCTGAAAAAATTTCTAGACTACAAAACGTTAGGAACAGCCTGAAGTTCTATTCTAGACTCGAAAATTGTTAAAGCAATTGTCTCTGTATTTTAAGCCCAAATAGCCGTCTTAAACGATTTTTAGCACTGAACCGTCAGAATTTGCGCGCAGACCAGATTCCAACCCCCTTTATGCTTAGAATCAGATGTATGAAAGTCGAAAGTGCCTGCTGCACTATTTCAGCCGTAGACAGCAAGAGTCATATTTTTTGCGCTTGAACCCTGTTAAACTAGAATAGCTGACGGCTTTCTTTCAAAAAAGCTACGCTGCAGCTGAAGCCCAGGTTAAAAAGTAAGCCGCTTGCGCTGGTAACTACTGCATATTTCTTTCGCCAATCTGTTGCTAAAAACTGTGTGAGAAGTCAAAAACAGTTGATACTGCACAAATTTGGTGCCAAAATTCTAACCCGTGCTGGTTTTATGAGCCGAAAACTAAGAATGGGAGAATTTCAAATATATGACAAAATGTGACTTTTCTTCGTAAAACCGGTTAAATGACGATTCGTATTTCGGAAGGTTTTCGATTTTCTGTAGGGAAGGTTTCTTTGGTGTGGACAGAACTTTAAATATCAAGTTCATTCATTTGTCGAACTTCCTGCTACAATCTGTGTTCATTAAAAACAGATTCAGTGCTTTGATTCCAGAAGGTACAGATTTCATAGAATTTTGACACAAAAATTGCGCAATATCTACCCAGTCATTTTGTTAATTTAAACCTAAAAATTTTACTCAAATCAATAAAGAATTGACCGAGAACGAATCGTTTGCGCAAAGTTCGAAAAGGGGGGTGTGGAAATTTTTGGCCCCTACTGTATCATTTGCCTTGTTCTCTGTTCTTTTAGGAACCGATTATCCTAGCTTTAGAGTAAGCTGTTACAATTTTTAACGAACCTTGCTAGAATGGCTAGAATTCCCAAAAATAAGGTCTAATGTGTATGGTGGAGTCGTTAAAAGGGGCGATGAATACAATTTTATGAAGCCTTCGATTTATCAGATGCAGCAGATGCCAGGCCACACCAGTTGGCGTGTAGCTGCCAAAAAGCAGCGGTATGCGCGCCGTTAGAAACGGCAATTTTTGTTATTCAAATTGGGAGAGCGAGCCTGAGAGCTGTTGACTTAACCAAATGTCCGGCTGGGGTTCTCAAAAAACCAATTTTCTCCTTTAAACGGATGTCATGTAATTTCAGCTCGTCAGGCGCCGCAATGACATTAAGACGCTGAAACCAATCGACCCAGCCCGCCCAAACACACACACAGTAGCAACACACACTGACAGACAGAAAGCCACAGACAAGAGAACAAGACTATTAGGGAGCGAGAGAGAGAAGAGATGTCCGCGTCATCAGGGCCGACTCACGCGGGCGCCGGCAGGGCGCAGAGTCTGTCCTCGGCGAGCACAAAAAGTACAGAAGCTGTGCGTAGTTCAGACGTCCTTGTTGACATGGATGAATTGGCCCGCAAGGGATCGTTGTCGTCAGCTGTCTTGGCGTCCGCACCTCTCATTTCACCTGCAATTGGTGATGGTCTAGGTATTGTCTCCCTGCACTCTGAGACCACTCCAGAACCAGTCTGTGCTCAGAAGGGTTTTTGTAAACCAAACTGAAACAAAAGCCATTGTCTTCGTATAGGTTGATTTGATTTCTCACCTTTAGCTTTGAGCTCTTCCTCTCCTCGATCCAAAATATCTGCTCTATGTGTAACTGCACTGACTGAGTAATGAACAACTTGAGTAATTCCAGCTATTCTCTTTTATGACTTCATTCATTGAGCTATTTTGATGAAAGTGCCCACGGTATTATGGCAGCTATCCATTCAGTGAAAGAGCCGGGCAGACCATGCTCTAATTGCCGATTTGTATTCTGCTGGTGACTGAAGCCCTGCTTTGTACCCGGTCTTAGTTGTTCATCCATCAGTCAGTGTCCTGTTCCATGCTCCCTGTTTGTTAGCTACAAGCCGTCTATCAATAATTAAGCATTGTCTTTATGAAAATTTAAGAGCCCCGGTTTGCCGGCGGTGGGGATTTAATTGAGTTCTGGACTGGTCTCTGTGGCCGTCTTTTGTTTACTTTTCCTTGCTGAGATGAACTGCCGGTATGGCTGTGAAGAACGATGGACGTCCAGGTCTGATGAGGTTCCTAGCAGACATGACCGAACTGAGCATAAATGTTTAAAACTGACACACACACCTGTACAAACTCAGGTGTTTCTTTGAAATAATGTCCAACTGCTCAGTTTGGTCATAGTATTGTGACCTCCCGCATGGATTGAATGTCGTTCTTGTAGTATCGAGCAGCCAGACATGGGCAAAAACGAATGAAGGAAAGGGTATGATTCAATGTGCAATCCATCCCCAACAAATTAGACGAAATTAAATAGAAAGAAAACTAGATTAGAGTAAACTGTACTGTAATGTTGGTTTGAAACTCGATTTCATGTTTGATTTAAACATCTTTACGCTTTTGATCATTCATACCTAGAGTTTATTGAATTTACCTACTTTTCTTTGACTTAGGTGCGCTTCCTACTCACTCACTTGAATTGATTCCCAGACTCTCCTATTAGACGTCGTAAGCCGTATTTATGGCCCTGGGCACTATTCCTCAAGATTTCAGAATTATACTCTTTACATCTGGCCGCAAAGCCATTAGCCCATGTCTGGGCCGTGTGTCTGAGAATCATATGAATTGCAAACTAATGAAGCACAAGTATCACATGGTTGCTCAGACTTGACCAATTATACCAAATGTCTCTGCTTGATTGCTTGACTGGGCCAGACTTGAGCATGGTATAATGAAAAAATTGAGCAAAAGTGAAAACTGCTGTATCCAGAAATCAATGGCTGTGTCCAGTTTTCGAATTAGTGCTCCAACCCATGCTCATCTCTGCTCGCTGGTAGACTGGGTACTTGCCACTGGATGGATGTTAGTGGTCTAGAGTGCATCTGCTATCAGAATGCGACCGTTTAAGTCAGCTATTAAGTCAGAACCGGTTTCAGCTGCTCCTTTTGAACGTGCCCGCTTCGTGAGACGGGGTGCACTGCGTCAGAAGAATGTACACGAAATCAGGTAGGGGGGCCACTTGCTGTGCACTGTCTGATCTGCTGAGTGTGTGCATTGCAGAGGTCACAAATTCATTGCCCGATTCTTCAAGCAGCCAACATTTTGCTCGCATTGCAAGGACTTTCTCTGGGGACTCAACAAGCAAGGCTTCCAATGTCAAGGTTTGTCTGAGAACTTAATGGTGTTGTCTGCAACCGGAGCCTCTAAATCAAGATGCGCAGTATTCTGTATCCACTGGAGCGTGGGGACCGGCGCAGGAAGCATTAGATAAGCGTTTATGTGGGCAGTGGCAGTTGTCATTTAATAGCTGCGTGCCAGCGCTGGCCGCTCAGCGCTGTTAATTGATTTTCATGACTCTCTTACATCCTAATGATTATGTGTCAATGCTAATTGTGACTGCACTGAAAACTTATCAGACTCGCTGATTCCCCATGCATTTGCCTCTATAAACAAGCTCGCAGACCCTCCCCGAAGAGCACTCTACAGTATGAAAAAATAGAGCTGGCTGGAGCACCCAAAGAAAGACACAATGCAACTGTAATGAACTGGATCCAATTTAGCAGCTCACTACTAAATTGCGGCCTGCTCTAACGAGATTTGGTCCGCTCTACATGCACTGGCCCCGCAAGGCACCAGCGGCTAAGTGGCCGCGAAATGGGGGGTTTTTGCCGGCTTCTATCATAAGAAACAATCAAAACAGCTGGCTTGCTTTCAGTAT
Source organism: Sabatieria punctata (assembly GCA_030248155.1). Classification (NCBI taxonomy): domain Eukaryota; kingdom Metazoa; phylum Nematoda; class Chromadorea; order Araeolaimida; family Comesomatidae; genus Sabatieria; species Sabatieria punctata. Next base: position 241,009 of record JASANB010007755.1, on the reverse strand, counting down.
GCACTTTGGTGGTTCACAAGCGCTGCCACGAATTCGTGCATTTTGTCTGCCCTGGCGCCGACAAAGGAGCAGACACAGATGTATGGTTTTTCCTATGTTTGCCCCAACAATATGATCACACAAAAATCTGGAACAGAAATTGAAATTTCTGTATTTTATGTACAGTACGTACCAAACAATAATAGTCCCTCTCCAGAGTAATCTAACCTAAGCATGATCGGGAAAAATATGAAAATTCCGATATGTTGGACATTATATTGTTATTTTATACTTACCAAGCTTTATATTGAGTGTTCCCTCTAATTGGTGTCATGAGCAGTTTGAATACAAAAGTGACTACTCATCTTCAAGCTGTTTATGACACCCATGGATGGAAGACTATAACGAGTTTGTGAGCGTACACCTACAATAAAATGTCCTACTTATCAGTACTTTCATTTTTTCATGTCATGCTTAGTGTGCTCTGGACAGGAGGGCTATCATTGTTTGTCACCCTGTACACACCGTTGAATCCAAATCCACCAAATTTGTATCACACTGGCAGTCTAGATTTTCCATTGTAGGACCCTCGCAGCAAGCACAAATGGAAGGTGCACTCCTACGGATCGCCAACTTTTTGCGACCACTGTGGATCCTTACTGTATGGTCTCATACATCAGGTATGCCTATTTCTGGCTCTCTCTGCTGCTCAGTGAGATCTGTTCAGGGAATGAAGTGCCAATCGTGCGACATGAATGTGCATCATCGTTGCGTGAACAATGTGCCCAACACTTGCGGACTGGACTACACGGAGCGGAGAGGCCGCTTGTATCTACGGGTCACCTGTACCCCCGACAACCACTTGACAGTGGAAGGTAGGCAAGAGGGCGGCATTTCCGGGCCGAAGTGGCGCGGAAATAGCGGCCACACACTCCGAGATTAGTGTAGAAAGGCGGCAGACTGTCATATGTCATTTTCGATTGAGATCATAAATCGACGCTGTGCGCCCACCACTCTGCTTCGATTTTCTGTTGCCGTCTGTTTCCGGCGGCAGGCAGGCAGGCAGCCAGTACAAAAATTAAGCCGCTGCGCCCGCACAGGACAGGACACAGCCTTGCGTTCAAGGGTCACTGACAGTTGATTGGGGTTGGCGCTCGATTTTTTGAGTGCGCCGACTCCACAATCAATTTAATCAACAAGCCCAAATTGGTGCTTTGTTCCGGCGCTTCCGTGCTCGGCGCGCCATTCACTCATCCACTTTGCTCAATTGCCTTCCCCCACCATACATTAGCGGCACTTTCTCTCTAAGCAAACACAAGCCAAAGGCAGGAAAAATTTGACGGGACTTTCTCTGAGATGAAGACATGTGATGAAGTGAACTATCTGAATGGAATGCATGCAGCTTAACTAAGACAGACTGCTCTGAACAAAACAAATCGCAACCTAATCTGCTCACAGTTCAGCATCGTGCTAGGTGTATACTTGAAAGAACTGTCGTGTCAGATGGCAGGTGTTGTTTACAACATCTTTTATGATTTGGCGGCTATGGCACCCATGGAGGTGGTGTGTTTGTCAGCGTGAAACGTGTTGAGGCGATGGAAAGTAGTGGACACAAAGCCCAACTCAGGCTATCGAAAGTTAGGCAATGGCGAGTAGATAAATGGGGGACCAAAGCGGCGCTGTCTTGCACAAACTAACAGTAAAAGCGGAGGGTTGTTGTTAAAGGAAAAGGAGGCTGCCGGACCTTGTGTCTCTTCCGGCTCTAGCAGTTGGCTACTACTAGTCTGAAAGGACGGGAAGTTACAACAAAGCAACTACTACTACTAGTTGCTGAGAGTACACGCAAGCAAATTTATCCCAATTAGTTGTGATTATGTTGATTACCACTGCGCTATGTAATTTTGCTTGTCAAACAGTGTAAAGACGAAAATCAAGATAACAATAAAGGAAGTAGACGTTATTTTCTAAAAATAGAACAGAAAGCAACTGAATTAATTAATCTTAATTAAAGAAAGCATATTGCGCCTGCTTCTCCTAGCTAATGCAGTTAGTGAAGAAATCTGCAATGAAGTCAGCGCGATATTGCACGCCCTGCCAGGTTTCTGCTGCTGAATGGTTAGATAGGGGTAGAGAGAGAGCTTAGGCAGTCAAGTGAGTAGTGGCTTTAACGAGTTTGTTAGCCAGTAATAAGGCCACCTGAGAATGTGGAGCCGGCCGCTGTCACTTTTATTGATCCAAACACCCACAAACTTGTGACACCAGCACGCAACTGTGCCCCAACTTGCAGCGCCTTAACAAGTGGTGCGACCAAGAAGACAACTCTTGCATTGAGATGCATAGCAAATTCACTAGCCACTATATAACTAACGATTATTCTCACACTGACTGACAGCCGATGCTCAAACTGGCCGGCTAGTTGTGAGGTCAAATCAGCTGGAAGATTAAAGAGCTTTGCGAGTCAACTCGCCCAGAAGCTCACTGGGAAGGGACTAGATTTATGGCCTCGCTGCATATCAATCCATCTTGTTTGGCGCAAGTGCAAGCAACCGAACAAAAACGTCTGCACTTGGCTGCGCTGGCATAAGACTCGGCGTTGGGACGGTGTGTGTGTGAACAAATTAAATTGCATTTGCATTTCTGCCTGGAACACATCTCAATGGACCTCTTAGGCCACAGCAGCAGTCAGTCAGCAGATGTTTTGAGCTGGGGGGGGGCTTGGTCGCTATCAATTTGCCTCCTCCTTCTTTGCTTTCATCTCAAGGCCGATTGTGCACGGGCACTTTTGGCTGGTTTTAATTTGTGGCCTGGTCGCCCGGCGGGGCTGCGGCCAAATTAGGTTCGCCAGGCTTGTAAACTAATATTTGGAGGATGGACTACTCCAGCCCCCATTTGGGGCCTACGCGCCTGGCGCCGCCCCCGGCGCACTTAATTACAAAGTAAGATGCTGGATGGCCATGCCGGCTAGCTGCCAGACCACAAATTAGCACTCCACACTGACTCAATGAGGGAGCAGGCGCCTCTCTGCACTATACACACGACATTTGAACAGGAAAACTTTACTCACACTCAAACATGTGTTCGCACAGAGTGTAAAAAAGTGGTCAACATAAAACGGAGACGATAAATTTATAATTGGTAATTCTATTACATTTGCCTGAGTAAACTTTACAATTTGGTGACTTTGAAGAGATTGCTTATTACCTTTCAACTAAATGATCGGAGGGTTCAAAGAGGCAATTAATGACATTACCAAGTGATAGAGTTACCATTTACTGTCTCTGTGCCGCATAAGCAATAACGATTTCAGTGAAAGAAGCCCGAAATTTAATCCCGATGGACCCAAATGGACTATCGGACCCGTATGTCAAGCTCAAGCTGGTTCCTGACCGGGACCACAAGCCCAGCAAACAGAAAACAAAGGTCATGAAAGGAACGCTGAACCCGTATTTCGGAGAGAGTTTCTCTTAGTACATACACTGTTTTCTTGTGCCAACAGACATGGGCCAACAGGCCAGTGACATAAGTCAACACTTCTCCTGATGCAGATTACTTAGAATTGCATAACAAACAGTCAGACCCTTAACGGCATGCATGGTTACACTTACAACCCTAAGCGCTACCACCAATGTAATGTACCAGTATAATATTGCAAAAGCTTGAAGTTGTTGGATTGTGAAACGTTTTTCTCAGTACTGCATTATTATACAGTCAGACACTTAGCGGCTTATATGGTGCTGGTACCCTTACAACCCTAAGCGCTACCACCATATATGGTACCAGCACCATATAAGCGGCTAAGTGTCTGACTGTATAATAATGCAGTACTGAGAAAAACGTTTCACAATCCAACAACTTCAATCTTTTGCGACATTCATACAATGTAGATTACATTGAGACTGCATGAGACAGTTAGTCCATGTCTGACTGTTCTATTAGACTCATCAACACACACAAATCTCCTTCAGTACCCTTGACAACACCGACAAAGACAGGCGACTTTCAGTGGAAGTGTGGGACTGGGATAGAACGTCCAGAAATGACTTCATGGGTTCACTGTCGTTCGGTGTGAGCGAACTGATCAAGCTGCCAGTTGAGGGCTGGTTCAAGCTGCTCAATGAGGAGGAGGGTGCTTATTACAACATACCGATTGCCGAGGAGGATGAGGTCAATGACCTTAAAAAGAAGATGGAGGTGTGTGCGTGCGAAAAAGGCTGCTATTTGCTGGCGGGCAGGCTTGATTAGCTGGCACATCCGTGCAGACAGCCTAATCATAATTACTGTTGCTAGTGGAGTTATAGTTGCAGCAGAATCAGATTAAACAGAAGAAGCAAAGGGATAAAAGTAGCATCGGAGACTCGACCAGGTCCAAGTCCCAACAGCAAAAGGTCAAAATTAGATCGATTCTATAGGCTGGGAAATAACAACTTTTTTTATAAACGCAGTCTGTTTTTCAACGTTATATGGTACAGGTTAAACTTGAACTCATACCTCGTAATCACTTTGGTTTAACTTTGATTAATGGTAGCATGCATCTAGAAGGGGTAGGCCGATTTCCCAAAAAAGTCAACAAAACTTTTATGCTGGTAAAGGGGAAAGTCAGGTATTCGAAATGGGATCATAATAATGTCTGTATATGATGCCCGAATATGGTATCACATGAAACACAGTTGTTATTTCCCTGACTATCTTAGCTGTGTAACTGTTTCCATATGTAGCAGTTTATTGATTAATTGTTATTGAATGAGAAAACTGAACGTCATTATTTTCTGCAAGATTTTTTGGCAAACAAAATCAACCTTAAGTAACTATATCTGTTTTGAACACACGCTATATGTTAATAATGATGTATTAGTTTTTGCTATTGAGAAAAGTGTAGATTAAAGTGTTTTTGTTATGTTTTCTCATTCAAAGGGCTTGAAAAGCCTACATACGTATATTAATTTTTGGAAATGAATTTCAGGACGTCATTCGAGCCACAGATTTCACTTTTCTCACAGTTCTAGGAAAGGGCAGCTTCGGAAAGGTGATCTATTGGTCGAAATCGACGTAATAAGAGCAAATAGAAGAAGTAATTTCAGGTGCTATTAGCAGAACACAAACAAACGCAGGAATTATTCGCCATTAAAATACTCAAGAAAGACGTTATTATACAGGACGATGACGTAGAGTGTACGATGACAGAAAAACGGGTGCTGGCGTTAGCCGAGAAACCACCCTTCCTTGTGCAACTTCACTCGTGCTTCCAGACTATGGTAACTAAACTAAAGTACTTTCAAAAAAGTGCGACCTGGCGGTTTTTTGCATAGATTATATGCATACATGGGCCTGAAAATTCCGGAGGGGGTCTGGAGACCTTGGGCGGGGTCCCCGAAAAAAGTCCAAAAAAACGCCTTTAATTTTACCATAAATAAGCGAAAATTTTCTCCCTCCTTAAATGGGTATGGGCCGGCCAAGGTGGGAAACACCCCTCACCCCCGGCCCATGTATTCCGGAACCGAAATTCTGGTCGATCGCTGGGTAAATAAGAAATGAGAATATTAAGAAATAATGAAAAATAAGAATTTGCTTCTGGAAATAAGAATTTGCTTCAGGATCGCCTTTACTTCGTGATGGAGTTCGTGAACGGTGGCGACTTAATGTACCAAATACAGCAAGTGGGAAAGTTTAAAGAGCCGGTTGCAGTGTGAGTCCGACAGCCTGCCTTTTGACCACTCGTTCTAAACCTGTTTTTCTACAGATTCTACGCGGCAGAAATTGCGCTGGGCCTGTTTTACCTCCACTCTAAGGGGATAATATACCGGGACCTGAAATTGGACAATGTTATGTTGGATACCGATGGGCATATTAAAATTACCGACTTCGGCATGTGTAAAGAGGGCATTACCGGAGGAAACACCACCAAGACCTTTTGTGGAACGCCCGACTATATTGCGCCTGAGGTGAGGTCTCAATTTTTCAAAATATAATTACTCTTCTGTTTTGGAAAGTAACCACTTCTTATAACTAAATCGTAAAAGTGTAAAATTGTCAGCTAGGTTACTAATGCATGTCACATGTATGGCTAGTAGAGTGCGAACAATACCTGAGACCCCAATACTTGCATAGCTGGGCCAAAAATTGCATTTCAGTGAACAGGTACATTACAGTGACGCAGGAGGATATTTTGCACTGGTATTAAAATTTTGAACAGGCCCGGTTGGGCCACTGCCCAACCAGGGCGAGAAAATTTTTTAAAATAGCCTTTGAGAAAGCGTTGAAAAGCAATTCTGAGTGTAAAATTAGCAGAAATTGACAGTTTTAGTACTCAAAAATGCGTAGTTCAATCGTGTTTCTTATTTTCGACTAATACTTTTCCTAACTCGGCCGGAAAAGGGTGTACCACAGCCCTGGGTGCATACATGTACGTTACTGGTACATTCTGTATCGTTGGAAATGGCACAACTTCTATTTTAGATAAGAACACTTAAATTACTGATGTACTAATTGGAAAAACGGACAGTATAAGAAAATCTACTAACTTTTAGTTGATTAACGCAAAAACAGCTTCTTAGACCTAATTATCGATCAACCTTTTTTTTTTTTCTATATTAATTTTTCAAGTAAACATCGATTTTTTCGACTTTGACAGGTCCCAATTAGTATTGAGTATTGGGGTACAAAAACCTTAATACACCCAATACCATTTGGCAGTCTAATGGATAGTGTTATTCAGTCTCCGACAAACGCAACTTTGTTTACAACCTAGGCGAAAACAGGTTGCCGTTCGCCTAAAGGCCTGATTTCAGGCGGGATAACATAATATTGCAGTCAGATTCAAACTATGACACATCATACGCCTTATGCGGCAGGGGTTGGGGATTTTAGTGAGCCCAGATTCGCTGTAGATTGCTAAAAAAACACTGAAGAAATCGAACGTTTGAGCTAAAATAGATTATAAAAACAAACGCTAGTTCAAATTCGTCTAAATCGCGTTGTTTTTCAGGCTTTTAGTCTCTGAAATTTTAGGCCAGAAAAATTGCGGGTGTGGTAGTGTAAAAATTAGGGCGTCACTGACACAGTTAGTGGTCAAAAAAATTTTAAACACCAATTTAAAAAAAGCTTTTTTGAAGGCTCGAAAATATATTCTTCCCTAGTATTCACGTAGAAGTGCCTCTAAAGACAATTTGCAGTGAAATTATGCAGCTTTCTTAACTGACTTGGGGTGCAAAAGTGGAAAACTTGTACCTGTACTAGCACGTTGGACCCATTTAAGACGATTTTCAAAAAAAATTATTTAAAAAAAGCAAAAATTTTTTCCTTCAAAAAATTTTTTTAACAACTGTGGTGGTCACTGATCTGGGGGGTTGAGCAGACCCCAGCCCGCATACATGTAACAGGTCATCCGCCGAAGGGGGAGGGGGGATCTGGCTCCGCCCGGCGGGGGTCTGAGCCCAAATTTAGGGAGGGGGGTTGGGCACCAAATAACGCTCAAAAATCGAAGAGAATCGCAATTTTCGTCAAAAGGCTAAAAATGGTCAAAAATCGCTAATTTGGGCTTGGGCTGACCCATCCGGGGGTTTGGATCGGATGAGTTTTGATTTGTTTGTAAAATAGAATTTGTGAGCGAAAACCAGTCTAAATGGGCTGAGTTCAGATTATTCTGTACCAACCGTATGGCAAATCGGTTGATTGGTGGGCATTCGGCGTTTTGCTCTTTGAAATGCTGGCAGGACAGCCGCCCTTCGATGGAGAGGATGAAGATGAGCTATTCACAGGTACAACCGATTTAGAATTTTATTCTCCTCCTACAACCGTTAGAGCAAGATTTTTATCAGCCTATCTTCTCTTATAAACAGTATAATAGGGTATATAAGCGTTACTGTTGTTTATGTATACACGTACACATTTACCATACACAAAAATACACTTTGTTTTTTTCAATCTAAAGCGTACATACGCATCTAAAGTTCGGGTATACCATACACAAACAGTGCTCAAAATGTGTCAGAAAAACTCGATAAAATTTCAAAACGAATCATTAAATTTCGAACTTTTTGCTACAGTAATAAATATTGATAGTCTCATTGGCTTATGAAATCCAAGGTTTTAAGCCGTGAACATTGAGAGATTTGATTTTCCTAGAATTTCGGGCTTAATATCTACCAAAAACTTGAATCACAATACATACACACAAATACGCACAAAAATACGCATTGTTTTGTTGTATGTCTACACAAATTACCATACACATTTGGCAGTAAATGTGTATACACATACACATTCGGGAAATCTAATACCAAACAAGAGCAATAAGGCGTTATTTCCTTTGGTTGTTGTTTCCGCAAATCTCAACCAAATAATAGGCTGAAATTTGCAACCTACGTAGGTGTCAAATTTGTGGTTGTTTTATGTGCTATAAAGCGTTTCTGCTTTGAGCGAACCGTGAGAAATTGAATTAGACGAGAAATTATTGGGTAGTAGTACTACGCAACTGCAAAACCTATTTGACGGTGTCTTAAAAATGGAATGAAAAATGAAAAATTTCGCCAAATCACCTAAGAGATTTGGAGAATACCTGCTAAAAACACGTGTTAAAATGTCATGCATTGAGTTTGACAGAGTCTTACGAAAAATCAATCTGCGAATTTGGGCAAAAATTCAAATACGTATCATACATGGCCCGGAAAATCCGGAGGCGGTCTGCCTGGAGGTCTCGGGGGAATCCCCAAAAAACGCCTATTTTGCCTTTGAAAAGTTAAAATTTTCTCCTTTCGGCAGGGGGTATTGCCGGCCGAGGGGAGGGGGTTGTATTGGTAATAAAAAATCAGTAAACTTTCAAGAATTTATTGGTCTTTCATTGAAAACAAAGATTCATTCAAATTGGGTAAATTTTAGACGACTTTCAAATAAATCATTTCGTTTCTTTCAAAAGCAAAGTTTTTTGGCATTTTTTTAATTCAAAAAATAGCAAAATTCTTTACCTTCAACAACTGTGTGAAAAATAAGCTGTAACTTCTGCCCAGACATGGGCAAAAGGGGCCTGATGCGGTTGATCCCCCTCAGGTCGACGCTACCCCCCTCAGGATTTGGAAACTTGGCACCCCTCAGCTCATGAAAAATGCTAGCCCATGTCTGCTTCAGCCATAACGGAGCACAACGTCAGTTACCCGAAGTCGATGTCAAAGGAGTCGGTGTCACTGTGCAAGGGCTTTCTGCAGAAGAACCCCATCAAGCGGTTGGGCTGCGGGGCAGCGGGGGAGCGTGATGTCAGAGACCACCCCTTCTTCCGTCGCATCGACTGGGTGCGTCTGGAGGGACAGGAAGTGCAGCCGCCCTTCAAACCGAAAGTGGTAAGCGTCCTCCTGCCACGTTCAGTCACCGGTACTGTGCGATGCCCCCTTTTGTGTGTGGTTGTGCGGTGCTGTGGTAAAGTCCCACTACCCAACACCCGCAAGACACCCACCCGCCAGCTAGGTTTTGCGGTCTCTTCTGCTCAGCATGATGGCGTGTCGTTGCGTGGCGTGCTGTGGCGTGCTTTCTTCTGACTGCGTCTACTACTGGCTGAAAGAGTGGCCTGGTGGGCTGCCCTTTCGGAAAATATCTTCTCCAATGAATTAAGCACGTTGGTTGATTGACAGGGGTATGAATCCAGATACCCATTCGGGTCTGTTGTATGTGACGGACTCAACCCAGCCCCTTGGGATTTTTGGTTGTTGAATTTTGTATAAAAATATCGTAAATAATTGGTTTAACAACTCAAAACAGAGTGTGGATTTTAGATCACGCCGATTACTCTGAAAATTATTGGTAACGCAAAAAATCTCTAGGCTAAAAATAAGTTTTTCATTTATCATTTTTAAAAATTGCTCCGGCATTGCACACTGTTTGGACTGTCGAGAATGTTGCGAAGTTTCTGACGATCTTACACTGTTTTCGCTGTCTCTTTGTCTGTCCGATTTCTTTCTCCTACCCTGCAAGCACTTGTCGTCCGTTCGTTTGTCTAGTAAACCAGTCCTTGTCATGCGATTTCTCAGTTAAAACTTTACTTTTGCACGAGTTTAAAATGTTCAAAAACAGCTGTTCCGTTGTTTGCGTCGGCCAACTTTGGTCTTCTTTTAACAGTTTGAAAACTGACAGAATTGTAGACGTGCTCGCGCGCTAAAAAATGCTGCCAGAAAAGGGGAAAATGGCCGGATTTTTTCTAAAAAGTCGCCCACCACCTATTTCGTCTACGGACAACCTTCGTGTAACGGGTCATTCCTGGTGCTGGCAGAGTACTAAACAACCGACTTTCGGGTCATCTGGGCTCAAATGCAGCCAAAAATCGCTGTTTTGCAAGCAACTTTTGCAATTTTACGTTTGAAATTGTAGAAAAAAGAAGGAAAAACCGAAGGGGTTTCCATGGCTGGGGCACCCTATTGTTGCAAGTACAAGATGGCCGATTTATCTCCAACTCGTGTTTCGTCTTGCTTTAACAGTCAGGCACTTGACGCCGTTTATGGTACCGACACCATATTATGGTACCGGTAGCTAGGCTAGTGGCACCATAATGTGGTACCATCACAGTGGCCGAACGTGGGAGTACAATATATGGCGCCACTAGCCTAGGTACCGGTACCATAGATGGTGGCAGTATCATAAACGACGTTAAGTGCCTGACTCTGTACGTTAGTGTTCGTCGTTCGCCAATCAATCAATTTTGCTGAAATTTTGACACAAATTGCACGGACTGTCGGAATTTTTGCTCTCAAAGTTTCAGCCAGGTCCGTCACGTCGACCACCTGTGCGAAACTCTAGTGGTTTTAAGTGACAAACTTGGCCAGAACTTGGAGAGCAAAAATGCTGACATGTATGAGCAGCACGAACCCCGGGAGAGATAAATTGGCCATGCCGTATTACGACAATAAGCCTATGTAGGTAGGCAGGTAGTTTTAATTAAATTTGCCGCACGTGCATGCGCGAATGAGGGCCTGTCATGTAGTTTTTCTTTAGTTAAGTAGTGCGTGCGTGTGTGTGTGTGGACAAAAATTCTTTCAGAAGGACTCTCGGGCGGCCGAGAACTTCGACAAATCGATTCAAAAGATGCCGCTGAAGCTGAGTCCACCCGACCTGAGCGTGCTGAACAACTGCAGAGGCGACGAGTTCCATGAGTTCTCTTTCGTCAATCCGCACTTTTTTGTCGCGGTCAAGTCGCCATTGTTGCTCGAACTGCAGCAGCAGCCTCCGCCTCCATATCAGGAGGTCGCCTAGCACTGTCTGGAATGGATGTGGTGTTTTATGTAAATTTTTGTCTAGTTTTGCGTTGCTGCTGCCTTTGTTTGGTGTCTCGAACAAAAATCGATTGGGCGCCCACTTCGCCGCCACCGGTTTGCCGCGGGTCTGTTCGCCGCAAGGTTATGTCGCCGCTAGCCAGTTGGCCGCAGGAAAAAATTTTGCACAATTATATTATCATCAGTTTATGTAGGGAACGACTGGAGTAGTATGCAAGAAATGGTGCTGCCGACCTAACCGGTAGTGAAGTAGGATGTGCTAAAGGTCCAGCTATAAAGTTTTGTATACTATCGATATGGAATTGTCAATCTATTATCGCGCCCAGTGCGATGTAAAGCGAAATAACCTTGTAGCGAACAGACTCCGGCAAATCGGTCGCGTCGAAGTGACCCCAATCTGCCGCTGCTGCTGCTGCGTGCATGTGTTTACAGTAAGCGCTACGCACAAACACTCAGTACTACTGTAGTGTTGTTGTCTAGTGTGAGAAGAACTACCTAGTTTATTGTGTTTGTTTGTGTCCGTGTTGAGTTGCGCCTTCTAAATGCTGGTCCAGTTATTTGTCCTCGAAGCTGGAGTGCATTTTTTATTACTTTTATACACTGTATTTTGCGTTCTCGTCGCTGTCGTTTGTTGTAATATTTTTGCCGTTGTTAATCTGCGTTTTTTGGCCGCATTTTCACCGTGTCTACATGTATAACGCCTGAAATTATATTTGAACAAGCATTCACGTCCGGTTTCTGAGAGCTTCTGTGGCTTCTTGTATGTGGTTGTTTTTTTGACGCGCTGAGTGCAGAAAAAAGTTTGCTTTTGGTCCTTTTGCACAATTGATCTACTTTTTTCTCACCTTGTTTTATTGCAAATGAAAAGGGGAAGTTTTTCGTGAATTTTTGGTTTTTGAAGAGCAGAAAATTAGCTAGGTTTGTAGTTGAAAATTGTCTTTCAGACCATACATGGGGTATATAATCGCTTTCCAAAAAAAGGTCGCCAGGCCGGCCGAAGGGGATTTGACCAAAAATTGTTTTCCCCAAAAAAGGTCGCCGAAATTTTCAGGATTTTCGGATTTTTCGTCATAAATCCACCTCACCCCCGCCCCAAATTTTGCACTCAGTGTCGTGTGCATTTCAGTTTTTTCAGTGTTAATTGTATGTCCTTATTCAGTACGCACAAAAATGTTGATTACCTGATTTTGATACCTGTATTATTATTATTTGTCTGTGATAATATCAGAGAAAGGAAGAAAGATAGGTATAGAGATATATTGTTTTTTTGCTATTATTTTGCAACAACTACTCTATCCTAAAAAATGTTCACTTGACTGTTCAAAAGCTATCGGTGCCCTATTTTTTCTGCCAGTTACTACTAATGCCATGATAATTTATTATTATTATTATAGTAGTTTATTATAATTATAATTATTATTATGATTATAACTCTAGCGCAGTGCTCTTTTCTTTTCCTCCGGTGACCTGTCTCTATTAAAAATGTTCTACTACCTTCTCCTATACCTACACTGACTTAGCACCTACTACTAACCGGTAGAAACTAGTCTATGGTAGAGTTTAGCGTATGTATGCCTTCGTCTTTGCACCACTTCCTATCCTCCTGCATTCTTACGGACCCTAGAAGGTAATCACACAACTGGGTGACAAAAAATAAGTCCACTTCTTTTTCTAACTGCGCCTTTAGCTCTGGCTTGATTGAGTGGCTTTGGAGGTCTGATTGGCAGGCTAGGCTTGGCTTGGCTTGGCTGGCTGAAACGGTTTCGGCAAGCACCGGTTTATGCAAATTTTTGCAGAAAGACCACCGTGACGTCAGCAACTTTGACTACGAATTCACGTCGGAACAGCCGAAACTGACTCCCACCGATAAACTGTTCATTATGAATCTGGATCAGACCGAGTTCGAAGGCTTCAGCTTCATCAATCCGGAATACGTGGAGCAAGTGTAACTTAGCCCATTATTGATGATGTTATTCTAATTTATTTTCGTGTCAAGTCTAAAGCTTCCAATTTGTGGTCCGATGCAGAAAAACGCTCTCTTTTTTCTCTCTTCTGCTGCGCTGTTCTGTATTCAGCTGAAAAAATTTCTTTGTTTTTTAAATCTCTGCGCTAACTGTGTTACAGTAACGCTCTCAAACAGCTCGACCGACAGCCAGAATTGGTCAAATTGGCCAACAAGACCGACCCGCGCGCCGGGTAACCATCTCGTCCAACAATAGGGTCGCGCTTATAATGGGCTAGGGACGGACAAGACCAGATACGGCCAACTCACCAACACTAATTACACGCCGGCCGGCACCCCTCAAACAGCGCCAACAAAGGCGTGCAAAGGATGTCTGGCTGTTGTCCAAATTCTGGTCCAATTCTGGCAGTTGGTGGAGCTGTTTGAGAGCGGCACTGTATTTCTTGACTGTTTTGAGACGGTCCGTAAATTTACATATCGCTTTAGTTTTTTGTTGACGTGTCATTTCTTTTTCGTCACCACAAAAGGGATGGCTTTCTAGTGAAAATTTATTTATTTATTGATTAATTGATGGATTCACTGTTTCATCAATTAATTGATGATTGATTTCTTGATTGACTGGTGAATTGATTGATCATTTGATTAACTAATCTGTAAATTTATTGATTGATCAGTCGATTAACTGGTTAATTGATTGATTGATTGATTGATTGATTGATTGATTGATTATATAATTAATTAGGTGTTCAATTTATTCATTGAATAGTCGGTTAACTGTTTGACTGATTGATTATATAATTAATTAGTCCATCAATTGATTGATTATAGAATTGACCAACCTTTTTGGTGACGATAACATAAAAGTAGGTAAGAAGGCCCTTTCATGACAGTACGCAGAATGGTTTTTAACCATTTCGTGCAGTTGTGAAGGAGCTCTCAAGAAATTGTAGAAAAACTGTCTTCTAGTTTTATTTTTAGTGGTCGATAGTTTAGTTTTATTTTCATCTGGGCATCGTTTTTGTGATACCTTTTGACCGGCATACAAAATTTGATTGATCGATTCTAATTCTGTGGCTAGTCAGAGTTTGGAGATTTTGTCCATTCCGCACCGTACCGTCTTAGCGACGTTGGCAGCGCAAAGTGGTTTGTTGCCTGTTTGTCGACGTAATTAGCTCAATATAGTAATAATAATAATTGTCGACTATTATTCTACTACTAATTATTGCGAGTGTAATAATAGTGTGTGCTGTGAAAGCATAATTTCTAGAAAGGTATAAGCTAAGCCTGTATTATTTTCTTTTTATGTACCTCGGTATCTGCTACAGGTCTATGCCAGTTTCTAGTCGCGTAGTAGTTTGTTTTTTGGTTTTGTACCGGTTTATGTAAATTTCTTGTTCCTCGTGCTTAAAAAGCTACGCTCCGGTGGCTCGTTCTGTGTTAAATTATAATAATTATTTAATATGGTGTGCGAAGTTTAAAAGAAGTCTAGAAAAAGCTTTCGCGTCTCAATTTCTGCCTAATTACAAGGCCCAGGGTTCGTGCGGGACCTGGAAAGTCAGGGAGTCATGGAAAAATCAGGGAATTTAAAAAAGTCAGGGAATTTGGTGTCTTGTCAGGGAAGAATTTGATAACAGTAGAGTCATCAATCAACAATGACACCAGTGACCTTTGACATCTTATTAAGAGTTTATAAGGGTACATGTATATCCTACACAACAGCTCAATTAACAACTCAATCTTTTTTGACTATCGATCATCAGTCAAGTGATATGGCAGCGCCCTATAATCCATGAGAAAGCACTTTGGTTTCATCTGTAACAAAAAGCCGCCCCATTATGGCTTCTATGCAAAACGAAGACTATACGTACATATAGTTGTAGCTCATCGATAAAGAAAATTAGCAATATGTTATTGAATACAGATGTTATTTTATTAAAAACGTCATTTTACATGGAATTGAACGCAAAAATGGCTGGAACTCTCCAAAAAATTGAAATTTCGGGGTAGCCAAATTATTACGTAATTAGGGGAGGGTGTCAGGTCAGCAAATTATTACGATCGATTATCAGGACGGAAGGGGGGTCCGAAATAGGGCAAAAACACCATTACGTAATTGTTGCACGTCCCCTTAGAGTCTCACTAGCGTTCGAGTGGATTGAAGTGGCGCTAAACATAACCTAAATCTGGCTTCTAAGTGATTTCAATAATAGCTCGTTTGCGCGTCCAAAGCCGGTTCGGTAAACAATCTAAGAAGGGCTTTTGATTGACGGGCCCAGCTTCTGCTGGCGGCCTCCAAGCCAAGCACAGCTAAGTTTACAACCGGCTCGGCCGGCTCTGCTTCAGGTGTTAGCTGTGCTGCTGGCGTGTAGCGGCAAATTAAATCTCTATGGCAGTATTGAACCACGACGTTTTGTTTCTGGTCTTTCAATTTCTGGATCTGCCCGATAAAATCAGACTAGAAAGAACCTGTGCAGTGTGGCAACGACTCCTACTGAAAACTTGGGTTGCGGTGACAGAAATCGACTTGGAAAAGCATCTGTACGAGCCGTTTCGGGGAGTCGAAATTAGAGACTTGGTCTTAGCAAGCGTGCTGAAAAGATGTGGCAGAAATCTGGAGAAACTGACCTTATTTAGTAGCCGCTCGTCGTGTAGTGTAGTGGCATTCGCTAGAAAGTTTGAAATTTCTACTGAGAGCTTGTTTTCGATCGCCGAACTGTGTCCTAGATTGAAAGCGCTCGAAATGCCCTGTCACATATTTCCGTCAGTTCAGACCTTTGAGATGATTTTAGAGTTGCCTTTGACTCTACAAAAATTGACGCTAGATTTTGGACGATTAGATGCCAACGATTTTTCCGATGGCCAACGAGCCCAGCAGATTTTGTGTCGATTTTTCGCCAATTTTCGCAATCTTACGTCTTTTTGCATGTCCGGACGTGGCAGCTGCTATGGGTACTTGAAAATAACGTCGGAAGATTTGCAATTTTTGCACAATTCCGTCAAACATTTGGACCTCTCCGCTGGACAGGCGGTCAAAATCGGTGATCTCCAATTTTGTCGCCGATTGCCCAATTTGGAGAGCTTATTTCTGGCCCGATCTGACATAACCGAAAATCATCTGTTCGATTTGTGTCCTAATTTAAAGCAACTGGACCTGTCCTATTCGCGGCAGGTGCGAAACTTCGCGGCGCTTTCTGCGCTCCTAAATTTGGAGTACTTGGTTCTGGACGGAAATCGCGACAATCTCACCGACTCTAATCTAGCCGCAATCTGTCTACGATGCGTAAAATTGCGTCATCTTTCGTTGGAGAGCTGTACCGGCCTAACCGGCTACGGTCTGGATGCAATCGGCAATCTCAAACAGATGGTCTCTTTGAGTTTGTGCGGCGTCAATCAAATGGTGGATTCTACGCTCGCGGAAATTTGTGCTTCCTGCAGTCAACTGAGACACTTTCAGCTGAAGTACTGTCGACGATTGACAAAGGAGTGGCTACTGTATTTGAAATGGCTGCCCAAATTGGAACATCTGGGTGTGAACGGGGTGTTTGGCTTCGACGAAGACGTACTGGCAGAATTGTTGCTAAATACTAATCTGCGCTGCCTGGAAGCGATTGACTGCTCGGCGCTGAAAATAGATCGCGCTAGGTATCTGGCTTTGAACGTGAAATTAGTGATTTAGTCGGTTGGTTACGGCTTAACTTATGCGTAGAGTGTTGCTGATAAAATTTATTTATTAAATAGTAATCGTCACAACTGTATAATGTATGTTTTATGCGACTTTTCGAAAATTAAGCCCCCCAAAAAATAAAAAAACCATGTGGGAGTTTGGCATGCTATTTCAACTTTACTTTTTCTTGAATGATAGTTAGGCAGTGTCCAACTGTAGGAATTGATATTGTAGAAAAACGCTTGACCTGCTAAAGCTAGGTTTCGCTGCCGAATTGTGAGGGAAGCAGCGTGCATTTCACTTATGCATGACGCGCTGATTATCCGATTTACATACAGTGACACTATCCCTCACTTATTTGGAACCGAGGGCTTCTATTCAGCACTGTGATCAGGTTTTAGACTTCTACGTAGGTTCGGGATAAATGAACCTTAGGATGAAGTTAGACTTACTTTTAGATTCAATCTTTGTCTCAAGTTAATATGGTAGGTTACCGCTAATGGGGGTAGTGTCCCACAATTGCCGAATGTTTTCTCAGAAAATCTGCAAATTGTTACCGTAGTATCTAATGTTTTCCTGTTGAAAAACCCCAAGACTATGTCAAGTACGGCAGTTAGAAACAAACGGATCTAACAAAATCGAGAAATTTTGCATAAAACAAAAACCGAGTGGATTGTGAATGGCCTATAGGTAGAGCCAAATAGTGCAAAACGTAAACAGGCTCATTGGCTTATTTCCGAGAAAAACCGGTATAAGCCATTTAACTGATTGACTGAAGGCCATACGTAAGTTTGGGATCACATGTATCTTTACTTACATACATACAGGTTCCTACCTAGTGCGAAAAACAGTGAGAAAAACAGATTTCACATGTAGTAACTATAGGGAAATACGTCACTGTTGTCAGAAAGATAGAAAGGTCTTTTTCTTCTTCTCTTTCGTTTTAGTCTTGTCTTCTTAGGTTTCTTCTTTTTCTTCTGCAATCGCATGAGCAACGGCTTGAGAAGGAAAAAATCGAACAGCTCATAAGCAGACATGATGCTGGCGCCCAAAAATAAACCGGTCGTACCCCCCACGCTGCCTAAAAAAAACACTGTCCGCCCACTTTGAAGCTCGTAGCATTAAGCAAGTTCATACTGAGAAAATCGTTGATGTCATAGACGATTTGCTGACAAATTTTCTCGATTCGGAGTTGCTCGAAGAAAATGTTCATCTCAAGCACGTTGTGCCTAAAAAGAAACTTACTTGGCGCCAGACATGGGCAAAGGGGGTGAGGGTTGATCCCCCTCGAGCTCAGACCTACATTGTACTCCCCCTCAGGCCGCCGCAACCCCCTCAGGGAATTTTTTGAAAAATTTTTAAATAGAAAATTTAGTGAATGAGCTCAGAATAGCTTATTTTAACCTATTTTAATGAAAAATAAGCCTAAAAACCTTGACTTTAGTAAAAAACCGGACTTTTTAGGTTACCATCCCCTCAACCCGCCTCAGACGTCGCTACCCCCCTCAGTCGAAATGTTAGCCCATTTCTGTTTGGCGCCACAGCCGTCACCACCTATATTAAAAGATTTTCGATCCTTTCACCCGCACAAATTCAATTCAATTTAATTTTGTTGACCTATTGTATTTAATTTTTAGAAGCTTTTTGTCATTTTAGGCTTGTTTTTAACTCTTAAACACAATTTGACCGCTCCTAATTTCGATTTAGCACTATAATTAAATAGATCGCGCTAAAAGACCGGACCTGTTGCAGGTGTGGCCTTGGTGAACGAACGAACGAACGAACGAACGAACGAACGAACGAACGAACGAACGAACGAACGAACGAACGAACGAACGAACGAACGAACGAACGAACGAACGAACGAACGAACGAACGAACGAACGAACGAACGAACGAACGAACGAACGAACGAACGAACGAACGAACGAACGAACGAACGAACGAACGAACGAACGAACGAAGACTAACCGTTCAACAAATATGCGAGCAACATCTCTTGATTTCTTGTATGTCTGCGCCCTTCCCCAAAAATTCACCAGCACTTCTTGTGGCGAGGGCTTCATGCGTAGTAAGACCAAATGCCTCGAAATCAGGTAGTTGACCTGTTTCAGCATCTGATCGCTTTTCAAACAGCTTCCAGTAGCCACTAACTGTTCCAAAACCTGATTGCTTGTTTGTAGAATGCACAGATAGTCCGTATTGAGCCATCCGTATTTTTCGCTTTTGATCCAACTCCCTGGCAGAAATCGGTGGCCTAATTCTGAGGTGATTCCTGCTCTGCCAGTTTGTTCCCTTAGGTCGTTTATGCAGTTGCGGGCTGTTGTTGACGCGAGAAATAAATCTTGGTACGAACTGTACCTCAGTTTCAGTAACTGCTTTAGTAGCGGGTCTGCCTGTAGCATTATGTCCATTGTGTTTTGAAGTAGAGTTTTTTGGCTGGCGTTGTTTGCGATGAAAAAAGTCAGTGTTTCTCTGTCTGTTATCACGTTAAACCCCATCTGATGGTACCATCCATTGAGCGTTTTGAACACATTTTCTGCTTGTCGTGATAAGGTCTAAAAACGCACTGTTCATCAATCGATTATCCTTTCTGAAAGCGCCCCTACCAGTAAATACCGTACCTATCTAGACGGGTGTAGGATGGGTACCAGAGAGTGCTGCATTGGATACCCGGTGCACTAACTGGCACTTAGCCAAATCATGTTAAACTGCTTGTTTTCACGATTTATGAGCAAAAATTCAATTTTCCAATCCAGATTACTGTTTCTGCCATGTAAATGAGAGCGGTTGGTCGAAGTTTTCATTCTTGTGAGTTCTGTGTCAGTAAAAAGTCAGGAGAGGTTACGGGTCTGGCGCCGGCCCGGGGGTCTGAGGCCGTATGCAGGCGTTTTGGGCTAGTTAGTACTAACTTTGGCCTAGTACTAGGGCTAGTTAGAACTAGAACTAGAGCTAAGTTTCTAGTGGTATGCTCGCGTTAGTACTAATTCTAGTTCTAACTCTAGTAAGAAAAGCGCGCTGTGTAACCGTAATGCAAGGGCAATAGGTGTGTTTATCAAGTCTATCCTCGTCATCTGATTCCTTTAACGTGCCCTCTTTGCTGCAGACAACTAAAATTCAACTGTGACGTGTCTTAGTATTGTCGCAGCAGCATAAATGGCCGGTCAAATTCAAGTACAGTATATCTATGAAATGGGGAGCTAGATGATTATCCGACTGCAATACCCTACTCTTTCAGAATAAAAATCTACGTATACGTTGAAAGAAGTGACTCTGAATCAAAGTAACAGTAACAGAAAGATTGGCAATTAGAGGCCTTTGTCTCAGCTCTCCGAAGTGTGAGTGTGTGGTAGTCAATAAGCAGATCGTTGCCGCCATTTTCGCGCCGGCGACGTAAGTCAGTCCGCAAATCAATTGCTTGCCAATAAACCGAAAAATGTCCGATAGTCACATTTGTTCAGTTAAAAAATGCTACAAAATCACAACAAATCCGATAGAAAGTTGCATTATGCTGTTAAAAAACATTCTAATCTGAAGTACTGGATATGGAAATAGTAAGAAACTTTTATTCTAATAATTGATTCGTCGGTCTAAGTTGCATGATGATGACCCACATCTTTCCTCCTTAAGTTACCAAAATTCTAACTACTACTGTGTATTCTGCAGTTATAACTTCACTAAACAGATTTTGCTACGGTACCAGACAATTAGCCACTTGCAGACAAGAATGGAAAGTATTGTATTTTCCAGCATTTATGGACATGAAATTTTAGTCGGATTTTATTGAATTCAAAAACGGCCGGGTGAACAATCAGCTGATGGTAGCGGAAAAGGAATAGATAGCCAGTAAATAAGAGCTATACGTAATGTCGATTTTGCTATGCGTAAGCTATCTATGCCAGTACCAATAGCTAGGGTAGTACTCTGTGCTTGAATGCGAGGCAAAAATTGCTCAAAAATAATCTTACAAGCAACAAAAAAGAACAAACTAGGGCTGTCTAGTAAGCTCCGGAGCAGTCTAGGCGATTTGATTAGTACTAACTAGATAGTGCTAAGCACTGAAAACGCGTGCATACCAGTTAGTTTAGTACTAGCGCCGATTTCTAGTTCTAAGCAGAAAACCGCTAGATCTAGGCCTAGTTCTAACCGCCTGCATACGGCCTCTGAACCCAAATTCTAGGGAGGATAAGGCACTAAAAACACTCAAAAATCGCAATTTTTTCGGCTAAAAATCGATAACAATGGCTAATTTTGACTCAAATATAGCTAAAAAGTACTGTTTTACAGGCGATTTTGGCAATTTTTGTGTCTGAAATTCTGAAAAAAATCGCAAAAATTTTCTCAAAAGATTATTTGCCAAAAAAATCGTCCCGGGAGGGGGTCCGCATCTGGGGGGTCTGGCCTAAGTCGGGGGGCACAGACCCCCGGACCCCCTGCTTGTTACATGTATGAACCAAAAATTGTGGTAATACTGTCAATTTTATGCTTAGAACGATCGATAGCAAATATCGTGATATCGATATCGATATTGGAAAGATAATATCATTTTCGATACGGTAAACGTGGGCTAACATTTCGGCTGAGGGCGTGGAAAATTTTCGAATTCTGATGGGGTCGGCTGCTGAGGGGGGTTGAGGGGGTGGCAAGCTAGAAAGTCCGATTTTGACAAAAATCAAGGTTTTAGGCATGCATGTAATAGGTCATCCGCCGAAGGGGGAGGGGGTTGGGGGGTCCGGCGCCGGCGGGGGCGTCTGAGCCAAAATTTTGGGAGGGGAGTTGGGCACTAAAAAACGCTCAAAAATCGAAAAAATCGCAATTTTATGGCTAAAAATCGCCAAAATTTGCTATTGTAAAAAATTGCAAAAATTTGCTCAAAAATTACTTGCCAAGCAAAAATCGGAGGAGGTCCCCATCCAGGGGTCTGGCCTAAGTCGGGTGGGGGCAGATCCCCCAGATCCCCCTGTTACATGTATGGTTTTAGGTTTTTTCGCTATAATAGGTTAAAATAAGCTATTCTGAGCTCAATTACACCTAATCTGGGCATAGATTTATCATAATTTTCTTTACAAAATTCCTGAGGGGGTAGCGGTGGACTGAAGGGGGTCAAAAACATCCTCAGTCCCCTACTTTGTCCATGTCTGGATACATATATCTCAAAAATTATGTTTGGTGCTAAAAAAATCGCTAAAAGCACTGATTAGTGGTCAAATACTGTACAGCCAAAAATCGTTGCTTTGGCGAGAATTTACAGAGGGTATTAGTACAGCCGTATCAGGTATTAGTATTATCAAAATTGGATTATGGACTTTTGAACTTTAGACGGCATCGAACTAGTGTTTCCGAGTAAATTTATTTTGAAATTAAATAACTATTAAATTGCTTGCTCAGCCTTCATAAGAAAATAACTTGCTATTAATTTGCTTGGTTGGTACCCAAATTCTGAAATTTAATTTGATACAAATTTGTTATTTGATATGAATTAAGACGCAATTTCTGAGAGAATTGGAAGTGCCTCCCCAAATCGGGTCAGGGTCACATCACCGATTTGCGTCATTTTTATATATGTGAGAGTATATGACGAAAAAATAAGAACCCCAAAGTATGAGCTCCGGTGGACCCCACAGAGCGTCAGGCCACCCCTCCAAAGTAGGGGTGGTCGGGCTGAAAAATAGAAAAAAGTACCCTAACTTCAAAACATGATTTTAAGCTCGTCCTTGCTCATAGGATGAAAGTTGGCAACAAGCAGATGCGGCCAGACTCGGAGATTTCGAAAATGGTATCTAAAGTGCGGTTGGATGCTCCGTACCGGAGTTATAGGCTAAAATCGCGGTTTTTCACCAATTTTGTGCCACACCGACAAACACATTTGACCAAATTTTCATACATTAGGATCCTAGGCGAGGTCCAGTTTTTATATATAATATAGCCTAGTAAATTCCCTACATGCAAGCAAAATATAGCCGATATCGACTCATACCGTTAGGTCGAAATTCGCCCTCAAAGTCAACATCGAAATTTTTTTTGTGCTGAATTGGAACAAAAATTGTTGCACAAGGCAAACTTTAGGCGTATATTGCAAATATCGCACTAGTTTTTTCGAAACTTTTCTTTGGAGGCTTAATTTGGCCAATATTAACTGTCCAACTTGCCTGTGAAACACCCAATTAATGGATTACTTGTGGACCGCCACCTAAACCACCACCACCACCACCACCACCACCTGGTGGGAAATTGAAAAATTCAAATGTGGTTTCTTACTATGTGAGGAAAGGGCTATCCAACGATATATAAAGTTCAAAGATCCAACAAAGTTGGGGCAACTGTACCTATGGGAAGTTGGTATTTACAGAAATCACGTCTTAATTTGTTTGACAGTCATCGCGAGAAATTTAATTTGTTATTAAATTGCTATTTACTTGGTGATTTTGGCCAAAACAATTTAATTTTGTTATTTAATTTTAATTTGATCGGAAACACTACATAGAACAGAGCAGTACGGAATATAGTTTCGTTCACCTTGCCGTAAATTGCGGGAAAGTTCTCTCCCAAAATAGAAGAAGAAGTAGCAGCAATCCAGTTCATGAAAGAAACACTTCCATTCTTGTACTCATCCAGACGAGTGACAGTAAAGCCATAGAGAACACTGCTCTCTTCCAGTTCAGGATGTTTGTATGTGTTTCTGTCCAGTAAAGCCAACATCTGTTTCAAAGGAAAGTCCAATTGTTGCTGAATGAGGCGTAGTTTGTTGATTATCTCGTAAACCACTCCTGCTCTGTTAGCTATGCCGTCGAGCAAAGTGTCCAAGTCTGCAAAAAGCTTCGCCAAATACAGGGTGTTCCTGCAACTTTTGTGTTCGCATCAATCAGTTTCGCTGAAATTTTAACACCACATGCACAGATCCTCATAATTTTCAGCCTCAAACTTTTGGTCAATTCAACCACTGGTTTATGCACTTAATTCCATGTGTTCACTTTACGGCGGACACGTGGAAGTGCATAACTAATGGTTCAAGCGACAGACTTGGCTAAAAGGTTGAGAGTAAAAATTCTGAGCATTTGTGCAGGTGGTTTCAAAATTTCAGTTAAATTGATTGAGGAACACGAAAGTTACAACGACGATAGATTAGTGTTTATGAGTGGAAGCACGTACTTGACAAAATCTCAAGGTTACTCTTGTCAGGGTAGAGCATTTTCAAGCTGAGAAGCTCTAATTCGCCCTGTTCTGAACGCTTTTTTTCCATGTTTACATATTTCATTCTTGGAATCCAGTAATCGACAGCTTGGCGAAAACAAGGTACCTAAAAGTAAGTGCTGCACTTTTTTAGCTCTCCTGCTAATATTCAGACGAAAGCTTTCAGAGACGTATAACAGTATGCTACGTACCCAATGAATTTAACAGGACATTTTGGTATAACCGATGCCTGCTTGGACTAAAATCCCCCACGCCGCCTCACGTTCCCGTTCGTGTGGGGGGAACAATCAGACAGGGGGTACCAGAAGGGTCTTCTTCTCAACCAATTTCCTTCTTCCAACCTCATTTCACTAACCATTCTCTTCTCCCTAACCTACCCTCACCAAAACTCACACCCTTCCTACCTCCTGTGTCTGATTGACGAACGAGGTGCCACCCTTTCATCCCAAATCTAAAAAAAAAAATCTATATATCTATTTATCTTTCTATCACTCCTTTCTCTCACTTTCTACCACCCCTGGTTGGACACCCCCTTTTGTTTTCTCTTTCTTGTGTTGTCTGTGTTCCCTCGACGAGCCGCGGCCCCGGCACGCTCTCTATGTTAACTCTGGAGAAATAGGGCCAGTATTTGGCGCAGCTTCTGCTGCCTCCTGTCGACCGGAACACTATTGCTGTAGCTAATTGTTTTTCCCTTTCAGTAGCTCCTAAGATGATCACTCTATTCAGCTGGAATTGTAACAGCCTCGCCCCTCATGTAGCAGAGCTGCGAAACCACCTCTACCAACACAAACCCAGCGTCGTTCATATACAAGAATCCCGTCTGCCTGCAGACAAGACTCTCTCCTTTGCTGGCTACCGCGTCCTTCACGCCCCCGTGCTCAAGGTACCGGCGGAGGCCTGACCACACTCGTCCACCATCCACTTCAAGCTCAAACTGTGGCCTTTCAACCTCCACCTGGCGACGCCATCGAGCTCCTTGCAGTAAAAGCATCCATCTTTGGAAAACGCTGCTTCACCTTCTGCAACCTTTACAACCCCTCCCCGGCCCAAAACCCCCAGTTCGACCCTACGCTTTTTGCGCAACTCTCTACCCCCTGCATTCTCAGTGGCGATTTCAATGCCCTCCAGCTGATTGGAACTATGGGGGTGTAACACCCGAGAACACCCATGGAGTGAAGCTCTCCACCTGGCTCGCCGCGACCTCCTTTCAAAACCTGCTAGATGAAGATGTTCTCCCTACCCTTACCCACCGAACTCACGGCACTCAAACACGACCCGACCTTATTCTCGCTGCTCTTCCCCCAACGGTCACTTGGACAACATCAGTGGGTCCCTCCCTCGGATCGGACCATGCCAGTCTCAGCTGCACCTTCCATCTCCCTCGCTTCCAAGGTGCCCGCCTGAGAACCATGAGCCGCTTCAACTTCAGAAAAGCCAACTGGCCCCGATTCAATCTTAGCTGTGAGGAAATCGACGAATGGGACATCGAACATGCCAAACTGCGCGACCTACTCCCCAACATCACCCGTCTATTTCACGCTGCAGCCAAAGACAGCATCCCACGAGGCACACAAAAGCACTACAAACCATTTTGGACCAAACAGCTCTCCTACCTGTGTAACCAGCGCGGCAAATTCTTAAACCGATTTCAACTGCATCCCACCCAGCTCAACCGCACCATCAAAAACCGCTGGAATGCCCTTTGCCAACGCAAAATCAAAACAGCAGCCCGCACCCACTGGCGCTCTCTCTGCTCCAAAGGCCTCTCCACGCGACATGTTCAACGCATCATTCGCCACCTCTTTTCTGGCAAAAATACCATCTTCACTCCAATCCTCCACAACAGACAAACCCTGGTTTATTGGCAAGACCAAGCCACAGCTTTTGCCTGATTCTACCAACACACAGACCTCATTCAGAAATTCAACGACCCTCTGACTGACGCTCACCAACAAGAGCTCATCCAACACCTTCGCAGAGCTGTCAGCAACAACAACAAAACCACCCCCAACAAAAAACCAACCTCTTCTTCGCTCCCTTCTCCCTCAATGAGTTCACTGCCGCCCAAACCACCATCACTCTACGACGTGCCCCTGGTGCCGATGGAATTCTACCCGAATATCTCTCTCACTTGAAAGGCCCTGGCCTAAATGGAATACTCCGCCTTTTCAACCGCCTTTGGACCTCCTGCCTAATGCCCAAACCCTGGAAGCGTGTAATCGTCATTCCCATCCTCAAACCCAATAAAGACCCCACCTTGCTTTCTTCTTACCGCCCCATCGCCCTTGCTTCTCAATTAGGAAAGTGGTTTGAACGACTCATTCATGGTCGCTTCCAGTACTGGCTTGAAACTCATCCTCACTTCAACCCTACCCAAGCCGGCTTCCGGCCTCACCACAACACCACTGATCAACTCATCCGACTCACTCAATCCATTGAAACTGGCTTCCAAAAGAAACATCACACCCTAGCTGTCTTCCTTGACTATAGACTTTCGACTCTGTTTGGCACGATGGTCTCATCGCCAAACTTCATGCTCTCGGTGTGTCTGGCAAAATGTTCATCTGGCTAACAGACTTCCTACAGTCTCATTCCCTCCAAGTCAAAGTCAACAATGCCTACTCCCGACCTCGCCCATCCGACATCGGAGTTCCCCAAGGCTCCATCTTCAGTCCGATCTTATTCTCAGTTTACCTCAATGACTTGGATCAAGCCCTGCCAGCCAACATTTCCATCGGAAAATATGCCGACGATGTAGTCCTCTCCCTCACTGGACCCAACTTAACCCGCCTCTATACCGAGATGAACCGCGCCTTAACAGCCCTCTGTGCCTGGCTTCGTTCCTGGAAACTCAGCCTCAACGTTCAAAAGTGTCAGGCCACTGTCTTCAGCCTCAGTCATCAAGATACCCTGGCCCGTTACCCCATTCAACTACAGTTTGACAACCAACTGCTCCCTGTCACTCACACGCCAACCTATCTTGGAATGACCCTTGATCCCAAACTGACTTGGAAACACCACATCCTCAAAACTGTCAGCAAAGCCATGCGCCATCTAGCTGTTCTTAGAAAGCTTACAGGCATGTCCTGGGGACTCACTGCCACCGACACCACTCACCTCTACAAATCCTACATTCGGCCCGTTCTCGAATATGGGGCAGAAGTATGGCATCCTACAGCACGCCCAGCGATCTCCAGCCTGATTGACCGAGTTCAAGGAAAGGCCCTCCGCCTGGCCCATGCAGTGCCGGCCCACACAGTCAAGCTGCTCTGGAAATCGAAAGCAACACGCCACCCCTCTCCCTCCGCAGACATGCCAAAGTCATTGGGAAATATGAACAAACCCTCCGCAAATCTGATGCTCATTGTCTCAAACGGAACATAGTTGACTATCACACCATTCCCGAGCGGAAACGCCGCCGCCTCCAGCGCTCCAACTTTGTCGAATACGCATCACGTTTCACTGCTGACATCCCACGCCCCTCTCGCAACCCCACTCCTCCTCTACCCCTTCATCCTCTCCACCTTACTACCGCAAATCTGTCCTTCTGGATCTCTCACAGCGAGCCTTTCGACCCATCCGCCCTCTTCCCTTTCACTGACTGGCTGCATATCTACACAGACGCATCTCTCCATCCATCTTCTCAACAGGCTGGACTTGGTTGTCTTCTCCAAAGCTCTCACCCTCCCGATCTCTCCCACATGGAGCCTGCTGATGGACTCTGGAGCACCACTGACCTCGAGCTTAAAGCCCTTCATCGTGGACTTACCATCAGCCACCAGCTCCTTCAATCACGCCATCTCCACAAAATCGTCCTCATGACTGACAGCCTGAGTGCTCTCCTCAGTCTCCAAACTGCCTACAACAGCCTCCGCTCCCAGTCTGACCTCCTCTACTCCATTCAACTCACTGTGCAGGACCTCGCTCAGCTCTGCGACCGCCTGTTCCAGCAACCCTTACCTTCAAATGGATCCCAGGGCACACTGGCATTGCTGGAAATGAAATCGCTGACCGTCTTGCTCGCCAATCCTCCCGAGCGCCCCCCTACAAATCACCTCTTCCGTACCACATCCTCAAGCGCTGGCTCCAGCAAGATCTCACCGCAACTTGGCTTCAAACCTGGACCAATTCCAACCAAGCTCGCCCTTACTTCCGCCACCGGCCCGCTCCTGTCAACTCTGACCCCATCAACAAACTTCCGCGCTGGGAGCACCGTACCATACTACTCCTCCGCCTACACCAGTTTCCCACTGCAACTAATTTACAATACAGCAAAAATTACTGAGCGAGATTCTAGGTAAAAATGCAAAATTCATAAAAAACTGATTTTCTCAAAAATCGAACAACCAGAGTTGAATACAGGGCAAGTGTAGATGTAAGATGTAAAGCACAACATAAAAATGCAAAACAGACCCTGAGCAAGATGTCAAAGACATCAGTGTACTTGCTGGGCTGAGGCTCAGCCTCATAACCACGCAACATCTCTCTTATTTGTAGTATTTTAGGAATCAGTTCCGTTTCAATCGTTTGGATTCGTCGCTGAAATTCATCCTCAGCTCTTGAAGCCTGCTTAAACATCTTGGCTTTATTGATTAGCTTAATTCCGTTAACTCCCAGGCGCGTCGAAGTCAGTCGACTTGGGTATTTTGTAGTGAAGCAATTTTCGTAGCATTTCTTTCGCCTTCCTGGAATACTTTCCACTCCCAGAACGCAGTTGAAGCTTTGGCTTGTTGAACAGGTGGAGTTGGTGGCGGTTGGAGCAAAGATGGGCAGACATTTGCAGTTTTGATCTATGTCGGCGATGAGCTGGTCCAGCAAGCACTTCTTGGCTGAATAGTCTGTTTTTCCATCGAAATATTTCAAATCTTCATCCTGGTTCACACAGGAACCACCGTCTTTTCTGTGCACGCCCTTGTACTGCAAGAAATCAGTGATCAGATGAACTTTGAGCAACGTCTTTTGCTGACTTGTGTTGCTGTAAGTCCGATGTTGATCAGGGACCCGGTTGGTAGATCTATGCTTTCAAAGTTAACAAATGGAACGTCACGTTGACTGTAAAGCAAAAGCTGAAACAAGGAAATGTTCTACAGAACGTTAAGATCAAAGACCAGAAGACCAAATAACTCGACCGACCGACCGACCGACCGACCGACCGACCGACCGACCGACCGACCGACCGACCGACCGACCGACCGACCGACCGACCGACCGACCGACCGACCGACCGACCGACCGACCGACCGACCGACCGACCGACCGACCGACCGACCGACCGACCGACCGACCGACACTGACTGAGGAACCTAAGGAAGGAACTGATCAAAAAGCAGGTAATGGCTCAATTCTAGAGCTGAAATTGAAAAATTGAACTGCAAAACAATAGTAGCCTTAAACATACTTTAATCCCGATACTTTTTCCATACAATGCTTCATATGTGTTGACGTCCATCATGATCGAAAATCCAGAGTTGCCGCCTAAAATTGACTTTACTTAGTAGCGGCAGTGCACTCTGTCCCATTTGGCCAATGACAGGAGAGCAACATATCTTCCATATTAGGTGCTACTCGCTTCAGAAATTCTCTCATGCTGCTGGGATAATTTTCCAAGTCCTTTTTGTACTTGGTAAGATTTACATTTGGGTCGGGCGTCCTGTCTCTATGGATTTCTCGGATCATATTGAAGATCTGCTGGTCAATCGCTGTTGTTCTGCAACGAAATCATAATTACCCTTTCCAATATACCGACGCCATATGGGGCAAAAAATTTGATCAATATATCGCAAAGCAAAAATATGAAGGTAAACGTATCGGAAAGCTGTTTCGGACCCGCTTGGAGACGTGTCGCAAACTCAAAATTTGTTGTTTTAGATGTTCAGGCGACGCTTGCAGTTGAAATACTTCAAAAGTACAGTAACTTTCAGTATATCAGTTCACGGCACTAAACCAAGACAATCTGAAACCAACTTACGGGAAAGCCGCAAATACGTTAAACCCCCAGTCATTTGCAAAAGGATAAGTTTAGGTACATGAATTTGAATTCTGATTACTTGTATTGAACGCTATTGCAAAGAACAACAGTGGGAAACGTCAGAGATTCCACATGTTCTATGTCGGTGCTGGTGCCAATAGGTTTGGATCTGTATTCAGCCCAACTTTCCCACAGTTGCCAGCAGGCCAAAACTGCGCAAGTTATGGTGATCAAAATCCAGAACACCCTAAACTATCTGCCATTTATTATCAACGGAATAATGAAGTGCTTCACCTGCGGATTATGCTATTCTCGGTAAAGTGCGGAATGCCATGTAAGGTTGTTTCTTGACTAAATTCTTCAAAAACGCCAGGTTCGGCCTCCTCGTTAGCCGAAGAACTGGATGGCACCACATCCATTAACAAATTATTAGTCTATTAAGTTTATATAGCGCCGTTGTTAGGCGCTCTGCATGTGACTTGAATTTGAATTGCATATATGATGGATCTATTATACTTTGATGAACATAAGCCGTAAGCAATTAGTAAATTGGTAATTCACCAGTGTAGTATATGAAATACATAAATACTATATAGCATAAAATGAATTTTAACTTTACCTAGACAGATCTGCGAAAATATAAACCGGCAGATTTCTGCGCAAAATGGCAGAATCTGGTTTAGAGAGAGGGAAGCAAGTTTTGGGCCAATGTTTGTCAATTTTGACAACTTCAGTTTTAAGAGGGATGAAAGTTTACTCGAATCTTATTTAAAACAGCCACTTTTAGCTGTTATTTAATAGTGCTCCCGATCGAATTAAAATTATATAACAAAATTAAATTGTTTTGGCCAAAATCACCAAGTAAATAGCAATTTAATGACAAATTAAATTTCTTGCAATGACTGTCAAGCAAATGAAAATTATATTGAATTTCGTAAAATTGGCCTGGCTAAAATATCAACTCATTAAATGCTAATTTGTAGACCAATTATCGCCATTAAAAGTTCAACAGAGTTGAAAGTTGTTGAAAGTTGAAAGTTCAACTCATTTTGGCACGACCCAGGTTTTCAGCTGTTTCCTCATGAGTTGAGTATTGATTTTAGCAAATTTATATTTAATTCATAGCAAATAACAAATTTGTATCAAATTAAATTTAAGAATTTGGGCACCAAGCAAATTAATAGCAAGTTATTTTCTTCTGAAGGCTGAGCAAGCAATCTAATAGTTATTTAATTTAAAAATTAATTTACTCGGAAACACTATTAGTGCATTGGACCGGATCCAAAGGTGCTGGGTTCGATTCCAGCTACGCTCTTGCACATGCCTAACTTTTTCATCTTTCTTTCCATTTGGCAATATCAGTCCGACATGGGTTGAGGTGAGGCCATTGGTCCGCTCCCAGTTGTTTGTCTGGCTTGTCAAGGGTCTAGTTAAGGTGTTTGTCTGGCATCGGCGTGTAGCATAGTGGTTAGTGCATTGGACCGGAAACCCAAAGGTGCTGGGTTCGATTCCAGCTAAGCTCTTGCACATACCTAACTTTTTCACCTTTCTTTCCATTTAGACTGATGTGCGCTTTCTAGTGATTTGTAGGTCCGGAGTCTGCCTGGAAAATACTGCATTAGAGTGGAAAACCCGAACTATCCCCTCCTTCGGCTGATTACCTGTTGCCAATTACTTGTTAAGTCCTGGTTGGACTTCTTAGCCAACACGCCTCTGCTCTATCGATCCAACATGTTGTTTGTTTGCCTCATGGTTTGTATTTGGTTAGAGAGATCTACTAATTTCCACTGTCAGATTATCAAAACAGCCTGCTTTCTCTGCAGATTATCTGTTCCTATGGGCTTAGCTTTCTATATATGTCATATTGTTCCTCCTTGACTGGTTCCATTTTCACCTCAAAAACAAATATACACAGTCTTTAGTAAAAGAGAAAATGAACTCCTCGACGTATGTGGAATCCAATCACCACTCCAGTTTATACTATTTCAAGACACACGCCATAACTATGGCCTTGACTTTGGTGCCAGTTCTATTAGCAAGTTTGATATTTTTCGTTTGCTGTCGAGCGATCAGGATTAGATGGCGGAGAAGACTGATGCGAAGACTTCTGGAAGAAAGGAGATTTCTTGAAGAATGCCATCACCAGCTTGATTCAGAGTTGAGAATGTCAGCGAGATGTCTCGATGAGTTAGAGATGGTCATTCGTGAACCGACGCAGGGAGCATTACCAAGTTATGAGGAAGCTGTGAATGAACCTGATTCTCTGCCAATCTATCAGAATACTCTTGATTGTACGCGCTTTTGAACTAGCTAGTAAAATTCTATCAAAATAAATACAATGTAGTACATATGTACAGTACTGACCAAAAAAGGACCGTCTCTGGCCTATTTTTTATTTTTCCGAGTTTCAGTTTTCAGCTCAGCTCAACTCAACTCAACTTTATCCGCAGATCAACACCATAAAATGGTAAAACAGGATAGCGAACTTACAATGTATAAAGAACAGCCTTAGAACATAAAACGTACTATTGTACAACTAATCTTTATATGTTCTTTAGTCCCTGGGGCCTGTTTCACCAATTTACGAACGGTTATAAATTATCTCAAATGCAAATACCACACACCTGTATGGACCAGATTGGCCGAGCCCGGGCCGAGGTCCTGGGAATGCAGCCCGTGCATGTCTGTAACTTGTGCGTGTGTTTGTATTTGAGACGATTTATAACCGTTTGTAAACTGGTAAAACAGGCCTCTGAAAAGACCAGCTTTCTAGCACTGCATCTGGCAGATTTTTACTTTCACTGAAGGTGAAAATATGGCATTATAAAAAATAAGGGTGTTGTTCCCTGCACAGAAAAAAGGGTTGTACGAACTAGTTAGGAGGTGCATTATAATCAACTCAACCTAAATTAGGCTGCTACAGTCGTGCTTTCTGTCCAAAGTGCCCCACACTTTTTTTGACAATGCTAATTGTTCACTGTCACTAAAAGAAAAATTCCACCAGATTTACAGTTAAACCTCGCAAATGGAACATCGGGCTGTCCGACCATTTATGTTCCATTTAACGAGGTTCAGCTCAAAAAAGTGCAAAAGCCAAATCGACTGTGTCCTGAACATGTGCAGCTACTGAAAGGCACGAGAATACTTTTTTGACTGCTAACTTTGAATTCAGCTAACTGTAGATCTAAAGCGGTGCTGGAATAGTGTGCACAGGAACAGGACAGGACCCATTGCCATTTATGTACTGTAGATAAAAGGTGCAACAAAACAGCTTGTAAACTCCGAATTTTGCAATCAGGGATGCCTATTGCCTACCAAACTCAAAGTTTGAATTTGATATGGTATGGTATGTTATAAACCTAGTCATTTTGAATTTGTTATGGTATATTCTTCTGTTAAATCAATTTTTTAATTCTAGTACTAGCAGAATTCTGGTATGGTAGGCATCCCTACATGTAACACTGCGTGAAAACGGAGATTTTACATTTTTGAGGGAAATTTGCATGGAAAATGCTTTGGTAGACCCAGACTACATGTTGATTGTTCCATTTATGAGGCTTTGCCAAGTACAAAAGTATAAGAAAAATGGCTGGTCTGAACGTTTCTGTTCTATTTAGACTTAGAGAGTTGTTCCATTTATCAAGGGTTCCATTTACGAGGTTTGACTGTAGTTGTTAGTTAGTTATGTATGTAGTTAACCTGTACAATTTAGGATAGAATTGAAAGAGGGGTTCATCAGTTACAAATGTTTAAATTTGACGTCTGAAAATTCGGTTCAGTTTCTTTCGAAACGGCGAACTCTCTCGGCTACTGAAGGCTAGGTGCTAGCGAAAACAAATTCTTAACAAATAATAATAATCATGCCAACAATCTTTTCATTTGGTTGAAAATTGACGGAATGGCACCCAACTGAAGTTAGGGGCCGTCCATAAACGACGTCGTTCCAAAATCCCGATTTCTCGGACCCCCCTCCCTCCAAAATCGCCTTGCGTCGTTTCTGGGGACCCCCTCCCCCTAGGCGACGTCGTTTTCGGTTTAGGTAAAGTCGATGTTGTTGGCATTTTTTGGATTTTTGGGGCAAAACTTAACTGGACCGGAAAAAGCGACAAAATCCCTAGTTTCAGTTTCAAAAATGCCTTAAAAACCATATGCTAAGTAAAAAATGCTTTGAATGTGTAGTTTTGGCTAAAAAAGCGCTCAGTTCTGACCCAAAATCGGGCTTGTGGAACTGCCCCCTTATTTCCCAACTACAGTACATACCTTACTAATTTACCACACAGTAATTCTGGTGAGAAAATCAATTTTTATTATCACGTACTGTATTTGCGCGTGCGTGGTAATAAACCTTTAGGGGATCTAATTTAGTTTTGGTAGGCAGGCCAGATGACTAGACGTTGGCTTGAATTTTTAAACAGACAGCACGCGTCATAACACGTCACTTAAAAAGGCTGACTACCCTGCCGCGTATCGATCGCCTCGTCCTGCTGCTTTTCTCTCAGTCCGCCGTTTCACTATTACTTAGTTGGTTCTCCCGTGGCAGCAGAAAAGTTGCAGCAAGAAAATGCCCATTAATTCGCTTCAATTTTGCGCTCTATCAACGTTTTTTCTGCTCATCTCGGCTCAAAATAGCTCCAACGCGACCAACGGCCCTGAATCAAGTCCGAATCCGTGTCAAAACGGCGGCAGATTTAAAAACAACAGTTGCGAGTGTCAGAAAAACTGGAAAGGAGATGTTTGCGACGTTCCGATTTGTCAGAACGGTAAATACAACCAAATTCTCAAGTTTTGTTACTGTGACGGTTTTGCAAAACCGAAATACGTCGGCCGCTTCTGCGAGGACAAATGCCAAAATGGCTATGCGTCTAGCACTGCATATTTATTGGAACCTAGGTACTCTACCACTTGTATATGTTACCGGAGGTATTACGGACGTTCATGCGATAAAAAGAAACCCACTCCGTCGACTACAACCAGACGAACTACGAGCAGCGAAAGAAGCTCCAGAAATAAGCTAACAACGAGCGACATCATGGAGCCACTGATTGGCGTTTTATGCATCTGTCTCGTCTTTGTCTGCATTGGGTGTTGTTGCTGCTATTCTTTGAGCAAGAAGAGAAGAACCTATCTGAGAGGGGGAAGCGGCGCACCGGCCCAACCTGCCACTGTACAGTATCACTACGTTCCACCGGAACCCGCCAGACCAACTGGTCCAGCACAAGTACCCAGGATGCCACCACCTGTCAGATCACAAGGATATCAGCGAGATGAGATGCCACCACCAAGCTACGAAGAGGCAGTTGCTATGTAGATCTCGATACACAGCAAGGAAACGAGTTTTCTGGGACATCCATGCAGATCAACTTTCGGAGAGGTGGAAACAAGTCGAATAGACACTGGCATCTTAGGCTTTTTGTAACGTTTTGTTTTATACTGTATCGTACATATCGTAATGATAACGTTTGGTTTTTGGATGCATACAGTATGGGCCAAAAATGTCAACCCCCTTTTCCGAACTTTACTCAATAGATTTGTTCTTGGTCATTTCTTTATCGATTTGGCTTTAATTTTCAGGATTAATTAACAGTATAACTGGACAGATACTGCGCAAGTTTGGATGGAAATTTCCAACTGGTTCTGGTGTTATGGCCCAAAAACTAGGAATCAGCTTGGTCGACGGAGATTCTAATTTTTTCGTTAATTGAAAAAGTATGGCTCTGAAACTTGCAGGAATGATTGGTATTGCCATTGGGCATAAGTTACTGACTGGGCAGCCCTCTAGGTCAAAGGGCACTAAAATGGGGGGATTTCAAAAAGATGACCGAAAATCTCATAGTTGTAGGAAATCCACACCTTCTAAAATCAGCTTTAGATATGATAAAATCTGGCTTTTCTTCGTAAAACCGGTGAAATGACGTATTTTCCAAAAACACTGTGGAGATGGTTTCTATAAAGTGCACCAGTGTCTGAAAACATGTTCATTCATTTGTCGAACTTCCCACTACAATCTGTATTGATTAACAACTGATTCAGTGCTTTCATTGTCGAAAGTGCGGATTTCTTAACTATGGGGTTTTAGATCATGATTTTGAAATTCTCTAATTTTAGGGCCTCTGAGCCACAGGGCTGCCCAGTCAGTATGTCATACCCAATGGCAACATCAATCATCCTGCAAGGTTCAGACCCATGGTCTTTGAATTACCGAAAAAATTCGAACTTTCTTGAACCACTGTGATTCTTAGTTTCTCCCATCAAGCTTGCATAGTATCTACCCAGTTATACTGTTAATTAATCCTGGAAATGTCGGCCAAATCGATAAAGAACTGACCGAGAACGAATCGTTTGAGTAAAGTTGGAAAAAGGAGGTGGACATTTTCGGCCCATACTGGATTTGAAATTTGCTGTGTGAACTTGCTCGATCACAGCCAGCTCTGTTCTGTTGATAGACGCTACCTGGCCATTGAAACATGAACCCGACGGGCTTTCAAGCGAGAAATCGGTCGGTCGGGAATCACAGCAACGTATTTGTATTGTAACGATACTGTTACAGCACGCGCACCAACAAACAATACCAAGGAAAAAAGAGAGACAACTAAAAGAGACAGAATTGTTAAACAAATAAGGATATATGTGGTCTTGATTTTCTCAACACATGAAGCCGTATTATTCGATATTTATCTCAGACCTGAAGCATACTTTTCTGGACCGACCACCAGCCTCCATCCAAACGGCAGAGACGCGACTAACTTTCCGGATTTTGACAACTCCGGGCGATGTTTTCGTCCCACATACAGTACGTAATGTATGCAAAAACCGAGGGGTAGGGGTTTGAAATCCAGAGAGTGAGGCTAAGTTTACGATGTACTGTACTAAAATAAGCTGAAATACCATACGTACAATTCACTAGGTGGCCCTTTTATCTATCCATCGTTTCGTCCTATGCTGTAACTTTTGTGTTCGTCAACCAATTTACACGAAATTTTAACACATAACCTCGAGATTTTTACCTCAAAATGTTGGCCAAGTCTCTCACTTCAAACAGAACTTACACGCTTCCATTCCACATGTTCACTTTGAGGGCGGACATGTGAAAGAGAATCATAACTACTGGTTGAAGTGACAGACAGACATGGCTAAAAATCTTGAGGATACAAAATCTGAATGTTTGTGCGTGTTGTGTTAAGATATCAGAACAATTTATTTACGAACACAAAAGTTACAGCTCACCAAAAACCGCATAGATACTGCAAATGGGGCAGCTTCTATTATGACACCTTTTTTCTCGAAGCCTCAGGTGGCACCATAAGGTACCCGTACCTTCGCATTGATACCGCACTCTGTTCACATTTCGTACCAGTACCATATAATAGTCACCACAGTCCGCAAACGTGGGGGAACCATATATGATACCGGGGCCATATATGATGACGGTACCATACAATGTATATGGTGTCACTAGACTAGCCTAGGTACAGTACCGTACCATAAACGGCGTTAAGTGCCAGACTTAATTAGGGCTTGCAAAAGTTTTACAACATTCCACAGATCAACTAAACCTAAAGGTCGATTTATACTTTTGCCATTCGGGTGGCACTGGCACTTCCCAAATAACTGCCACCCACTCAATTTAGAAATCGCTCAACAGGCAAAGTGCCACCCGATTAATTCCTACCCGTGGTGGCAGTGGCACCTCCCCAGTTTGTCCAAGTCCAAATTTGACGGCGATTTAGAAGGCAGAAAGGAGAAATCGCTCTAACTTTTAACAAGAATGTATAAAAGAGTAGCAAGAATGTGCCACTCAGGGGCCGGCCGAGTGTCGATGCGCTGCGCCATAATTACCGGGGGGTCACGAATTTCCGGACCCCTCCGGTAATTGCGCCTGCGCTTTATTGCAGCACAACCTGATTTCTGAGCAAGCATGACGTTAACGAAAGTTTTCGTAATTTTCTACAACGGCGATTCGTTCCATATTTCGTCTAAGATCTTCAATTATCGCGATAACTAAAAAAGTGTCCACTTGAAAGGCAAGATCGCACGATAACTATATGTGAAATGCATTTGTGAAACTTTCAATTTTGAACACAG
Organism: Sabatieria punctata; assembly: GCA_030248155.1. Classification (NCBI taxonomy): domain Eukaryota; kingdom Metazoa; phylum Nematoda; class Chromadorea; order Araeolaimida; family Comesomatidae; genus Sabatieria; species Sabatieria punctata. The sequence goes on along the minus strand of JASANB010007755.1, from coordinate 202,913 downwards.
CACACGAGCTTGGCCATGTACACATGCCACATGCTTGCATATTCCAGCTTTTTTTACCTTTCTTTCCTTTTATCATGTTGCCGCAGACTTAAGAAATCAGGGGGCAGCTATATTCCTAAAGACAGATTGAATATCCCGCTCAAAAATCAGGTTGCGCTACAATAAAGCGCATGCGCAATTACCGAAGGGGTCGCGAATTTCCCGACTACCTGAGTAATTACGATACAGCGCATGGACACTCGGCCGGGCACATTCTTGCTACTCTTTTATGCATTCTTTTCTTGTTAGTCAATGGCCACAACGTCGGCCTGATTTTGGTACTCCTGTCTAGGATTACTTTTTTTCACCACGAACCAGTCTTCCATATTTTCCGGCAAACTCCTGCCCTTCAACAGCGCAATCAACGCCTTCCTAAACTCTCGTTGGCGCTTAGCGTACAAAAGCACATTGGCCACTGTACTGACATTAAAGGGAACCAGCAACAACCATCCGTACATCTGCAATGGCGGAAACACACAGCGAAGCGTGTTCCACAAACTCAGCGGGATAGCGCACAAGCAAAGCGTGATTGAGGCTGATATGCCCATGGTAATGGTGAAGGTTCGCGATTCCTTTTTGTACTGCCTCCAAGCCCACGACTCATTAGCCCCGTTTGAAGGTTTCACCGCCTTTAGATTGGTCTTCAGATGAGCCCTGTATATAAGAACCACAGCACCATAGACGGCAATACTAGCGTACAACCAAAACCGATCAAACGTAAACTGCAAGTCGAACCCCCAGAGGAACGTATGCGTTGTGAGACAATAGGGAACCAATTGGTGGGCCCTAGTCCACACTACATACAGTTGACAAGTGGAGAAGAATGCGTTAAAGGTCAACAAAACGCCGATAAACTTGAAAACGTAGCCTGTGCGCTGTTTGAAGTACCAGACGGGCCAGGTGATGGCCAAAAGTCGGTCTACACTCACGCACATCAACATCATATACGAGCCGTGCTCCCCTAAGAGGTAAAGTAGGTTGCGCACTGTGAACAGACACTGCACGCGCGTTCTATAGGTGCCGTAGTCAAAACCGAACATGCAACAGTGGTGCGCCCCGTGCAGAAAGTCGAAAAGTGCCAGAAAAGCGATCAGCAGAAAGTTCTTCGAGTTTCTTAGCGCCTTGAAGCGAATTACCGCACTAGTGGCCGTCAGATTGCTGATGGCTCGCGCTATGGCGCTTATTAGAAGGATGGTTGAAAGTAACATGGCCCATCGGTCGTCGCTGCTGAATGCATGTTGCACGTTTAGCAGCACTCTCTGAGCTTGAGGCTTGGATGTTGAGTTCACGCCGGACATTGGCAAAATGGACTGAACTTCGGTGTGTACTGTAGCGAGAACTAAAGTCAAGATTAATTTATACTCTTTGCTGGATTAACTAGCGCCCACTGCTGGTGCTAGCACCTCAATTTGTGAAAGCCCAATGGCAGCACATTAACTCTTAATTGGCATGACTAATTAGAGTGATTAGTTGGGCAGTGACTTCAATCTCTGGCTGACCAAGTAATTGCATGGAAAGAGAACGTGCTTGCAAGAGGGGGACTCACATAGCCCATCGCTTCTATCTATTTTCTCTCCTAGTTGGTCTGATCTTTTCCCATCTGGTCTTGTTTGATCCCTTCCGCTGATCCCTTCCCTCGATCCCTTGCCTCGATCCCTTCCCTCGATCCCTTCCCTTCCCATCCCTTGCCTCGATCCCTTCCCTTCCCATCCCTTGCCTCGATCCCTTCCCTTCCCATCCCTTGCCTCGATCCCTTCCCTTCCCATCCCTTGCCTCGATCCCTTCCCTTCCCTTCCCTTCCCTTCCCTTCCCTTCCCTTCCCTTCCCTTCCCTTCCCTTCCCTTCCCTTCCCTTCCCTTCCCTTCCCTTCCCTTCCCTTCCCTTCCCTTCCCTTCCCTTCCCTTCCCTTCCCTTCCCTTCCCTTCCCTTCCCTTCCCTTCCCTTCCCTTCCCTTCCCTTCCCTTCCCTTCCCAGTACTATTGCTGCGCATAGCAGAACAGAACGGACTGCACTTAAAGGAAACTCTCAGCTAAATTGGAGTACCGGTAGTCTGTTTAGTGGAAACCAGGAAAAACAATCATAAATACCAAAAGCAGGGGGCGGAAAACTGTACTGTAGATGTGCCTTGCCATTGAGATGTGTGCATACAGAAAGAATACACTCACGCAGCAGTTCACTCTGCCAAAACCTCGATCAGTAGCTAAACTTGCGAAATAAATTTAAGTATGTTTCAAGCAAGGGGCCGTCCATAAACGACGTCGTTCCAGAGGGGAGGGGGTCGCCTGAAATGCGACGATAGACGACGCACCAGTATAGTTCAGAAATTATAATTATAATTAACTTTTCCGGTTTTTGTAGAAATTTAATTTAATTATAATTTACTTGTATTAGTAAATTGCTAAAAATTATAATTAAAATTAGAGGTATAATTTACTTAGCAACAGTATTTCCCAGCCGTTAGAAATTTCAAAATTAGACTTTAGAACAATCTGTAGAGGTTCAAGTTAAAAATATGCGTATTTCTATGTTCCTAAGGGTCTTCTAACGTATGGTTTATGGTTTATGAGCAAATGGCTCACCTTTAGATCAGCTTACTGCGATCTTTTTCGGTGACTCCCGACGACCGGAAATACTGCTACTGTAGCCGCTGGCAGGCTTTGAGGAATTGGAGCGTTAGTTGAAGATCATGGAGGGTGCCATATAGAGCTTGATGGAGGGTGCGGGAGGGTGGATTCCAGAGGGTAGCACGCTGCTGGGCGGTGGTTGGGCAGTGGAGAAGCAGATGAGCCACGGTTTCAATATGACCACAGCTGCAATTTGGATTGGCTTGTTGGCCGATGCGGTTGAGCCATTGGGCAGTGGGAAACTGGTGGAGGCGCAACAGGAGGATGGCGCGGTGTTCCCAGCGAGGAAGTTTGTTGATCGGGTCAGTTTTAATGGGTGCAGGGCGGTGGTGGTAGTAGGGCCGGGCCTGGGTGGAACTGGCCCATTGTTGTATCCAAGTGGTGGTGAGATCTTGCTTGAGCCATCTTTGTAGGATGTGATAAGGAAGGGGGGATTTGTAAGGGGGAGCTCTTGAGGATTGACGGGCAAGGCGGTCGGCGATTTCGTTGCCAGCGATGCCAGTATGTCCAGGGACCCATTTGAAGGTGAGTGAGAGTGGCTGGTTAAACAGTCGTTTGCAAAGTTGCGTGAGGTCTTGGATGGTTATTTGGATGGAGTAGATGAGGTCAGTCTGTGAACGGAGGCTGTTGTAAGCAGTTTGGAGGCAGTGGAGGGCACTCAGGCTGTCAGTCAGGAGTGCAATTTTGTGGACGTGTTGTGATTGGAGAGTCTGGTGGCTGAGGGTGAGTCCACGATGAATGGCCTTCAGTTCCAGGTCGGTGGTGCTCCAAAGACCATCAGCGGGTTCAGTGTGGGAAGAGTCAGGAAGGTTGGCACTTTGGATATAGCAGCCAATCCCAGCCTGTTGGGAACTGGGATGTAGAGAGGCATCTGTGTAGATGTGGATCCATTCAGTTTGAGGGAAGGAGATAGATGGGTCAAATGGTTCGCTGTGGAGGAGCCAGAAGGCCAGGTCAGTAGCATCTAGCTGTAAAGGGTGAATGGGGAGAGGTGGAGTGGGAGTGCGAGATGGGCGGGGGATAGCAGCAGTGAAGTGAGAGGCATATTCGACAAAGTTTGAACGTTGGAGTCGGTGGCGTTTCCTCTCTGGGATGGCTTGGTAGTCAACAATGTGGCGTTTGAGACAGTGAGAATCAGATTTGCGGAGGGTTTGTTCATATTTCCCAACTACTTTGGCATGTCTGCGGAGGGAGAGAGGTGGTATGTTGCTCTCGATTTCTAGGGCTGCTTGACTCGTGTGGGCGGGTACCGCATGGGCTAAGCGGAGAGCCTTGCCTCGAACTCGGTCGATCTGGTGGGAGACAGTGGCACGTGCAGAAGGGTGCCATACTTCAGCTCCATATTCGAGTACAGGCCGGAGGTAGGATTTATATAGTTGGGTCATGTCAGCAGCTTTGAGGCCCCAGGATGTGCCTGTGAGTTTTTTCAGAATCGCGAGACGCCGCATGGCTTTGCTGACGGTTTTGGTGATGTAGTGTTTCCAGGTAAGCTTGGAGTCAAGGGTGAGTCCAAGGTAGATGGGTGTTGGAGTGGTGGGCAGAGTTTGGTTCTCAAATTGGAGTTGGATTGGGTAGCGAGCAAGGGTGTCTTGGTGACTGAGGCTGAAGACAGTGGCCTGGCACTTGTTGACATTGAGGCTGAGTTTCCAGGAGTGGAGCCAGGCACTGAGTGCAGTTAATGCGCGGTTCATCTCAGCACTAAGGCGGGTGAGATTTGGACCTGTGAGAGAGAGGACAACATCATCAGCATATTTTCCAATGGAGATGTTGTGTGGCAGGGCTTGATCCAAGTCATTTAGGTAGGCTGAGAATAAAATGGGGCTGAATATGCAGCCTTGGGGCACACCGATGGTAGAGGGATAAGGGCGGGAATAGGTGTTGTTGACCTTGACTTGGAGGGAACGAGATTGTAGGAAGTCGGTTAGCCAGATGAACATTTTGCCAGACACACCGAGAGCATGAAGTTTGGCGATGAGACCATCGTGCCAGACAGAGTCGAAAGCTTGGCTAAAGTCAAGGAAGACAGCTAGGGTGTGATGTTTCCTTTGGAAGCCAGTTTCAATGGATTGAGTGAGTCGGATGAGTTGATCAGTGGTGTTGTGGTGAGGCCGGAAGCCAGCTTGGGTAGGGTTGAAGTGAGGATGAGTTTCAAGCCAGTACTGGAAGCGACCATGAATGAGTCGTTCAAACCACTTTCCTAATTGAGAAGCAAGTGCGATGGGGCGGTAAGAAGAAAGCAAGGTGGGGTCTTTATTGGGTTTGAGGATGGGAATGACGATTACACGCTTCCAGGGTTTGGGCATTAGGCAGGAGGTCCAAAGGCGGTTGAAAAGGCGGAGTATTCCATTTAGGCCAGGGCCTTTCAAGTGGGAGAGATATTCGGGTAGAATTCCATCAGCACCAGGGGCACGTCGTAGAGTGATGGTGGTTTGGGCGGCAGTTAACTCATTGAGGGAGAAGGGAGCGAAGAAGAGGTTGGTTTTTTTGTTGGGGGTGGTTTTGTTGTTGTTGCTGACAGTTCTGCGAAGGTGTTGGATGAGCTCTTGTTGGTGGGCGTCAGTCGGAGGGTCGTTGAATTTCTGAATGAGGTCCGTGTGTTGGTAGAATCGGGCAAAAGCTGTGGCTTGGTCTTGCCAATAAACCAGGGTTTGTCGGTTGTGGAGGATTGGAGTGAAGATGGTATTTTTGCCAGAAAAGAGGTGGCGAACGATGCGTTGAACATGTCGCGTGGAGAGGCCTTTGGAGCAGAGAGAGCGCCAGTGGGTGCGGGCTGCTGTTTTGATTTTGCGTTGGCAAAGGGCATTCCAGCGGTTTTTGATGGTGCGGTTGAGCTGGGTGGGATGCAGTTGAAATCGGTGTATGAATTTGCCACGCTGGTTACACAGGTAGGAGAGCTGTTTGGTCCAAAATGGTTTGTAGTGCTTTTGTGTGCCTCGTGGGATGCTGTCTTTGGCTGCAGCGTGAAATAGACGGGTGATGTTGGGGAGTAGGTCGCGCAGTTTGGCATGTTCGATGTCCCATTCGTCGATTTCCTCACAGCTAAGATTGAATCGGGGCCAGTTGGCTTTTCTGAAGTTGAAGCGGCTCAGGGTTCTCAGGCGGGCACCATGGAAGCGAGGGAGATGGAAGGTGCAGCTGAGACTGGCATGGTCCGATCCAAGGGAGGGACCCACTGATGTTGTCCAAGTGACCGTTGGGGGAAGAGCAGCGAGAATAAGGTCGGGTCGTGTTTGAGTGCCGTGAGTTCGGTGGGTAAGGGTAGGGAGAACATCTTCATCTAGCAGGTTTTGAAAGGAGGTCGCGGCGAGCCAGGTGGAGAGCTTCACTCCATGGGTGTTCTCGGGGGTTACACCCCCATAGTTCCAATCAGCGTGGAGGGCATTGAAATCGCCACTGAGAATGCAGGGGGTAGAGAGTTGCGCAAAAAGCGTAGGGTCGAACTGGGGGTTTTGGACCGGGGAGGGGTTGTAAACGTTGCAGAAGGTGAAGCAGCGTTTTCCAAAGTAGACTTTTACTGCAAGGAGCTCGATGGCGTCGCCAGGCGGAGGTTGAAAGGCCACAGTTTGAGCTTGAAGTGGACGGCGGACGAGTGTGGTCAGGCCTCCGCCGGTACCTTGAGCACGGGGGGCGTGGAGGACGCGGTAGCCAGCAAAGGAGAGAGTCTTGTCTGCAGGCAAACGGGATTCTTGTATATGAACGACGCTGGGTTTGTGTTGGTAGAGGTGGTTTCGCAGCTCTTCTACATGAGGGGCGAGGCTGTTACAATTCCAGCTGAATAGAGTGATCATCTTAGGAGCTACTGAAAGGGAAAAACAATTTGCTACAGCAATAGTGTTCCGGTCGACAGGAGGCAGCAGAAGCTGCGCCAAATACTGGCCCTATTTCTCCAGAGTTAACATAGAGATCGTGCCGGGGCCGCGGCTCGTCGAGGGAACACAGACAACACAAGAAAGAGAAAACAAAAGGGGGTGACCAACCAGGGGTAGTAGAAAGTGAGAGAAAGGAGTGATAGATAGATAGATATATAGATTGGTGGATTTGGAATGAAAGGGTGGCACCTCGTTCGTCAATCAGACACAGGAGGTAGGAAGGGTGTGTGTTTTGGTGAGTGTAGGTTAGGAAGAAGAGAATGGTTAGTGAAATAAGGTTGGAAGAAGGAAATTGGTTTAGGAGACCCTTCTGGTACCCCCTGTCTGATTGTTCCCCCCACACGAACGGGAACGTGAGGCGGCGTGGGGGCTTCTAACGTATATTACCGATCGATTCAACGCAGCGTTTTAGCTTAGAGCAAGAGCCACCCCACAGCTGCTCAGCGGCTACCAATACTATTGCCTCTACGCTGCGTATTTACCTAATATGTAGCCTACACTATTAATGGGACTCTTCTGGCATCTACTGTTCTTTCTCTTGTGCAACATGGTTCCACTCTACGCGGCCACCAAAAACAACACTTCCCACCCTGACTCAGGTTCACCGGATTGCAAGAACGGCGGGAAATTTGAAAACGGCTCTTGCCACTGCACAGGAACCTGGACCGGGAAGCGGTGTACAATTCCAATTTGTGTGAATGGCTGGTTGGACCGTTTGGTCTACCGATGCAGATGTCCAGAGAACTTTGTTGGAACCTTTTGCCAACTAGCCTGCGTGAATGGAAGGAGTTACAAGTCGACCGGTCTTTACAAAAATAGTCAGAATTGCATTTGTGAGTCCGGGTATGAGGGCAGAGTGTGCGATATACCGAGAAAAGCGGAGTCTAAAGAGAGCGCAACTAAAGAATCGGATCTGTTCGAATTTGAATATTGGGAAAACAGTTGGTGGACTGCTTTCGGCGCCTTCGGACTTATGTTCGGCTGTTTGTGCTGTTGCGTAGTTTGGTTTAGTTTGTGTGAGAAGCGGAAAAGAGCTGGAGGATATAGAGCGACACTTCCTCAAGATATCGAACTTCATCCGATTGTTGACGGTCAACCCAGAAACTTGAATCAGCTTGAAGTTGAAGCTAACGCGCCGCTCGCCCTACCACCTTCCTATGAAGAAGCGATCGTTAAATGACCGATTTTCTTTCTTGTTTTCTGCATAAATTCGATTAAAATACTCACAGAAAACAGTTTTTGAAACATAAACCGGACGGGTTTTCCGTCCGACTAAATGAAACGAAATTGTAGGGCTCGGCTCACTCAATACTGTACGTAACCGAATTTATTCACTTTTGTCCATCCAGATCTGTTCAAAAATGTTATTGTTATTGTTATTGTTGGGTCAAGAATGTCAAAATGCTCCAAAACGCCTGCAAATGCGTTTTAGCGCGTTTTATTCATTATAAAAGCAAAAAATCGACAATTTTAAGCTGTAAAATGGCGTTTTAGAGCTAAAAACAAGCAAAAAGTGACAGAAGCGGCTTCCAAAATAACCGATTTCTCTTAAATACCAGCAGCGAAAAGGTTAAATTTGGTTACCAAAGACCGTTTAAGTGGGTTTTAAGCTAAAAATTAGCGATTTCAGAACGTACGTACTTATATGAGCCGCTATTTTGGAGTCGGGGTCCCTAAGCTGTCTTGGTGGAAAGGGTTTGACTTCCAGACCCCCTGTTCCATACATGTAACAGGCCCCGCGCGGCGGACTGGGGTTTTCCGTCAGGTGGGGGGGGGGCCGAGGGAGTTTCGCCCAGAGGGGTCCAAAAATTCAAAAACCTCCAAAACGCCTGGAAACGCTTTTTAGCACATTTTTCTCAGTAAGTTGGCTAAAAATCGCTATTTTAAGCTAACAAATAGCGTTTTAGAGCTAAAAACAAGCAAAAAATGACAAAAAGGGTTTCCAAAAACCCGATTTCTCTTAAATAACAGGAGTGGAAACGCCAAATTTGGATTCCAAAGACTTTTCAAGCGAATTTTAAGCCACGTAAAAGTTAATGATCTCTGTGTCGTTTGTTAGTACTGGAGCCACTTACTTGTATTTTTGGGTCGGGGGTACCTAAACTGTCTCGAGGGTTGGAGTGAGGGGGTTGGCCTTTCTAGCTATAGGGTAACCCCCAAACCGCGTAGTACATGTATGTCCTGTACTACTGATATGCTTTCTAAAAGCTACAATATCAGCCTACTAATAGCAAAAGCCAGTAGCAGATTTTCCCTGCATCGACCGATTGCTAGTGGGACAGAGACCCCAGTCGGTTCTGCGAGCGACAGATGCACTTGAAAGTCAGTTAAATTGACTGGGTCGCTTCCCAAGGCCACAGTCGGTTGGGGGTTCAATTAGAGCTTTAGAATTCTGGTGCCTTCAGCTAATGCCAGTGTGGGAGGTGGCTGACGACGTCAAATTAATTCGGCCACGCGCTCTCAAACCGGACGCACCCTCCAGAGACCACCGCCGTTTTTTACGTGGCGCCCGGGACTGCAATTCGCTTCGGCATTAGCGCCGTGTCCTGTTTACTGCCGAGTTGGCTCGTAATTGCCGGCAGTTAAGCATGGAGCAGAGTGAGGAGTCTTGTTTCGTCGCTCCCAACTTCGAGCACTTTTACGGAAAGTTGTCGCTGATCGTTAGCGGACCGATTAGCACCTTTACTATTTTGTTCGGAGTTGTCGGAAATGTCTGCAGCGTCTTTTTGGTCTCCAACTTTCAGATTGGAAAGGTTAGTTTAACTGTCTTTATACAGTGAGGCACTTAACGCCGTTTATGGTACCGACACCATATATGGTACGAAATCGGAAAAAAGTGGTGGTACCTCTTACCTTCGCATTGGTACCGGTTACTGTTGTTTGGGTATGGGATTTTCAGGAATCGGTTCGGTATGGGTAGGTATTTTTCGGCATACTCAGGAAGCGGTTCGGTATGGGTAGGTATTCGCAAAAATACCGGTATTTATTCGGTATTTGCTGAAAATATTTTATGTAGCAAAAACACAGCATTTCTCATTTAGAAAGCCATGGATTTAGTTATTTCCAAGGTCAGATGGTAGAAAATATATCAAAAGCAATGGGATTTCCAGTTTTTAGCAACTTTTTAAAATTATTTTCTAGTTTTACTCGAGTGAAAATCGTTTCTATAAATAGTTTTGGCTAAGAGAAATGCTTCCAGTGTACTGTAGTTTTAAGGCCTGCTAGTGTATACGTAGCATGGAGATCTTAATGAGCACTTACAAAATGCAGGACTATTTTGTTGATTGCGAATGTATTGTACATAAAGTACAGTACATAGAGACTTGATTATGAAAGAACAGTGTGAAGTTAAGCCAAAACTAGACCAACGCTTTTTATTGACAAAGCAAGTTTGGGACAGGAAGTTGGGTCAGAGACTAAAAATCCTTCAAATTCGATATTTTGGAAGGACATCGTAATAGAATGTGTTTCTGCATGCCCCCAAAAATGAAAAATCACAAAGAAAACATAGCGATCACGGGGAATTTTCATTAAAAATTCCATTAAGTAGGACAAAAAATACCGATTCCTAAATACCTGGGTATTCCCAAAATAATCGGTATACACGGTATGGGTATTTATTAAAATACCTGGAATGGGTAGGTGTTTATTGGGTAGGTATTCCCAAAAATACCCATTTTTCGGAATGGGTTCGGTATACCCAATCAACAGTAGTACCGGTACCGGTACCATATGGTGCCACTCTGTTCAGCTTTTGTACCATATAAGGTAGTAATACCATATATGGTACCGGCACCATATATGATATATATGACACTCTTGGCCATGGGTAGGGTTACCATATATGGTGACGGTATCATATACATAGGTAGTGGTACCATATATGGTACCGGCACCATATATGATAAACGGCACCCATGGCCATGGGTAGGGTTGCCATACATGGTGACGGTAATGGTACCACTACCCTAGGTACTATAAACGCCGTTAAGTGCCTGACTGTTATAGTTAGTGTAAGTTTGTTAGTAAGCAAAAAACCGCCAAACTTTAAATTTAAAGCCCTGAGTAGAGTGAGATGTGCCCGGGGCGGCCCGAATTTGTAAAAATTTGTGTTAAAATACAGAGCATTTTTGTGTATTTTCTTGTGATTTCAGTATAGCTCAATAGAATTGTGTTCGTTCAAGGTTATTCTCTAATACTCTGACAAATCAACCAATTTTCGACCTCATTTTCTTTGATTTTGCTAGAAATATATGCGTATATGTCAGTTAAAGACCAAAACTGAGTCTCAGTAGGAAAACTATGTAAAATTGCAATTTTTGGCTAAAAAGCGCTGATTCAAAAACGCAAAAAAGTGAGTTCCTAAAATTTGCTTTCACAAAAAACGGGAAAAAATGCAATTTTTGGCTCCAAATTCACCAACTTAGGTATATCAATTGTTTTTGTCGCGCTTTATGCGTTCCAGAAAACTGTTATAATCTGTTTAGGAACTGTTGTGTCATCTTCTCTGTTTGGCCGCTTGGGACACGGCGGTTCTTTTGTGCGGACTCGGATTCTACAGTCTCCATGCGACGTTGACTATTCTGAAGAAAGAGAGCCATTCCATTGTTTTCACCTTTCTGACCATGGTCCTAAACGGTCCGAGTACTACCGCTATGACCGGGTCGATTTGGACCGTAGTCAATATTACTATCGCCCGCTATTTGGCCGTTTCGGCACCTTTTCAACATAGAGCAGGTATTAGCCAAAGTCTCCAGGGAAATTGAGCGGAAAAGCCTAATCAGTACGGACGACCGACCGAGCGTAAATTTGTTTGTCTAGCAATTTCTAGCTCATTTCGCAATGAAAAAGAGTGATAAGGCAGGCCTCATTTGGTTAATTGGTCTATCAAATTATTCTCTTTTTTGTCAGCTCAACTTTAGATTAGATCTCTTCTCATCCCTAGACATTTAGAAAAAGAGCAAAGTTTCAAATACAGGGTGATTCACAGACCCCGTGCGATTTTGTAAGCTCAGAACTTCTTTGTTTGTCGACCGAATCGCCTGATTCTTCGATATGATACGTCGACATATTGCTACAGGCTGTACAGGCCAAGCTAGGTTTGGCTGCCGAATTGCGAGGGAAGCGGCGTGCATTTCACTTATGCATAGCTTAACGCGCATATTAGATACAGTGACACTATCACTCACTTATTTGGAACCGAGGGCTTCTATTCAGCACTGTGAGCAGGTTTTAGTCTTCTACGTAGGTCCGGCCGGGATGAATGAACGCCAATCCGCTGTGGTTTAAGAATGTCGTCAACACTCAAACACTAGCCTAATCGCACATTAGCCAAATATTTCTAGTGCTGCGCTAATCTTGGAAATTTCAGTTTGCGCTAGAATTGCCCGTTTTCACGATTGAGCGAAAATTTGAAACAGTAAAATGCGAAGTATGTCCACATATCAATTACAAAATTCAGCCGATTCGGTCCGTAAACAAAAAAGTTCTCAGCTTGTTCACGGGATATGTGAATCACCCTGCATATTTAAGCTCAAATTTGTGATTCTGAGCAATTTTTTAGCCTGAAACGTCCACTTAGAGATTTTAGTGCCCGAATTTTGATTCAAGCCCCTCCCACATCGGAGCATGACTACTGTTGTTTGGGTATGGGATTTTATGGAATCCGTTAGATATGTGTAGCATACATGTAACAGGTCATCCGTCGAAGGGGGAGAACGCCGGCCGGGTGGAGGGCTGAGCCCCAAATCCTAGGGAGGGGTTGGGCACTCAAAAACGCTCAAAAATCGCAATTTTTCGGCTAAAAGTCGTCAGAAATCGCTAATTTGGGCTGAAGTACAGCTAAAAAACGCTGTGTTACAGGCAAGTTTAGCAATTTTAGTGTCTGAATTTTCAAAAAATCGCAAAAATTTGCTCAAAAAATTACTTGCCAGAAAATCGGGAGGTCGGAAAAATCGTCTCGGGGCGATCCAGGGGGTCTGTCACGGATAGCAAATTATACAAACTGTTGCAAAAGAAAAAACCGTACTGAAGGTTTTCCGATCTGGTTAGTTTGGCCTTTGTTGGTTGGTGGGCAACAGCCCAACCTCCAGATATGCCCCTGCTATAGATTCGTAAAAAACGTTTTTACTTGGGTTCGCATTTTCAGGCGCTACAAAGCGTCGCGCACTGTGTATTTCGCTTTTTATCGCCGTATTCTCCTTTGCCTTCACTTCACCTCGCTACATGGAGTTGGAAATCAGCACCTGTTTGGTGGACAACCGAACTCTAAAAAAGGAAGTGGCTCCTACCAAACTCAGGACCGACTCGAGATATCAACTCTATTACCGTTCTATTCTCTGTTCGCTTTTCGTCTCCCTCTTCCCCTTTGTGGTCATCAGCATTCTCTCTAGTCGAATGTTGTGGATTTTGCACAAAAGTTTCCGTGAAGCAGTGGCAAATGCAGCCCTGAGTACGGTGATTTTCCATCGCACCGCCCACTTGCGTCGAATTCGTCGTCTGGAGCGTCGAATCACGGTTTTGATGCTGGTTCTGTTAGGCAAATTTCTCTTCTGTTACTCGCTGCCCACCATTCTCAACATTTTCGAGTTGATCAAAGGCAAGCAAGTGTTCAAGTTGATTTATTTCTCGTTGCTAGCCGATCTCAGCAACTATCTGGTTGTGGTTAACAGTGCTACCAATTTTATTGTCTATTTTTGGTGGCGCCGAACGCGAGAAAGGACGGACAGGGGGCGTAGATTCTACTACACGCACAGTCTTAGAAGTTTGAATGCGGCTGATAATAATAATGTTGGACTGAATGGGCAATATACTTGGAAAGTGGTCAAGAGATATTGAGTGAGTTTTACAATCTGGCACTTAACGCCGTTTATGCTACTGGCACCATATATGGTACCGGTACCTAGGGTAGTGGCACCATATATGGAACCGCTACCCATGGCCATGGGTGTCGGTATCATATATGGTGATGGTATCACATATGGTACTCGTACAATATATGGTATCACTACCATACAGTGTTGTGCCTAGCTCAAATTTCTAAAACTCGGTAAGTATTCAGTAAGTAAATCCAGATTTTTTGAAATTCGGTAAGTACGAGTAAGTACTGGGTTTTTCAAAGAAAACCCGGTAAGTACTCAGTAAACAATTCAGTAAACTCGGTAAAACCTTCAACATTCAGAAATCTACAATTTATCTGAAAATATTTACCTGATATGGCTTTGAGCTACTATAATCCTTTTTCAGTGCTGATTGATGAGTTTAAGATAATGTAGCTCGATTTTTCGGAATTTTAATCGTGTTTTGTGTTATTTCACGTTATGTATTGTGCTAATTAGCATGTATGGAAAGCCTTAAAATTTGCACACTATACATAGTGACTAGAGGATGTGGCTTTAATTGCAAAGTCTGGCCAAACCGAAAAGTGTCAATCAAAATATATCTAATAGTAGTACGGTATATATAGTATCTACTTCTATGTATAGTCTTCGCGCCTCATTATAGCAACTCTACCGCGCAAACAAAGCTTAGGTTATGTAACAAGCCGAATTGCAAAAAAATTGGCAAAAATTGTGTATTTTCGTCGTTAGCAGATCGAATAGCGAAAGAAAAACCGTATATTTTCTGCATGGATGCTATGAGCTACCTATTGCAGAAGCTTTTTACTCAGTAAACAACTCAGTAAATTACCGAGTACCGAGTTTACCGAATTTTTTTCTAATTGAGTAATTCAAAATTGAAACTCGGTATTCAGTAAGTAAAATTAAGAAAAATTTTTACCGGTAAGTAAAAGTACTTACTTTAATTCAAAATAACTAAGTACCGAGTAACTTTTACTCAGTAAATTTACTGGGAACAACACTGGTACTGTATGGTCGGAAATCTGAACGGAGTGGTACCATATATGGTGCCAATACAGGTACCAATGACAAGGTAGGGGTACCATATATGGTGCCAACTGCCAGTACCATAAACGGCGTTAAGTGCCTAACTGTTTTATGTGCGCTTTGTTCTATATAGACTGAAATAATAAATATTAGAATAGAATACTTTTTGCTCTTGCTATAAGATCAAACATGCACCTATGTACAGTACCATAACACAGCTTTAAATGGACCGCTTACAGATTATTGTAGCTTAATCAGGTGTAAACACTCAAAGTTTATGATTCTCGTACAGCACAAACTATTATTCAACTACTATTCCCAGATCAACACCATAAAATGGTGAAAGGAGGATCGAGAATTTATATGGAACAGTCTGAGAACTTAAAACATACTACTGTACGGTACAGTAACAAGGTGATTGTCGGTTAAACGAATAAAATCATCGGAATGGCAGTATCTTGCAATGGCCGACAAGGAACTATGCACAGCGTTACTGGAAAGTGAATCCCAATGGAACACTGGACTGGATACGCCGGCACAGTTGGTGTACTGGTTTAGGCCGCAAAGCCACTGTGCGTGTGCTGGTGCGTTCATCCACTCGGCGGGGCAAGTTTCTTGCCGCAAACAGTTGGTGGTCGGCACAAAGCCCAACCCAGGCTACAAAAAGCTGGTGACAGCAAGTAGGTAAATGGGAACCGACTGGAGCTGTCTAAGCACCTAAAGCTACAATAGCAACACACATGTGTTGGGACAAACGGAACGGGGACAGCTACCAATGAGACCCGCCCAGACTGACACCGAGAATGTGTTTAGGCTAGTAGCGAAGGCAGCGAAGGAAGGGCAGGATGTGGGTGTGCGTAATGGGCCCACAGTGTGGCTAATGCAGGAGCTAGGGCCCCGCCCGGACAATCCATCCATCCATCGTGCATCAGAACACTGCATACAGGTTGTAAAAAACGCGAATTTATTTTTACTTCCAGCTCTAGAATACCTGGCCTAACTAAGCCTCTTGAAAATTTTGCACTATGCCTTTGTAAAATCCTGGACACGCCGGTGTTTATCACAAATTAAAAATGTGAGCTTTCAAGCTTTTAGTGTCGTTCCCAGTACAGTTCGTACAGCACGTTCGTTCACGCAAAACAGGTTTATTCAAATCAAATAGGACCGGAATGCGACGTGCAGGTATGAATGCATTCTTAAACACGTATTTATATGCGTTGGCAAGCTACGTGACTCTGAATGGTCCGTGCAGGATTATTCATTACATTCCAATCATACTACGTAGTAAGCATTGCAAGACAGTGCCGTAACCAAAATGTGTAAAATGTTCCTTTCTTTTGTGTTTTGTTTTCTCTCTTGTGACCAATTCGTGAATTATTACAGTAACCACTAAACAGATAACACGGTAGTTTGTTCACGGTTTGTGAAGAAACAATTGGTATGCTAGACCATCACATCGGGATACAGAATTTTATGAAAAACACGCTCATATGTAGACCTATTTCCTGAGAGGATTTCAATTTGTTGTCTTAGTTTGTAGCATACATGTAACAGATCATCCGCCGAAGGGCAGGCAGGGGGGTCTGGCGCCGGCCGGGGGTCTGAGTCCAAATTTTGGGACGGGTTGGGCACTAAAAAACGCTCAAAAATCGAAAAAAATCGCAATTTTTCGGCTGAAAATCGTCAAAAATCGTTAATTTGGGCTGAAAAGAACTGTTTTCTAGGCGATTTTGGCAATTTTGTGTCTGAAATTGTAAACAATCGTAAAAGTTTTCTCAAAACATTATTTGGCAGAAAAATCGGAGGGGGGTCAGAAAAATCGTCGCGTCGCGGGGGGTCCCCAGCCGGGGGCTCCGGCCTAAGTTGGGTGGGGGCTGTAGTCAACTTGTAGTCAGGTTTCCAAACCTCAGAAATTCGATATTACTGCGGGTTTTCGCCATTGAACAATCAGTCATAGTAATGCTTTGCAAAAGTAGGAATCGGAAAGCTGTAAATTGTAATATTTTATAAAAAATCGCCATTTCTAATAGATATTTCTGGAAAGAATCATTCGGAATTCAATGTTTAATGGAATTCCAATGCTAATCATTTGGTATCTTAATTTATTGGGGCAAAAAAGCGCGAAAACCAAAAGAACGATGTTTCTAAATAAAACGGTTGACATAAAAATAGCTTTCTTCTTGGTATGCTTTCAACGGTTTGGTGAGCTTATCGTAAACTCAAGACAGCTTAAAATGCAGACTATAGGCTCATTTTACATACTATTATTACAGAAAAAATCGGAAAATGTCCAAGAAAAACAACTACAAATTGCAAATTTTTAAATAGTTGTTTGTAGTCGTAGCTAATTTGTAGTTTAGTTAGTTTAGTTAGTAGACAGTTAGTAGTTTAGTTTGTAGTACTACAAATTAGGTTTATTATTCATATGTGTACATACATGGGCCGGAAAAATCCGGAGGGGGGTAGGGGGGTTGGAGACCTCGGGGGGGGGGGGCCAAAAAAAGGCCAAAAAACGCCTATTTTGCCTTAAATAAGCGAAAATTTCCTCCGGAGGGGGGTGGGTGGGGGAGGGAGGGGTATGGCCGGCCGAGGGGGGTATGGCCGGCCGAGGGGGAGGGGTATACCCCCCTTACCCCCGGCCCATGTATGTGTGAAATTTTGTTAAATCAGTTAATTATTGATCATGTTGGAGTGTTTGCCAAAAGATACTATAGAATAAGAAAATTGTGCTCATACGCTTTAATTACCATAGATCGTTTTGCAACAGAAGAGAAATTATACGTAGCATACTAATAACATCTCACTTCGTCCCAGCTCCTTACGCTAATTTACATGTAACTAATAAGCATTATGTCTAAAGAGATTAGTTTACCTAAAAGGGGAAGAACAGAGGTTCAAGGCAACTCCTGTGTTCTAATTTATTCTTGCTCTTCTAAGCCATGTCAGGGAGCACACGGAATTATTCAGGTCATTATTACTGAACGTTGATTGCATCTTTGCATATTTTTCATATTTTCCCACATTTCTTCCTTTTTAGTTGATTCGGTCTTGTTCTGGAGGAGAACAAACAAAATCTGTTCGGTCCTTTTCTTTGTTCTTTGTTATGTGGTTTGGTCGTTCTTTCTTTCTATCAATCATGTTTCCTTCGTTATTAGTTGATGAAATTGGTCTATCGACGTTACCATAAATCAGAGTTAGGCTTAATTAGCTAGATATGCAGTTGTTATGTTTGTTAATGTGGTTAGGCTGTGTTCTTGGCGTCTTTTTGGGAACACATGCACCAAAGGCAAACATAGAATATAGCATAACTTCTTGCATGGGCACCGGTTGTAGTTGAAAGGGTAAACATCGGTTTTATCGGTCCCTCAGCGGCCGCCGCAATAGACGCATGCTCTGACCTTCACACGCGCGCGCGCGAGCCGTGGCCCGGCCGGCCAGCTGATTAGGCCAGGGATTAGAGCGGCGAGTTACAATACATTGCACAAGCCCCACTAATGCTGCAGGCTTTGTTGTTTATGGCATGTTTAGGATACTTATTAAGACAATAATTAGTATAGCTCAGAAAAATATCTTGCGGGTTTCCGGTGACCACGTTTGGAATACTTAAGGTCAACAACAGCTGATCTCTGCCGGTCCTTAAAAGTGTTCTGTGCCAGGCCAGAATGTCAGAGGAATAAATCACTTGTCAAAGGCGCCAGCTTCAAACTCGATGGTGTTGTCTGGAGGTGTCCAAAAGACAAGGGTCGAAAAAAAAAACGATATGTTTTGGTTCTTTCTTTGAGAATGCTAATCTGGAGCTGTCGACCTTGTTATTGGTAGCGCACCTGTGGGCTAATGAGACCCCTGTTACGTTAACCAATGACATGGCCGGAGTTCACTGTGACCCCACTATCTTCAGACATAGTCAAACAATTGATTGGAGTGACCGTTCCGATCCATACTTATACTTGAGGTCAGCGGAAACCCTCAAGTTATTTTTCGGAGCTAATTGTTGCCTTAAGTATTCCAAACGTGGTCACCGGAAACTCGCAAGATATTTTTCTGAGCTATACTAATTATTGTCTTAAGTATCCTAAATATGCCGTAAACAACAAAGCCTGCAGCATTAGTGGGGCCTGTGCAATGTATTTTAACTCGCTGCTCTAATCCCTGGCCTAATCAGCCGCCGCTCGCGCGCGCGCGTTAAGGTCAGAGCATGCGTCTATTGCGGCGGCCGCTGAGGGACCGATAAAACCGATGTTTACCGTTGAAAGGACATTAAAATTGTTGAATTTCAAAAATATGATCAGAAATCCCATAGTCCGCGCCTTTTTGGAATCTGAGCACTAATTGAATAATTGGTTGTTAATTAAGACAGTGTAGTGGGAAGTTCGAAAAATGAATGAAATGAACCTATCAATTCGAATTGTCATTCTTCTGGTTTTACGAGAAAAAGTTACGTGTTTGAAATTAACCAAATTTTAACCCCTTTTAAGCTGCAGGGGTGCCCAGTCAATATGCTATTATACCCAAAAGTAATGCCAATCATTCCCGTAAGTTTCAAAGCCATACTCTTTGAATTACCCAGAACATGGACCACCTTGATTGTCTTCAGCTTATAAAACAGTCCTGCGCAAAACGCTGTTTATAGTACCGGTACCTAGGTTAGTGGCGCCATATATTAGGGATGGGCAAGCTACGTCCGGCTGCGCCGTTTAGAAAATACAAAAATACGGGCAAAATATGGTCCGAAAACGGTTTTCGCAACTTCAAGCGCAAATTCTTTTTATGTTCGGTTATTGATGGTAGGAAGTGATGTAGATATATGAAACAGAGTACGAGCTATCGAATAAGATGCATTTTGAACCATAATTCAGCCGTTAAAGGGAATTTTTTTCTCAAAACTGAATTCGTCGTTTTTCAACGTCCATTTTCTGTTGAATGGAGAGTTTATTCAAATTGGTTTCATAGGATTTGAAATCAGCGTAACTTGTTACCTATATAGCACCACTCTTTTTCTTAGCGCAGTTTGACGCAGTCCCCACAAATTGGATTCTTTCTTCACTACTGAAAATCGGCTTTTTCGTGGATTTTTTTCGTGTTCCTGATTGTTGTGATAAAACGATGAATTTGGCGAAAGGATTTCAATCGGTTCTGAGTACAGTAGACTTCAGGCTTTCGAATGATACAAGAATTGGCTCTCTGCTGTTTGTCATTAACCCCTCAAACGGTGTTGAAGTTTCTGTAACCCTAAATTTTTCCCATTTCAGTATTTAATTTTGTGCAACGCTTGCAATCATACTTTTTCGCATTAATTTAGCTGTGTTACGGATATTCACAGCCTTCTAGTAGATTTTAAACAATCAAGTAGGTTGCATCTTCGTAAATCGCGCCACAGAAAATCAGCCCCAGTTCAAATGTGCGACCAAATGCTAATTACTAAACTGCGCGGCTCACACAAAAACTGTTTTAAACACGAATTTCTCTAATTCTTTGAAATCAAGTGCGGTTTTTTGCGTAATTTATCGCATCCGGTCATGCTATCGCCGTTTTAGCATAAACTTTTTCTGTAGCGCGAGTTATTCAAATATTATTGCCCATAACTAAAAATGGTACCAAGTGCGCCAAACAGTCCTTCGCAGGCGGCTGTTATTAAATCGCATTTTTCTAATTTTTAATGAAATCGAATGCGGTTTTTTGCCTGAATTGTCATATGCGGTCATGCTATCGGCCCTTTTAGCATATTTTCGTTGTCGTAGCGCGAATTATTAAAAATGGTCGCCCATACCTACATGTATGGTACCCCTCCCTACCCATGGCCATGGATGCCGGTAGTTCCATATCATCGCCACTATGGTAAAACGAGCCAAGTAACAGAAAGTCGAAATCGAGAAAATCGCCTTTTAAATATTTGTTACATTTTCGTGAATTAGCTTCAATATCATTTTAAATACTTTTTACCTAAAATACAAGTACATAATTGGTGTGCAAAACATTCTGCATGTGTCACTTGTGTCAAATTAAGTCAGCTAACAGGAAAAGCACAAAGCACTTGGCTCATTTTACCAGGATCACCTGATGATGTCTGTTCACATGCCTCTGATTGCATGGCTGTTGTATCTCTTGAAACAGAGCGAATTTCGACTTCGTTGCTTCGCCAAAACGTTCTTAGGTGCTTTAGCTATAGTTTTTATGCTTAACTCCATTTTTTTCATTTTGCTACTTGGCTCGTTTTACCATAGTGGTGACGATATATGGTACGAAATCTGAACGGAGTGGTACCGGTACAGGTACCAATGCCAATGTAGGGGGTACCTTATATGGTAACCCCACAGTCCCCAAACGTGGTGCCGGTACCATTATTTATTTGGAACCACTAGCTCAGGTACCAGTCTAATATGGTGCCAGTACCGTAAACGGCGTTAAGTGCCTGACTGTAAAACCAGCACGATTTAGTCTAACCTCCTCAGTCCCATTTTGCCACGTTTGTTCTGTGGCAGTACTGTAGTTGTCCAATAATTGTTTGTGCCAAAGTGCTGAACTATGATGCATGGCAAGCTTGTTCGGAGTTGAGCTAACAAAGCTAATTCTGGACTCAATTTGGTCTCGTTGTTTGTGCCAGTCGCCGCGTTAAGTCTCTCTAGGGAGTTAGGTCCGTTTGTTAAAGCCACCATATGAGCGAGTGTGTCATTATAACAGGTTGTTAATAACAAGGCTGAGTAAGGAAAGCATCCACTGTTGCTTTTCTTTACGCTTAAGTAAGGTAGATAGGACAGGGTGTCCCAAGAGATTGGAAACTTTTCTCTTTTTGGATTTTGTTAACTTAATGGCTTTGAGTTTAGCGATCATACATGTAACAGGGGGGTCTGACCCCCACCCGACTTAGGCAAGACCCCCCCGGATGGGGACCCCCCCACGAGACGATTTGACCGACCCCCCCCCCCCTCCGATTTTTCTGGCAAGTAAATTTTCGAGCAAATTTTTGCAATTTTTTACACTTTCACACACAAAAACTGCCAAAATCGCCTGCAAAACAGCACTTTTTAGCTGTATTTCAGCCCAAATTAGCGATTTTTTGGCGATTTTTAGTGCCCACCCCCTCCCCCAAAATTTTGGCTCAGACCCCCCCCCCGGCCGGCGCCAGACCCCCCCCAACCCCCCTCCCCCCATCGGCGGATGACCTGTTACATGTATGTTAGCGATCCAAGCTCTACATGTCCAGAAAACGTGTTATTATTCAGAAAATTCATCATTTTCTCGAGACTGACTCAATCTTGATGAACAACAATTTAACACAAATTCCCCCGATTTTTTACGCATATATTCTGGAAATTTCAGTTCATTTTGCGGAATCTGCAATAAACAGTCTGGCACTTAACGCCGTTTATGGTACTGGCACAATATATTATCGTGACGGTACCATATATGGTACCAGTAGTTGGGCTAGTGGCACCATATATGGTACCGCCGCCTTATTTATATGGTACCGGTACCAATATATGGTACCCCACGTTTGGGGTCTGTGGTGGTACCATATCGTCGCCACTATGGTAAAACGAGCCAAGTAACAGAAAGTCGAAATCGAGAAAATCGCCTTTTAAATATTTGTTACATTTTCGTGAATTAGCTTCAATATCAATTTAAATATTTTTTACTTAAAAGGCAAGTACATAATTGGTGTGCAAAACAATCTGCATGTGTCACTTGTGTAAAATTAACTCAGCTAACAGGAAAAGCACAAACCACTTGGCTCATTTTACCAGGATCACGTGATGATGTCCGTGCACATGCCTCCGGTTACATGGCTGTATCTCCTGACACAGAGCCAATTTCGACTTCGTTCCTTCGCCAAAACGTTTTTAGATGCTTTAGCTATAGTTTTTCGCACTTAACTCCATTTTTATCATTTTGTTACTTGGCTCGTTTTACCATAGTGGCGACGATATATGGTACCCCTAGCCTTGGCCATGCCCCATGGGTGCCGGTACCATAAACGGCGTTAACTGCATGACTGATACTTTCCTTTTGCTTCCTTATCAATCGCAATAATTTTAACCTTTGCTTCGTTTTACATTCGGGAAAGACCTCTTTTAGCTGACCTTTAGAGCTGGAACTTTGACTATCAGGATGATGAAATTGATTGCAGTTATTCTATTGATACAAGTGGTCTACGGTTATATAGAGGTGAGTGGAGTTAATTAAATGCTGTCCTTTTAAAATGGAATACTTGCCGTTTGTGCATCTTTATTTGAACAACTTGTCTTACTGTACTAACTTTTCCTTTCTCATTATTTATACATACATGTAAGAGATTCTGGATCGGGAGGCGGGAGTTTCCCGATCAGGAAGGGCGTAAAAATTCGAATAGCTCCCCAACGCCTGGAAGTGCGATTTTAGCATGTTTTGTTTAATAAGCAGCCAAATAGCGTTTAACAGGGTTCCCCCAAAAGGATCCTGTTAGAACTTTGCACAGACCCTTTTGAAAATGGGATTTCGAACTTTATAGCTACTACAACGGGAATTTTTTTGCATCAGATACCGTTTAAATGCATGTTCGACAGTCAGTTTTCCAAAAATTTCTTACTTTACTCACGTTAGTTAGAAGTTAGAAGTTCGTCACTCTGGTTTGGTCAGGCAAATTTCTGGTGCAAAAACGGCACGAATTATGTTTAATAGCTAGAAATGTGAGAAAGGGCTTCTAAAAACGTGCTACTAGTGCAGGTACTTACAACAAATTTTCCACTTTTGCTCCTCAGTTAAGAAACCTGTTCGAAAACGCCAATACAAGTCTAAACACTGCCTATAACTGCATAAGTTCACCGAAAATTGTCTTTAATGCACTTCTAGGTGAATCCTAAGGAAGGATTTCTTAAGCAGTTGCTGTTAGGCTCAGAGCAAAAGAAGTATTATGCAGGTTGCTAGATAAAATGTCGGTTGCTTCCAAAGAATTTACTAAAAATTGCATGATGTGCCTGAATTTTCCCACATTTTGCCTTAATTTGATATGCATATTGATTTTTCAAAAAAAATTTTGAGCCTTCAAAAAGCTTTTTTATTTAATAATAGATTTGTCTGAATGGAATTCTAAAAATTTGTAAAAAAATATTGTGCCAGAAAAATCGGAGTGGTGGGAGTCGGAAAAGTCGTCTCGAGAGGGGGTCCGCGATTGGGGATGGGGGCTAGCCTAGCCCCTGTTACATGTATGTTGTATTTTGGGGTCTCCTCTATACGTATATTGTAGAACTCTATAATTGACTGACTGTCCAACAGACCAATCACAGTTTCAGTCGGTGGCGGCCAGTGTCGACAGTTCGCAGCCGTTGATTCGTGAGCAAGAAAGCTTCATTCCATTAGTTGCGTTTAAATGCGGCTACCGTAACCAGTTCCTGAACGAGCAGGGTCATTGGCAGACGGACAAGGAACGCTATGCTACATGTCTGCACGGCAAACTGGACATCCTAAAATACTGCCGAAAAGTGAGCGACAAAACTTGTTACTTATGACTGGAGAACTTGTCAGAATGTGCCGGCAAAAGTGGGCCGTCTAATATTGCGGCCATTTTTCATACTACCTCCCGCTCTCTCACTGTTTGTACGTTGAGTCAGCCAAAATGACCTTCACACGCCCGCGAAACAACTTTACTCAGGCGCGAAATTGCGCATTACAAGAGGATCTAGGTGACTCCACTCACAAGAAGATAAACAATTGTTGGGGGGACTGTGTAAATTAGGTCGTGTTTTTAGAGCGGCTTTTAGACTGTTCTCTCGTCAGCCATTTTTGGGCATATGGTGTTTTGTCTGGCCTTTTTCGGGTTTTCCGTTGCAAAATTTGGGAAAGATTGGAATAGGTGGTTCAATTTGGCGTCTGAAAATTTCGTGTCTCTTTAGTTCAGATTTGCAAAGCTACCGAAGGCAATCAGACCTAGGATTTGGCTAAGACAAACTTTTTAGGCAAATATTAATCGTGCCAAAACTGGTTAAATTCCGTTCAAAATTGACAGAATTACAGCTATTTGAAGTTATTATGTTCGGAAAACCCGAACTAAAGGCAGGCCAGGCGGTATTTTTTCGCCGACTGTTTTTACCCCTATCCATTTGTATTAGATGGCCAGAGTCTTTTGAGCAAACAAGCCGAGTCCTGCTTGGCGTGGGCTCTTGGCTCAAGGGGCTGTGTAGGTGTATGTAGCTGACAATACATTGTATGCCGGATGGCGTGCGAATTTGAGCTTAAACCCACACTGGTGGCAGTCCAATTTTGAACGGGCAATGGCCCATTGAAGGAAATAGGGCAGAACCTATTGAGCTAATAAAGAGAAGGCCTGAAAGGCGCTCAACAAAGGCGAAGCTGATGCAGCCGACTAATAGTACCACTGGACTTGGAAAAACAAGCTTAGACGTAATTGTAACGTAAAACTGTAGAAACTGGTCATCAATCCAATACTACAAAGATAAACAAGGTGCTAAAATAATTCTTCGCTTTCTGAATCAGTATCGGTCTTTAAACCAGGCTAACCGTTTTCCTTCTGAACCGTTACACACACACACCACAAGAACCAAAAATCAATTAGCAAAACCAATAAATTACACTGTTTCTGAATATAACAGTTGAAGATATATTTAGCCCCGATCATGTAACAGCTCTCAAGCGCCCAGCAATGTGCAATTAGAAGTGCAGCAAGCGTGCGATTATTGGAGGGAAGCTATTAGATAGTAATAGGCTCTGAAGCGACCAATTTGGTCTCTGTCAGGTGGGACTCCTATTATTTATTTACAAGCCGTCCTGGCCGCCACAGACGCATCGCATGGCTAATGTCTGTGTGCCGATTAGCATGGCTTAAGGGGCCATCACTTGGCTGTAAACAGAACAATTGCAAAACACTTCTCACTAACACAACAGCTGTACTGAATACGTTCAAACAAAAGCATGTATTTAACTGCATATCTAATGACTCTGTGAGTCATTCAAGCTGCAGTGCTACCAAGGATCATTGGAAGATTAACACTGCTTTGTCAAAGATCCTAATGACTTGAAAGATGGTAAACAGAATTTGACTTATTTGCCTGTCTTGACATTAGGGTGCATTTTACTGTGAAGTTCATAGTGAAACGGGTCTTTTATCGATGAGTAAACGCAAATAGAACACAGAATATACAGTGGTCGACCACACATACACAACAAGAAATAGTGTAAACAACTCCATCAAACAAACACAATTTCATCATAACACAAAACAAACGTTGACAATGCAGTAAAGATGGACCGGTGTTCATGCAAATCTTTCAAGAGGAACAAGCCATTCAGTGTGCAAGAAAACAATAATAAATGATTCTAATTGAGTAAAAGTCTGAAGAGTCTGTCTTTCATGGCTTCTGAAAGCAGTAGGTTTGTCAATTGTTGTCGCTGTTAATTATTAACGCAGCTAATTGACTTGACGTTCTGCAGAGCTGAGAGCAGTTGAATGGGCTCTAACTAGCCAAACAAAAACAGCTGACGCATATGTAAGCCAGGGGTAGCTACGTTTACAATTTACGCAGGTATGAGAGCATAGTAATGGGGCAAATCAAATTACCGCTGGACTGATTGTTTTCATCGCGCTGCACAAATCTGATCTTAGATCGCCTTGGAAGATTTGTTCACACGCTGGGTTTGCAAATTGTAGGTGAATAGACTGAACGCAGAATGTAGTGGATTTTTAGCGCAACTCCTGGTTTTCAATAAATCTTTACTGCTTTTTGCCTGTAAATCGGTACTTAGGCAGAAACGGTGCAATTTCTTTGTCTGAATATGACACTAGAAAAGCATGTCCAAAGGCATACAGACAGCGAGCAGCAGACTCAACTCTATTCAAAGTGCTTCCAAAAAGGACCCAGAAACCTAGAGTTCATATATTTTTGAACCCTCTAACATGCGTTTGTTTGTGTTGAGGTTTATCCAAAACTGGACGTAACCAACATCGTGGAGTCACAGCACAACTACAAGATTAACGACTGGTGCAAAGAAGAAGGCACTCCATGCAAGTGGACTCACACTGTCCGTCCTTATCAGTGCATCGGTAAGTGTGTGCATTTTTAGCAGGTAAAAAACAACTTTTTCTTCGAGCAGCTGCTAATGCATAATGTATGGAGCTGTCTAGTTTTTGGCGTCTGCAAAAATTGAAAGCCAATGCACAGGCAGACTGACAGACAGACAGACAACTGCATTCGTTACTTTCTTCCAACAGGCAAAACCTACAGGCCATCGTCAGTTAATCGGCGGCCCGGCCGCCGGGGAAACTGGATGTCGGCAAACACCTGCCGACGGCAATTGTTTGTTCGAGAAGAATAATACAAAAAAGAGAGACCAAGAATATATAACTGAAATAATGAATGTCCACTAACTAACTGATTAAAAATCAGATCTCACTGCCGCCTGACTAGACTGTGAATTTGTTTGCGACAAGTTTTGACGCGTTCCAATGTGCCGTCACTCTCTCACTCGCCCCAGCTAGCTGGCCCGGAGCTATCGATTTTTCGCGCCGGCTAATGCATCGATCGCGCTTGCTGGCTCGTTCTTCTAGCCATGGGCCGAAGTTTTTAGCCTCGCTGCCTCTCGGCGTTTAGTGACCGGAACGAACTGCTAAAGGGACGTTTTAGGCCAAAACAACAAAGAACACCGGTCGCTCCGTTTTATTTGCCAGACAGACAGACACAGAATAAGCTGCCTGTCTGTCTGTCTATCTGTCGGTGCATCCAAGCGTGACGAAAAAGGACGCGCAGATATTAACTCGCTGACGGACGGCTGCAGTTAATTGTGCGATGATGGGAACAGCCGGCTGTCTAACGCCGGAATCCTGACCAAATTGTCCCCTGCCCAATGTAGGGTTAACCCGATCAGGGACGGGCCAGTACAAAGTAAAGCAGCAAAATCCATATATTGGCTAGTATTGAATGAAAGACGTGGTTCGGAAAAAGTGAAAATGGGGCATCAGAACGGGTTGAGCGATCCGGCTGAAAATTTTAGTTATTGTGCTGTTCTTACGTAATTCTGGATATATCGAAAGAAACGTAAAAATAGGGGTTTTAGGCAGCTGTCAGCTAAACTGTAAGCGTTCTAATTAATCAAAACCTCATAGCGATCAACCGGAACCGGAACGTTTTTAAGTTAAGTTAATATTTCTAAATTGCTCTAAGCATCCAAAAATTAACACTGCATGTTGCAGAAGACGACTTGTGCGTTTTGTGCAATACGTTTAAGTGCCATAAAATATTACAATTTTAGCTAAACTAGCGGTGTTTATGTAGCTGTTTGCCAAAAACATTGATTGCTGCCAATGAATTAACTTAGTGCCAAAATTTATAGTTTCTTTTAGAGTTCAGATGGTGGCTTTTCAAAGAAACATCCATCGTTGATTTAAATGTAAACTTGTGATGTGAGCTCAGAACAACTGTAAAAAAACAAGGTACCATTTGGACTAGTGAAAATTTGTGAAAATTAGTAATAAACAATATTTTTGAAATAAAACTATGACATTAGATGCAATGACAAAATGGAGATTGAATTGGCAAATTGGATCTGTTTTCCGTCTAATGATCAGCAAAAACTTTCAATGCATAAACTTTACATGTTTTATTCTAATGGAAGAAATACAAACCGTGTTTTTATGCTTATGTTCCGAACAGATGTGAAATTTTAACATGAGGCTGTCTACATAGGTGCAACATTGGTGCTAAATTTCAGTCAAATCAGACAATTGGTTCAAGAGTACTAGCAATTAGTTTGGATAGCTTATGGAACATCTCTACTATCTATCTAATACTACAATTCATGTTAGGTCCGGGGGCTGGGGAGGAGGTGAGGTAGAGGTTTACCAGCCAAATGGTGGTCTTGGGGAGTCTCGTTGGTTGAGCTACAAAAATTTTAAAAGCGCTTCAAAACACCTTGAAATGCTGAATGGAACAGAACATCCACAGTTTCTTGCGTCTTCTTGGCCATGGGTAGTTTACACTATTCCGTGTGTCACGGCGGCCCCAGCATCCATGAGAGCAGTTGTTTGTGGGTTCAAAACCGGTTGAAGCATCTGGAAGCTGACATGGGCAAAGGGGGTCTGAGGAGGTTTGACCCGCCATCAGGCTCTGACTTACCCCCTCAGCCGGCCGCTACCCCCTCAGAAATTTTTTGGAAGAATTTTGTATAGAAAATTATGGTAAAAATATGCTTGAATTAAGTGTAAATGAGCTCAGAATAGCTTATTTTACCTTAATTTTAGCCAAAAATCGGACTTTTTGGTTTAGCACCCGTCACCCCCATCAGGAATTGAAAATTCTATCCACTCAGCCGAAATGCTAGCCCATGTCTGAGTGGAAGTAGTTCAAAAAAGCCCAACCCAGACCGCCGAAAGCCGGTGATGGCCAGTAGGTAAATGGGAACCGAACCGGCGCTGCCTAAGCACCTAATGGCAGCAATGGGGAGGGTTGTTTGTAGACAGGACCACACCGCTGAAGGGCTCTGAAAAGAGCAAGGGGTGTCCTGAGCTGTCCGAAAGGACAGTGGAACCCAAAACAAAACAAACAAAACAGTAAAATAGTGTTGTTGCTTATAACAGTGTCAGTTGTGTTGTCCTCTGCAACTAAGCAATTAGGTTTCAGTGGGTGAATTCCGCAGTGAAGCGTTGCAAGTGCCTCGACGCTGTCGATTCGGCCACGTCGATGATCGACAGGTTTGCGAGGACTTTGACCACT
The DNA here is from genome assembly GCA_030248155.1 of Sabatieria punctata. Classification (NCBI taxonomy): domain Eukaryota; kingdom Metazoa; phylum Nematoda; class Chromadorea; order Araeolaimida; family Comesomatidae; genus Sabatieria; species Sabatieria punctata. The sequence goes on along the minus strand of JASANB010007755.1, from coordinate 173,799 downwards.
GGTCCAACGCTGCCACCGAACAGTGCAAAAAGCGCGTGGTTGATGGCGAAGCCATGCACGTTCGCTCCTTCGCCATTCTCGAGCCCTGCGGTCTGGACCTGTTCTCTGGCGTTGAATTTGTCTGCTGTCCAAAAGGAGTCCCCGACCCGAAACCCGACACCGAACACGTTGTGGTCGAAAAGGTCAAGGCCGTGGTCAAAGGTCAGTTCTGGTTTTGATTTTGACTTCAACTCTTGCCGCTTGCTGAGTGCTTTTTGCTTGAAAGAAATGGGTATACGCACAAAAAGACTCTGTTATCGGTGTCTGAGCAACAATTCGAAGGTACGGTGATTGCTACCATAAAAACCTTCACAGACCGATTAATTATTATAATCTGGCACTTAACGCCGTTTATGGTACCGACACCTGTGGTACCGATACATAGGCTAGTGGTGCCATATATGGTACCCCTACCCATGGCCATGGGTGCCGGTACCATAATATGTGAAACGAAATCTGAACAGAGTTCATCAGTACCAGTACCAATGCGAAGGTAGAGGTACCATAGTACTGGTACCATTTTGGTACCACCACAGTGGCCGAATGTGGGGGTACCATGGTGTAGTACCGTAAACTGCGTTAAGTACCTGATTGTATTAGCGTTAGAAAGGGTTTTTTTCTGCATCATTCAACTCATAGTTAGCAGAGTTTAAGCGATGACTTCATATAATGACTAGCTTTCAAAATAACACATCAGTAAAACTAGCTTATTTTCTTGCCTAAAATATAAGGTCTAATATTTTGCCACTTCTACTAATGATACAGAATGTACGTCCCTGCTCACTGAAATAGCTTTTATCGCCTAGCTGAGCAAGTATAGTTTTTCCGATATTCTGTGCACTCAAAAATAATAAATAAACTGTCTAACACAGAACCAAAAAAACAAGCCTGTGAACCGTTTAAGTGCCAGTGTAAGCGCTTCAAAAACCGGTACATCTTATTTAAAATTACTACTAGTAGGTGGACGCCAATCTATTGTGATGACAATGTGTCGTACTAACAGGTTTTGTCGCAACTTACAATGCACCTATAGAATAGAGTCTATGGTATAGGCGGGGTAATATATCGATTGTTAGTTCAGTCTGTGGCCCGTAAATGGTGTGCGCTGCCTCTTCGCGCCTGGTTAATGTTAGAGTACTACACTGCGTGTCGGCCAATAACAATAATATTCAATTGAAATTTGATAATCGAAGCGCAGATGTGACCACCCCCGACGCCTTGTACGCGCGCGCAAAATTGAGTGAAAGGATGGCTGCACAATTTTCCACCGATCTAGTGGGGGGACCGTCCGTCATACAGTTTAAAAGCTAGAAAACGCGTGGAAATGCGGTATTTAACACGTTTTATTCAGTAAGGTAGGGTAAAAATCGTAATTTTCAGCTGCAAAAGAGCGTTTTAGAGCTAAAGACAAATTAAGTAGGAGAAAGGGCTTCTAAAAACACCGATTTCTCTTAAATATCAGCTGTGGAAACGCTTAATTCGGTTAGCGAAAGGTTTTTAAGCGGATTTTAGAGCTAAAAATTGGTGATTTTTTAGCCAGTTTGTTTGTACTGGAGCCACTACTAGTAACGATCGACCGGAACCAAAATTTCGACCGTTACCGGAACTTTTCAGGGGGAGGCTAAAAATTCGAAATAGCTCGCAGAACCAAAAATTCTAACTGAAAACTGCAGAAGACAGTTGTAGGATGCTTTGCTAAAGTTAGAACTGGTACAACTGTCATGAAACATGACTGTTTTACATGTCCAAGAAGTGTTTTACAGCACAAAAACATTGATTTAGTTTTACTTTAGTGATTTCTCAGAGAGTCCTACAGGACTTCTCATACACCCTTGATTATTTTGCGTTTTTTAGGTTTGGCACCTATCTCGTTAAGACCTCTGTTTTTTATATTTTGTAGAGTTGTAAAAAAATTTTTTTTGAAAGCCAAAAAAAAGCTTTTTTTATGAAAATTTTTCATTTCGAAATTTTTTTTTTCAAAATTTTTTCCTAGCATGAAATATAGCTTGTAGGAGATGCAAGGATGCATCAGAAGCAACTTTAAATGCAAAAGCTGATACTTTGGTTCAAACATAGTGTTACAGCCTGAGAGTCGATATTCTACCTGCAGCATTGCTCACAGAGTGGCTGCTGCCCTTCAAAACCTATTAGTATGCTTAGAATAGGCAAGAAATTGATAGAACTGCACTGCTAATGTATATCTGAGGCTAAATTCAGCGATTTTCCCCCAAAATTTCCATACTGTGAATAAAATAAAAAATTTTCGAAATGGGCCTTCAAAAAAAAGCCTTTTTTTTTAAAAAAAAAAAGAGCCTAACAACACTAATATTTTGGCTTTAAAATTTCGAAACAACCGAAATTTTCCATCTCAAACTACTGTAGCAGCACCATTTGGCTGTACTAGTAAATTACCGACACTTTTGTGTGCACTTCTGGGAAAGAAAGTAGTGATATCAATAAAAATTGTTGCCTAAAACAAAGATTTTAGGTGATTTACTAATAGTGGTTAGCGTTTTTGCATAGAATTTAGCAGGTTTGCTTCCAAAAAGAGTGGAAAATCAAAAATTTGTAGCAATTAAAAAGTCAATTGCCCCGGCCTCCGCATAAGGGATAAATTGCGTGCCAGCAAAATCGCTGGTACAGGGGTCTAAAAATCATCAAAGCAGGTTGCTGAGTTGTGTGCCGTCCGGCGGGAAAAGACTGTCGGAAACGAAATTGCGTTTTTTTCGCGCCCCGGGAGGCCGTCGTCCGATCGATCGGCGGTCCGGCTAATTTGGAACTATTTGAACGGCCGTTTGAGGCCAAAAAATAGCCAATTATGGACTGCGATTCAATCCGCGATTACAATTTAGACTGTTTGTATGGGCGCTGGCTTGCTAAAGAGACGCGATCTATCAATATTTGGCCGGCCGGGGACTTTGACTTGGCGAAATGCTCTTAAAAGTGCAAACTTGCTGGTCTCAGCCTGCTTGTAACTTATAACAGTTTGGCACTTAACGCCGTTTATGCTACTGGCATCACATAATGGTACCGCTACCTAGGCTAGTGGCACCATAATGGTACCAGTACCATATAAGGTAGCCCTACGTTCGGGGACTGTAGCGGTACCATACCTACCCATGGCCATGGATGCCGGTACGGTATGGTGCCACTATCCTAGGTACCGGTACCATAATGGCACCAGTATATAAACGGCGTTAAGTGCCTGACTGTATAAGTTTTAAGTTGAGGAGGTTTGCGCGTAGGGCCTCTATACATATTTTCCTTTATTACTTGAATGGTGAGGTGAGCTATTCAAAAAGAATAGACTGATTGATTGAACAAAGTAAACTGTATTTAACACGCAACAGCTTGTCTAAATCATCACTCCTAATCCTAATCCTATCCTGTCCATAGAACATCTCTGGGTAGGGAGGCTATAAATGTTTGGCAGCCTGAACCTGTTCGGTTTGCTGTCTGCGTTCGTTTGGCGATTGTGATATATGCATACATAATTATGCGATAAGAGTCACTATTTGCCAGTGAACCATACGATTGCTTCTTCAGAAAAGACGAAAGAAGAGAAACCGACCAAATCCACAAAGACAGACAAAGACGATGAGGACGACGACGATTACGATGACGACGACGACGAATATTACGACGATGACGATTACGACGAGGATGAAGACGACGACGACGACGAAGGTAAGAAATTTGCATAGAACCGTGCTAAGGTAAGAAATTTACATAGAACATTGATAAGGTAAGAAATTTGCTTAGAACGGTGATAAGGTAAGAAGTTTGCATGGAACGGTGCTAAGGTAAGAAATTAGCATAGAACGGTGATAAGGTAAGGTAAGGTAAGGCAGATGACGTGATTGTTAATAGTTGATGGAGCACTCAGGTTAATTAAGATAGCGTGCTCTGTTGCCGGTCGGTTGCTAAGTGGCGCGGCTAAAACACTAAGTGAGGGACTGATTGAGTGCAAAGGTTTCAGAGGAAGAGGATTTCAAGAAGACAGACGCTGAGGACCCTTACTTCCGACTGGCCGACCCTGACAATGAACATCTGATGTACAGAGAAGCCATTGAGCGACTCGAAGCCAAACACAGGAGCAAAGTGTCCAAGGTACAATTTTACTACTTCTTGCTGCCATTTTCACATGTTTTATTCGACCAAATTGGCTGAAATTTGAAAGACATGTGCCAAAATAGGCGAAATTTTGTGTGTTAAAGTTTTGTGCACGGAGCCTGACTCAATCCGGAGAAATTCAAGAATACGTGGAATTTTTTAATCATTTTAGTGCTTATAGGAATAAGGCTAAAATGAAAACTTTTCTTTTTGCTGTCATTCCCGCAACTGTTCGTCAAATGAACTGAACTTAGCAGAAAACTCTTGAAAACTGTGCGATATTTTGTGTCAAAATTTCGTGCATTGAGTCTTGAGAAAATAAGGATTATCCTGTTATCTGTTTGTCTGTTCTGCTCATTCAAAGAAGCAGATCTTCAGGAATTCCTAATTTTCTCAAGACTGTGATTCAACCACCGATCTCAGCTGATACCATTATGGTATCCCTTCTTCAAATCGTTAAGTTCCGCCACTGTGGTGGTACCATAATATGGTACCCCTACCTTGGGATTGGTACCCATACATGTAACATGGGGTCTAGGGGTCTGCCCCCCACCCGACTTAGGCCAGACCCCAACCCCCCGGGACGATTTTTCAGACCCCCTCCTATTTTCTGACAAGTAATTTTTTGAGCAAATTTTTTTACAATTTCAGACAAAAAATTGCCGAAATCGCCTGCGAAACAGCACTTTTTAGCTGTATTTGAGTCCAAATTAGCTATTTTTGACGATTTTAAGCCGAAAAATTGCGATTTTTGAGCGTTTTTAGTGCCCAACCCCTCCCAAAATTTGGGCTCAGCCGGCCCGCAGGCCGGCGCCAGAGCCCTCAACCCCCTCCCCCTTCAGCTGATGACCTGTTACGTGTATGTTGTTGCCTGTACCACTGCCATGGTACCGCCACCCATGGCCATGGGTAAGGGTACCATATCAGCTGAGGTCTCGATCGAAAGGGTACCAATGTTACCGATACCATATAGAACTTGAAGGTGAACCGGTATCATGGTATCGCTACCATATTACCGAAACCATGTATGTGGTTATTTGCCTGACTGTTATGTAAGCGACGATGTACTATAGGTGATGCGAGAGTGGTCTGAACTGGACAACCGATACCAGAAGATGAAGGAAAAAGACCCCAACAAGGCCGAGGAATTCAAAAAGGAAATGACCACCGTAAGTAACAGCCTCTTTTTTCTTATTTCTTATTCGCAGTAAAGAAGGTGAAGTGCCTTAGAATCTGTCTTTTTTATTGCTTGTTGAAAGATTGGCTTCTTGAGACTTGAGCCAAATAGGGTTTAAGAGCTGCCAGCATATATGACAAAACTGGCTAATAGAAAAAACTGTATTTTCTGAATGACAGTACTGAAAACTAGAGTGCAAACTGGTATTGGGGTGTTTTCGAGGTATTGGGTATTGGGTTTTTCAGATATAGTTCGCACTCTACTGAAAGCACTAGCGTCCGTTAACAAAAAGGCATCTGCTGAACCTAAAAATTAGTGATTTTTCGATACCGGTAGCATAATATCGACGCTGTGGTGCCAAAAGGGCTCAAGTCGAAAAAACGCATTTTGAGATACAGCCGTTTGAAGTTTTCAAACGCGCTGGTAAAAAAGTTGTGCTTAGTGAATCTCAAAAGATGCAGATATTCTGAAACTACAGGTGTTTTGACGTTTTTATGTTCTGTTTCTGGGCACAAGTTAGCACTCTACCCACTGTGGCTGCTTGCCAAAAAAGGGGTGTTTTACTTGAGTCTTTTTGGCATGAAAACTTGTTGATCTTGAGCCCTTTTTGATGACTTGAGTCTTTCAATTGTTCCTACTTGCCAAAGAGTACAAGGCATTAGTGCATCAATTTTGGTCCACTATAATGGAATTTTGGAGTAATAAATAAGTGGTCGTATTTTAGCGGTTTTTAAACAAAAATCTGGTGTCCCAGAGGTTACTGGATGGCCACATCTAGGTGGATTAGACTAGGTATGGGATGGATTCCTCATTTGGGCTGCACTTTTAGTCATACATGGACCGAGTGGTTTCCTCTTCCCCTCATTAGCCCAGTTCGCATCGCCGTAAATTTTTGCGACTTTTTTCTGGAAATTCGCCTACTTAACTTCCTCCATGGAAACTCATGTCCCTCAAGATTTTTCCAGCCTTTTGATTAGATTGAAAGGTGTAGTGGCAATTCTCCGGTCTTGATAGAGGCCATACATGGGTCTAGTCCATACATGTAACAGGTCATCCGCCGATGGGGAGGGTGTTGGGTTTGGCGCTGGCCGGGAGGGAGGCCTGAGCCAAAATTATAAGGAAGGGGAATTGGGTACTAAAAAAACGCTCAAAACTCGCAATTTTGGACTAAAAATCGTAAAATAATCGCAAATTTGGGGTCAAATCAGACATTGACAAAGGGGGCTGAGGAGGTTCAGCCACTCAGGCTCTGACCTACCCCGTCAGCCGGTCGCTACCCCCCTCAGAAAAATTTTGGAAGACTTTTGTATAGAAAGTTTAAGTAAAAGTATGCCTAGATTAGGTGTAAATGAGCTTAGAATAGATTATTTTAACTCATTTTAACAAAAACAAGCCAAAAAACCTTGATTTTTAGCAAAAATGTGACTTTTTGGCTTACCATTCCCTCATCCCCTCAGGCGCTCCTCCCCCGCCTCAGCCCCTACTCAGAAATTGAAAATTCTACCCCCCATCAGCTAAATGCTAGTCCACGTATGGGTCAAATACAGCTAAAAAATGCTGATTTAGAGGCGATTTTAGCAATTTTAGTGTCTGACATTCTAAAATAATACTACTTGCCAGAAAAATCAGAGTGTATGGGGTCGGAAAAAATCATCTTGGGGTGGGGTCCCTGATCGGGGGGGGGTCCGGCCTAAGTTGGGTAGGGACAGCCTTCCCTTGTCACATGCATGGACCTGGGGCCTACCTGACCAGCTGCTACCACCCTGTCTCTCATCTATACCCCTAATCGAAGTTTTTTTCGCTTTTTTAAGCAAAATAGGCAATTTTACAGCAATTTTTTTGCATATTCTTGATCACCGGGACAACCTCAGACTCTCTCCAGATTTTTCCGCCATGCAATACAGGGTCTGCCCCCTACCACCCACCACTTCGTCCAGCCCCAGATGGAATCCCCGTAGAGATTACTTCTCGATCCTTTCCCACGGATTTTTCTCTGAAGTAATTTTTTGAGCAATTGTTTGTATTTTTTTACTATTTCAGACGCTAAAATTTCCTGAGAAATACAGTTTTTAGCTGTATTTGAGCCAAATCAGCGCTTTTTACGATTTTTAGTCTATAGTTGCGATTTTTTGAACCATTTTTAGTACTATACCCCGGGCTAAACTCAGACCCCAACCCCCTGCCCATTTGGCGGCTTCGCAGTTGCATCTATGTGCAACCCCATACACAGGGATACCACTGTAACACCCTAGTGGCACTTTCTTCGGACTTTTTGCGTAAGTCTGACGTTTTTGCTAATGGTAAGCCAAAACCACTTGGGTCAACTGGCAAAGCCCCCTCCCATTATTCAAATAGTGCACATGCTTCAGAGATAGGTTCTTGTGTTGTTACTACCGTATTCAGCCTAAAGGATGCTCATTTATGGCAGAAACACGTAAAACAATAAGCAGAAGGGGGACTCAAGTGTACTTGAGTCATGCAACACTGGGAGCCAAAAAGGCTCAAGGTGACTTGAGCCCTTTTGGCATGAGAATCTGTGGGACTCAGCGTTGAGCCAAGTCCTGCCACACGCACATTGTTAGAGTTTCCGAAAATAACAAATGCTCATTATCAGCGTAAGCAAATAAGCTGGCCAATGGTACAGAAAACCCAAATTCGGCATTTTTTGACTTGAGCCCTTTTGGCACCACAACGTCGATATGGTACCACTCTGTTCAGATTTCGTACTATAAAATATGGTACCCCACATTCGCCTACTGTGGAGGTACCATAATGGTACCCCTACCTTCGCATTGGTACCGGTACCGGTATCATAATGGTACTACTCTGTTCAGATTCCGTACCATGGTACCGGTACCATAAACGGCGTTAAGTGTCAGGCTGATGAAGGTATAAGAAGGATTGGTTTCAGAGATTCCAGAAGACAGTGTCAGCGCTGGAGGAGGAGAACAAGGAGCAGCGGAAGCAGCTGGACGAGGTGCACCAGGAGAGAGTGCAGGCGGCTTTGAACGAGCGAAAGCGCGACGCAATCAAGAGTTACCGCGACGCTCTGGCCAAAACCGCTGCCGACTCCCCGCAGACGCACCACGTGCTGAGGACGTTGGAGGTATAAATAAATAGTAACCAGCTCTCCTCTGGCGGTGGCTTTTTTAGTTTTAAGCTCAAAAACCGCACCCGCTTTTGCTTCCTGACTGATGCAAACTGCAAACAAACTTCGGCCGCCCGCTCTGACTGGTTGTTGGTGTAATAGTTGCTTTACTGCTCTGCCCAGCTGCAGAAAGTTGCCTGGGGACGTTGGTTTTCTGACACTTTTCCGCCTGTATCAGTCAGAGCCACTAAGCTATAGACGGATCCGCTCCTTTTATAGTATCTTGTACAGTTTAGACAGTTAACAATGCAGCATACATGTAACAGCTCCGGGCCGACCTGGGGGAGGGGCGTAGGGTGGTTTTCCTCAGGTGGGGGGTCGAGGGGGCTTTTGCCCAGAGGGGGGTCCAAAATTTTAAAAAGATCCAAAACACCTGGAAATGCGTTTTTAGCACGTTTTTTTCAGTAAGGACGCTAAAAATCGCTATGTTAAACTGCCAAATAGCATTTTAGAGCTAAAAACAAGCAAAAAATGATAAAAAGGCTTCCAAAAATCCCGATTTCTCTTAAATATCAGCAGTGGAAACGCCAAATTTAGTTCCCAAAGGCTTTTCAAGCCAATTTTAGGCTAAAAAATAGTGATTTCTAAGCCCGTTTTTTAGTACTGGGAGCTACTACTAGTATTTTTGGTTGTGGGGTCAGGTTTGGGGGTGAGCCTTCAAAAAAGCTTTTTTTTTTTAAAAAAAATTTGCTTTTTTATTTTTGTCCCTAGCAACTGTGAGGGGTACTAAAGAAAGGCTGACAAATCGTTAAAGTCGCAATTTCGGGTAAAAAATCTTTGAAACTTCAAAAATCGCAAATTTTGGTTGAAATACAGTTAAAAAGTGCTGTTTTACAGGCGATTTTAGCAACTTTAGTTTCTGAAATTCTAAAAAATTGCTTGCCAGCAAAACCGAGGGCTCGGAAATATCGTCTCTAACCGTCCCCGATCGGCGGGGTCGGCCTAAGTCGGTTTTGGCAGACTAATAAGTTTATACAAGGCACATGTACACCAGATACAATCCAGCAATAACCCAGATGGGCCACATGCTAGGCAATCAGATGGGCCGAGACAGACTCGAACCCGCTACGTGTCATGCGCCGTGTGCATGGGAGCCGAGATACTCACCAATACACCACAGACGCAGACTTGTTTTTAGCTCTCTTGAACGCTATTTGGCAGCTTAAAAATGCGCAGATTTTAGGTTTTTTTATTTTATAGACCGCGCTACAAAAGCATTTGCGGCCGTTTCGGAGCTTTTTGAAATTTTGTTGGACCGTTACTTACTTTAATGATTACGAGTACGTATTATTATTATTATTATTATTATAGAAATACTTTTCTAGGCATACGTAAGAACGGAAGAGAAGGACCGAATCCACTCTCTCAACCGCTACTACCACCTGCTTAAAGTTAACAGCCAACAGGCAGCTACAATGCGCAGAGATCTGCTGACTAAACTGCATGACATCGACCTCCGAATCAACGGAACCATCGCCATGCTACAGGACTACCCCAAATTGGAAGCTAAGATCAAACCGGAGATCTGTGAGTCTTTGCACTCTCTCTACAGCTCCAACTACTGTAACAGCTCCGATACTGTCACGGAAATAAGAACAACAAATATTGCGGAAGAAATTAGTTCAAATTTAGAAGATTACTTAGCGAAAATTTAAAACTTCTGGACCGCTTGCCGACTAACTGTTAATGAGGCTGCCGGACCTTGTGTCTCTTCCCAACCAGCAAAAGAACAACAAGAACAAGAAACTTTATTTTTTACTTCAAATTTTTGAGACCTTTTCGACTTTCAGACACTAAAACGTTTTAGCTGCATTTGAGGCGAATTTAATGGGGTTTTACGATTTTGAGCGTTTTTACATGCTACCTCTTTCTGGCATAAGTTGGTCTCAGACGCCCAACCCAACCGCTTTCCCACCACAAAAAATCTTACCGGTAATAATGTGATAGTATCGGTATTATACGGCAAGAAAGTGCAGAGTCAGACATTTCTCAGCTAATATAAGTAGCATTTCAGTATCGTTCTGGGTTGATTATCGCAAAGAGAACACCCCGCACACACAGGACGAATCGCTGAAACGCATCGGAGACGAGAAACTGAACCAGTTGCTCCTGCAGACGTTCGAATCCCAGTTCCGCAAACTACGCAAAGAGAAAAGTTAGTAGTACCGTCAGCCATACATGACCCGCGGGTCCGGGGGCTTTGTCCACTCCCAACTTGGGCTCGACCCCCCACAAAACGACCCCACCCACCAAAATCGCCGCGGCCCCCCAACCGGCAGGCCCACCCCCAAATTTTCGGATTTTGACTACCCCAACCCATTTTTCCGGCTCATGTATGCCGTCAGCTGGGGGCTACTTTTTACACTCGTTACGTTTCTTTGGCCACTGAGCAGACAATAACTAAATTAGACAGGTTTAATAGTTTTGTTACGCTACTTTTTTGCGTTCTCTTCAGTTTGAACTAGCCTTTGCACTGTCTAATTCACTTTTATTGTCTTCTCGGCCGCAACAGAAGCCAGTGTTCAAAGTATTATTATTATTATTATTTTCTTTTTTCAGTTTTTGTCCAAAGCCTAAAGTCGAATATTCTAAAAAGGGCCGAAACAAAATTTAATTAATCAACGCGCCTGTTTAGTGTCTTTCCTTGAATAAGAATCGCAAAAATTTTGCGTTTAAGAGCTGTAAACATGTTAATTCGTCTAAAACTCTGATCTTAAAAGACAGCAGCGTGCCGAGTCCTAACCTGTCCCGGAGCGTGTTGTGGGCAATCATAGGTGTTTTTTATTTAAAAAAATTAATGTATTTTGGCAGGCGCTGAAAAACTGATAGAAAAATTGCGATTTTTGAGCGTTTTGAGTGCTCCTCCTAGAATTTGGGCTCTTAGAATTTGAACCCCTCCCCGGCCGGCACCAGTCCCCCTAACCCCCTCCCCGTTCAGCGGATGACCTGTTACAAGTATGAAAAACTCTAATTTCCGACCGAGTTTTTCGTGAAGATGGGGTGCGAAAATTACGTAATGGCAAGTGGGGGGGGGGTTGGCCAAATGATTACTAATCATTACGGCGGGGAAGGGGGTTGGCGACTCCATTAATTTTTTAAACTGCAGAAATCACTGAAGTGGCCATAATTTTAATAGTTTTGACGTACAGTACATGTACATGTAGTCTCGATTTGAAGCCATTGGGCATATATTTCCTCAATTTCAGTTAGATGAACGTTTAGATTAGAGGGCAGCTACCGTTTAAGTGAGAACTTTCCAAAATATTACGTAATTATGGGAGGAGATCAGGAAATTATTACGGCCGATTATCAGGGGGAGGGGAGGGGGTCCGAGAATACCATTACGTAGTTTTTGCACGCTTTTTGCGTCGTTTTTGCGTGGATGGACCGGTGGTGGTCCAAAAACAAAGTTGTATTCGTTCAGACCCCGAACAAGCCCTGAAAGTAGATATCGAACCAGTGGTGATTCACCCCGAAGAACCGGAACCGACGGAACCGCCGCAGTTGCAACATCACGAATCCGTTTCCCACGACGATACACCGGCCTACAGGAAGAAGGACGATTTTGCCCACCATACGGTAAGTCGCAATTTGATTTCTTTGAGTGTAAGTATCTCAGGAACTAAGCAGAGTATATTGATGAAATATCGTTTTTTTTTAAGAATTTATCTATCTTTCATTTAAAAAGGATTGATTCGAATCGGTTGAGATTTACGGTTGCTACAGCAAAAGGTCGGCTGGGTTATTTCAATCACAATTTGTTCATTACCAAAATCAGTGTTTCAAATTTGAGTGCAAATATCTCAGGAACGAAGCAGAGTATCTTAATGAAAATGGCACCAATCTGCCAATAATTTATTCGTCTTTCTTAAATAAAAGAAGATTGATTCAAAACGGTTGAGATTTGCGGTTGCCACAGTTAAAAATTTACTGCTTTCTTATTTTGACGCACCCTGTATAAATAAAAAATAGACAACAGTAAATAACAGTCAGACACTTGACGCCGTTTATGGTTCGGACACCATATATGGTACCCCACGTTCGGCGACTGTGGTGGTACCATAACGTACCGGTACCGGTACCACCACAGTCGCCGAACGTAGAGTACCATTTGGTGACGCTTCCATAAACGGCGTACAGTGTCTGACTGAATAAGCAAAGAGTTGTGTTTCAGCAAGTTCACGAGGAATCGGCGAAGGCGGCGTCTCACGGCACTCTGCTCTTTGCCGTGGCCGCTGCCGCCATGTTGGTCGTCCTTCTGATGGGCGTGGTTCTAGTCAGACGGAGGTACACCGCCAGGGGACAGGGCTTTATTGAGGTGACCACCTCTCTTTACTTCTCTTACACTCTCTCTCACGCATTTATTGCTATTCGTGGCACGGCTACCATATGGTGCCGGTACTTAGGCTAGTGGCACCATATAGTCGCCACCATACATGTAACGGGGGGTCTGTCCGCACCCGACTTCGGACAGGCCCCCTGAGACGATTTTTCCGACCCCCTCGATCCGATTTTTCTGTCAAGCAGTTTTTTGAGCAAATTTTTGCAATTTCAGGCACAAAAATTGCCAAAATCGCCTGTAAAACAGAACTTTTTTGCTGTATTTGAGCCGAAATTATCGATTTTAGCGTTTTTTGTGCCCACCAACCCCCTCCGTAGAATTTGCCATGTATGGACACGACCAGCTGATCCTGGTAGAATGAGCCAAATAGTTTGTTTTTTCTCCGGGGTGGTCTTTTTTGGAATGCATATACAATTCTATCAATGTGGTGCTTATTTAAATTCTACTGTTATTCAGGTGGATGCATACAGTCCCGAAGAAAAGCACCTGTCGGGCATGCAGATAACCGGCTACGAAAATCCCACCTATCGATTCTTTGAACGCGCCTGATTGATTGATTGATTGACGTTCGCTCCGCCCCCACCCAACTCCACCTCAATCGCTTATTATTATTGATCGAGCAAATTCTACATATTATTTCTGTTGTGCTCTAGTTTTGCTTTGCCTCTAGAAAATTGGTGGCAAGAAACAATTTGGCGAAGTTAAAACTGTACAAAAAGTTGTTGAGTAGTAACTATTTTCAGTCAGACAGTTTGGCGTTAAGTTAAGGACGCTAAATTGCCGATTGTGTTTCTCTTTTTACTGTTGGCGAATGCATTCACAGCGTTGTGTCATAAATACATACCTTTTGAGCTGGGAAAAAACACTATGTTAATTTTTTCGTGGGTTTCTTTCTCTGCTGTCGAGTACGGTACCTATTGTACTTTTTCTCTTCGTTTCTGGTGTACCAAAATCGTGCTATTATTATTACGTGTGTTTTTTCTGTTTTTTTTGTCTTTTCTTCTCTCTTTGTATGCTTTTCAGCACAATCCAGTTGGTTTAGAACCTGATTTAAGTTTGCATTTATTACTTTTAAGGACGCTTGTAAGGTTTAGATAATAATAACTTGGTAATAACGTTGGTCTTTTTTTGCATAGAGCCCGCCGAATTTTATTAATAACTGGACGCATATATGCCAAAAAAAACTGACGTTGTTAATCTGGTGGCAATATTGATTTATTACGAGAGTTCCGACGATCGATCGATATCAGTGCATTTTTTCAGGATTTTTTTATATTTACAGGGATTCAGTGAATCTCTTTCGAGAGAAAGATTGATAAATTCTTGAAAGATTGCTGAAATTTTAATTAAGGTACTGTGCTTTAGATATTTGACCTCCAAATTGAAAACAGAAATTGTGGCAATGAACAAGAGAGATTCGTATTATTCCGTAGCAGTTCATAATAAAACAGATTCCTACTGCTGAGGCGTTTAACGGTGAAGTAAACGAGATAAGGTCTCGTTACGTTAATTAGCCCTCAGCAGGGGGAATCTGTTTTATTATGAAATGGTAGTGAATAATACGAATCTCTCTTGTTCATTTCCAAAATCGCTATTTTTATTTTTTAGGGCAAGAGTATCTAAATACAAAATTTCAACAATCTTTCACGAATTTTTGTATCTTTCATTCAAAACAGATTCATTTTAAAAAATCCCCAGAGATGTACGGTTGCTTGAGTTAAAAAATCTGGGTTGTGTTTATTAAAGGGAGTCCCTGTAAATTGCAGCAATTAAATTGGAAGCCGAAATAGAGCTGATTTAGCACTATCGATATCGGAAATGGTCAGAACTCCGAATATTACTGCTATTTAGTTACAGCTGCAGAATTGTCTGAGTGAGTGGCTTCTGGTGCAAATCTGTGTAGTTAACCGTTCTTTTTCTCTTTCTTTCCAACTAGGAGTGAATCTTTAATTAATGAAGCTGTTTTTTTCTTATTTCCCGAGCAGTTGCCTGTTGGCCGCGCATACTGTATTACGGAGGAGTACGGTAGCAGAGCAGTACGGTATGTGGGTCTGAGATGGTAGGTTGTGTAGCAACGGTGTACCCCCGCTATTAAAGATGTATCGTTATTACGTGTTGTGTACATGAAGCTGTTAATAAATAGCCTTTGTTGTTTGAAAGAGAACAGCTCTATTTATCACACCAATTTGAAATGCTCAGCCACTAAGCGGCAAATAACAGTCAGGCACTTAACGCCGTTTATGGTACCGACACCATTCATGTACCGGTCCGGTACCTAGGCTAGTGGCACCATATATGGTACACACGTTCGGGACCTGTGGTGGTACTCTATATGGTACCCCTACATTCGGCCACTGTGGTGGTACCCTATATGGTATCCCTACCTTCGCATTGGTACCGGAACCGGTACCATATATAGTACCACTCTGTTCAGCTTTCGTACCATGGTAGTGGTACCATATAAGGTGACGGTACCATATATGGTGCCCCTAGCCTAGGTGCTGGTACCATAAGGTGACGGTACCAAATTTGGTGCCACTAGTCTGGGTACCGGTATCATATATGGTGCCACTAGCCCAGGTACCGGTACCATAAAGGACGGTTAGTGCCGGGCTGAATAACACACTTGTTATACAGGTGTACGGGCCAGGCATGCCCGTTGAAGATTTTGGACGGGCCGGGCCGGGCATGTAAAGAGCAGAAATTTTCGAAATTAAATTAAAATTAAGCAGAAAATAGACACACGCGCCGTTTTTCTGCTTCACAATGTCAATTTTCAAAGTTTAGCTCAATTTTAGCCTTTAAGTTGAAAATTCAGACCAAATTTTCAAATCTTTAGTGAGAAAAAGCAAAAACCGACGGGCCGGGCTGGATTTTTGGTGGCCCGGGCCGGACCGGACAACATTTTCAGGGCTCCCCGGGCCGGGCCTGATTTTGCTGTCGGGCGGCCCGGTCCGAAAAAACTTATAGCTGGAAGTAAATTCCGGTTTTTAAGAACCTGTACAAACACTGAGCAGCTGAAGCTGCAGTTTTTGAACCGTGCATGTAACAGGGAAACCGGGGATCTCATTCGAGTTAGGCCAGACCATCCCGATCGGCCCCACGCCGAGACGACCTTTTCGACCCCCCTCGTATTTTGCTGGTAAATTTTCTACAGTCTGAGAATTTCAGACACTAAAATTGCCAAAATCACCTACTGTAGAGCAGCACTTTTTGGCTGTATTTGAGCCAAAATTACGAATTCTTTGTTATTTTTAGCCCAAAATTGCAATTTTTGAGCGTTTCTTGGTACTCAACCCCCTCCCTTAGTAGAGTTTGGGCTCAGACCCCAACCTCCTCCTCCTCATCGGCGGCATCATCGCACCCCACATGTACAGTACGCTTTGAACCGATAACTGTCTGGCGGCGTTGTGTGCTGAACTTTGTAAATATAATAAGAAAGGCAACAATTACTGTAAGCTTAGAAAGATAGCACGTATAGCCAGAATTTGCAAATTCAATCGATTTTAATTACATGGATACCAATAGCAGAATATTGATTAGTGATTCACCGTGGCCCTGGCCCTGGCATATCTTCATCTATGAATGGCCTGAAATACATATCTCAACCTTAGACTACTGGAAGGAAATTATGAAAAAATGGAACCTTTTCGATACTCGAAAGATTTGTTTAAACAAATACTATTGTATGTATCATCTGATTGTTGTTTCGCCTCTTATCTCCAGCTCCTTTTATAATAATACTGCCTTCTAAATTTTAGGACACTATGAGAAACACCAATACCCAACATTTTTTCTACTTTAATACAGTCAGGCACTTAACGCCGTTTATGGTACCGGTACCTAGGCTAGTGGTATCATATATGGTACCCCCACATTCGTGGCCTGTGGTGGTACCATATATGGTGCGAAATCTGAACAGAGTGGTACCATATGGTACCGGTACAAATGCTAAGGTAGGGGTACCGACCGGTACAACTGCCCTAGGTACCGGCACCTTATATGGTGTCAGTACCATAACCGGTGTTAAGTGCCTGACTGTAACAATTTCTTAAAATGTTAAAGTTTCTAATCTATTATAGCAGGAGCCAATAATTCACTGTGTTTAGGTTTTGCTCCATCAAATCTGTCAGAACTACTACTGCTACAAAAAAGTAGCCAACCGTTCTTCGTAAGGCTCTTGACACACTTTCGTATTGTAGTCCTTTATGTGTGGCAGACAGACAAGGGGCGCTTTACAGCGACATCGAAATCCTCCCACTCCCTCGCATTGCGAGTCTTCCGGAAGACATTCCTCGTCAGGGTAACTCCAGGTGGAAACTTGGTTCACAATGATTAGGACCACCACAGTCAACACAAAAACAGTCATTGGTTGGGCTTGTTTTTCGTTCTTTTAATCTCTGTCAGCCACTTTGCGTGTATTAGCGCGTTTGGGCGTATAACCATTTCAAATAAACAAGCGCAAAAGCGTGCACTACCGTATAAAAAGCGAGGTTGGTGGGTTTAAGAAAGCACGCCATTGCGCTGGCACGCGATTTGCGCCAAGGCGGCGCGTAAATATCAGTGACTTACATATAGATACAGTAGTAAAACATTTTCGTGTCAATTTTAGTACTCTTAGGCGTTCAGAGATTAGAAGGCACACGCACATATGCTTTTTTCACCTGTGCACAACACAAAAGAAACCTTTAAAGAGGCTTCATTCTGATTCAGAATAGAAAATAGCTATTTCTAAAAAGATGGCCTTTATAAAGAATATTTTATTTCACTGTGGCTGGCTGTAACTGCTGTTCATGCGCATGCAGATACGTATAACAGGTTAGCCTCCAATGGGGAGAGGAGTGAAGTGAACTACAATTTCACAGAGAGACACCGGTACTAAGATGCTGTCCAAAAGTCGCTAATAGTTAGAATTTCGGGCTTAAAATCGTTTAAATGCGTTGAAAGATATGTAAAAAGTCTTGTTGAGTTAAAAACTCGACATTAAACATAAGAGGCGTTGCAAAAAAAATCGGGCAGGTTGCCTTATGAGGGCGGCGGATGGAATTTTTTGACCCCCCATTTTTATTCGCTGATGTGAACCACTAAAGTGTGGATATTACAAAACCCAGCCGGTTCGGCTGGGGGCCCACCCATTCCGGAGAAATCGGCGCCCAAAGTTGAAAAACCATGCTTTTTCGAGCCCGCCGATTTTTGACCGACTTCCATCTTTGACCGGGCGCCGTAAGCGCATTTTTAAAGTAATCCTCACCAAATCTGGAACATTTATAGAACCAATGACGCTCTTTCATTTGCACCTATCGACATCGGAGTCGGATTGTAATTGCCGATTTGACAAGCAGTTTTTTGCAGAGATTAGGCCGAAAAACACGTCTTCAGAAATACATATGTTTCACATGCGTGGCATCGAGCTATCCGGCTACAAATTTAAGACAAAATAGCCCATGAAATGTGCTTTCGAAAACTGGTTTCAAATTTTTTGGATCTCTTCTAGTTTTCAAGTTATGGCCCTTCAAACTTTAGTGTCACGCACGGCCATTTCCCCCTTTTTAGCACGTTAGGTAATGGCAATTTGAGCACTGCAGTGCTGTAAAATAGTTGTTGAAGCGTTATAATATAAGCTGACTTTGTAAATTAACTGCTGACACATCCTGAAAGTATTATGGTTGTGAAGTCGAGGTCGTACTTGCTTGTGAATTCTTAAACATGCACGCTGCAAACGCTATTTGGTAGAGTGAAGGAAAACCACGTTATCTTAGTTGCTGTTTTGATTTGAGTGGAATGTCTGCATCAACACCGTCTAAATGGCCGAAGGTATTGATTATTGTTATAAATCTGATAGGTTGCCTGGATGTAGGGTCCTGATGCTGTCATTTACTCTTTTAAACGCAGCACTTTGTTGTAGTCATATGATGCAGTTTTGCACGGTTTGGAGGACAGTGTGGTCGCAGTATAAGAAGCACACTAAACACAGTGTTGACGAACTGGTTACTCTCGGCACCTGTACCACCGATACACCATCCTAAGCAAAAAAACATGGTACCCCTTCTTTTATATGTACGTACAGTAATGCAGTGTTAACCAACGCCTAGCCTAGTAGCGCGGTGATTTTCAAGATTTCTTAGAAACCTAATATACATATATTATTGCTGTCATAAATGGGCCAGGCGGCGGGTATACATTCCCCCCTCAGTCGGTCATTCCCCCTCACCAATTTTTTGTCTTTTTAAAGGCAAAATAGGTGATTTTTGGAAGTTTTTGGGACCGATTCCTGAGATGACCTCCAAGCCCCCCTACGGATTTTTCCGGTACATACAGTATATGATTGCTGTTGTTTTGCCTTTTAATTTAGCGATTTTTGGCACAGTTTTATTACATACTTCTAGTTTATTCAGTCAAAACTTGCCGCGCTGGCCTAAATCTCATGAATTATTTAGCTACTGTGGTCAGGTGTTGGTTGAGAAAGTACCTGATTATAGAACAGGTACAGGTACTTCGAAAACACAATCAGGTATCAGGTTTAGGTATAGGCATTCACAAAATGCAGGTATCTGGCATTTTGTCAGAAAAGTTAAACTGTTGTATACATGGGCCGGGGGGGGTAAGGGGGGTATACCCCTCCCCCTCGGCTGATCATACCTCCCCCACCCACCCCCCTCCCGGAGGGAGGAAATTTTCGCTTATTTAAGGCAAAAAAGGTGTTTTTTGGCCTTTTTTTGGGGGACCCCCACGCCCCGAGGTCTCCATACCTCCCTCCGGATTTTTCCGGCCCATGTATGAACTGTTGTTATTTTATTTCAGTGACTATGGTATACGTAATTCTGAACCAGTTCATTTCATACAGTACATTTGTTTGAATAATAATAGCAGCTATTGCAAACAGCATGCTACTGCTTCAAATGCTATTCATTTGGCCTGATCAGCTCAATAATCTCATCTCATAAATCTGTCAAATTAGTTTTCCATCATTGGTATTTCAGATGTTTCTCCTTATCTCCTTGTGCTTTGCAACAGTAGCCATGCAAACTGTTTTTGGATTCTTGCGCTGGCTCGTCGAACTGCCATTTGCATCTACTATATTTACTCATTCAGCAAAAAATGTGATGAACAATTTCAGCATAAGCTTAGCTGCTATGATAGGTTGGTGCTCCTTTGTGTGATGCACAATGTTCAGAATCTCTAATGGTATGACTTTTTACGCAATTGTGGCTTTTCAGAATGAGTAATTTCTAGAAACTATGACTATATCTCTATTAGTGAAACTCTGCAATACTGTAGCTCAGGGTTGTATATTTTTCCGAAAAAACCTCGGCCTGTTTTTTTCCAGTTTTTTTTCCGGTTTTTTTCCGGTTTTTTTCCTAAATCGCGGAAAAAAACTCCAGCCCAAGTTCTGAGTATCCTAAACTGGTTTTATGATTTCTAACGCTTTCTAGCGCCTTCTTCAGTCTTTCAGACCAGAAATACACGTGTTACATAATTATAAATCACGAAACAGGCATGAAACAGTCCCTGACAGTCTTCATCTTTAAACCCTATATGCAAATTTTCTTACAGCAGTTGCATTTTTGTTTTATCATGCCAAATTTGGTAGTTTCTGTTGTTTTTCTAACAGTTTTGAGTCAGTATGGCCTATTATACATCGCAAAAGTCCATTTTTGGTTAGACAAATGACATAAATTTCCTATTTTTAGCTTGAGTTTTTTTCCGCGATTTATGTTTTTTTCCGACCCTTAGGAAAAAAACAGGTTTTTTTCCGAAAAAAACGGAAAAAAACACCGAAAAAAAACACACCTCACAACCCTGCTGTAGCTGTGGCTTAACTAGCGCATGTAGTAACCAAAATCTTGCGACATTCTTGAGCTATTGTTCAGTTCTATTACCTTATATCTTATTGGTTCTACATGTATATCTAAAGCACTGTTTATGTCATAGTCGTAATGTGAGATGTACCGGTATATGGTGAGATTTACAGACAGTACCACTACCATCCAGAACTGCAGCTAGGCATGATTAAAGAAAGCATCCATAACAATTGCACATGTGTCGGGACTGAATTTACAATGTTATATTATATTAATACAACGCTTTATCGACAATGTAATGCCTTCGAAACAGTCCAGTTCCATAAATGCCATTACCTAACGTGCTAAAAAGGGGAATTTGGCCGTGCGTGACACTAAAGTTTGAAGGGCCATAACTTCAAAACTAGAAGAGATCCAAAAAATTTGAAACCAGTTTTCGAAAGCACATTTCATGGGCTATTTTGTGTTAAATTTGTAGCCGGATAGCTCGATGCCACGCATGTGAAATATATGTATTTCTGAAGACGTGTTTTTCGGCCTAATCTCTGCAAAAAACTGCTTGTCAAATCGGCAATTACAATCCGACTCCGACGTCGATAGGTGCAAATGAAAGAGCGTCATTGGTTCTATAAATGTTCCAGATTTGGTGAGGATTACCTTAAAAATGCGCTTACGGCAACCGGTCAAAGATGGAAGTCGGTTAAAAATCGGCGGGCTCGAAAAAGCATGGTTTTTCAACTTTGGGCGCCGATTTCTCCGGAATGGGTGGGCCCCCAGCCGAACCGGCTGGGTTTTGTAATATCCACACTTTAGTGGTTCAGATCAGCGAATAAAAATGGGGGGTCAAAAAATTCCATCCGCCGCCCCCTGCCCGATTTTTTTTTGCAACGCCTCATAAAGCGTTAGATTTTTTCAGTTTCACGACAGTCCCATTTTTCCGTTTATTATTTTATGCGTCTGTAAAATTTGAAAGAAGAGGATGGGATAGTATATAGTATTTTACAAGCTAAAAAATTTCCAGTTTGCTAGTGCACGCGTGACGCTGCACGCCGCTCGTGTACAGCATGATGCATGAGCGCTCAGATCATAAGAACCGGCCTTTTTATTTCTTTTTGTGTGCAGCAGCAGTGTGTGTGTAAAAATTTTGAATAAAATAATTTAAAAAGAAAATACCAGATAGAGTGTTTTATTTGCGCAAAAATGGCAAACTTTTTCGGTCCGCATGAAAATTATCTCATCACATTCATATTTGTCCTGTTTGATTTGACTGTTGCTAAGAAAAAGCGCACATATGTATTCTTTGCGTTCTGCCATTATTTTTTCCTCAGTTCTTCTTCACCAAAGCCCAGCACGAGTTTTTAAAAAATCCTGATACTGAGGATTATATTGGCGGAATTACGTCTACGTGGAGCTAGATCGTGGACCCGGTGCTTACCGTACATTCAGGCAAAACACCCTTTCGTGAATCCCAAAACTACGGTAGCCGCGATTGAATACTGGAACGTTCTCTGATGAAACAAAATCCTTTTTTTTAGTTTTAAACAGAAAATCAATTTCTGTTTAAAAACTAAACAAAAGGGATTTTGTTTCAGAGAACGTTCCATATTTTTAAGAATTTTTTAGTGTTTCTTGTATTTTTGGTGAATCTCGATGGTTTAATAGAATCGCGTAGCGAAGAATTGCAGTTTTCAGTTAAAAAACCGGTTCCAGTGTTATTATTTTCCTCAATGCTCTTTTCATTTCTGGCTAGGGATGGGACCGGTATAATAATATCGTATACCGTATAGCATTTTCGATACGTATAATACCGTATAGTAAGCTACAATAAACGAGAAACTCTTAGTTAAGTTGGAATATGCAGAAATGGTGAAGGTTGTATAGGAAGGTAAATTCTATTAATGACATAAAATTCGGCAATACAGTAGGTTTTTATGAGTTAGTAGAAGAGAATAATTTTTGTTGCACAACCATAAATACATACGTACCTACAATTTCAGTCACGATCACGAAGTTGTGTAGGTCAAAAAACAAAATTGAATAGAATAAAAAATTGGCCTACTGCAAAATTCAATAAATATTGTGAAAAATCCAATCTATTAGTATTTTAGAACGCTTTCTTTCCTTTTGATTTTTGGAACACCTGAAAATTTATTAGAAAAATTCGAACAAATCACGAAATTAGGAGAATTATAAAGGGGAATTTGACAAAAATTGGTGTTCTGGAATAAAAACTATGCTGATTATTCGAGGAATACTGAATAATTCAGTGTTTGAAACTATACGTATAAAAATACCGTATAACGAAAAATACCGTATACCAGTCCCATCCGTATGCACCCAATATGTACATACTTCTCATACGTACAATACGCATGTACTATACGGCTAACCCCTCTCACTGCCCAACCAGGGTAAGAAAATTTAGGAGAATTAGCCTTCAAAAACGCGTTTAAAACACATTCCGAGTTTAAAATTGACAAAAATTACAAGTTTTGGAAGTTTAAAGTGGCCTGGTTGGGCTTCTGCCCGACCAGAGTGAAAAATTTTTGAAACTTTAGCATTCTGAGCACAAAATAAACAGTTTTAGTACATAATTCATTAGTTTCTCTTATTTTTCACAGACTTTCCCTTCCTTCCTCCATCGTAAATGGGATGTACCCACCGTACACCGCAGGATACGCCACAGGGTTGGACTTCGAGCATGCGCACAGTGGCTTTGCGGTCTAACCACTACATCAACTGTGCCGGCCCTGTTTCAGTTGTAGTTGGTGTCCGTTTTACCATGTCAGGCGGCGTGACAGTGAAGCGAAAGCGCTCAAAGGGTCGACGGGGTCGTCAGCAATCTTCCTGCTACTCTTGCGAAGAAGCGGGGGGTCAGTGTGTGATGACTCAGTTCTTCGCCATCACAAAACGTTCCAGCTGTTCGGGCAGTCCGCCCAAACGACTTAAATACGAACAACCAGTGGCTGACAGACTCGGCTACTTCGCTCTTCTTGACATGGACTTTCTTCTCAGACTCTTTGACCGATTTCCGGGTCTGTTTCCGGTTCTATCCAATCCTGCTGCAGGCGATTCGCAAACTATTAGTTATTAAAGAATTAAAATAGGCTATTCTATATTATACAGTGATCCATCATTGAAAATCAACCAAGCAGATTTGATTGCTGTAACAACCGTAACTCTAAACAGATCTGAGTGACTCTTTTTTGAAGGAGAGATAAATACATTCTTGAAAGATTGCTGCAATTATTGTCCAGTACTCTGCGTAGTTGCTGAGATATTTACCTTCAAAATCAAAACTGTGAGAGGGATTCCACTTCACTTCATATAAAACAGAATCCTACTGCTGTCAGCTAACTAAAGGCTCTACTGTGCTGTGAAGTAACCGAGCGTGCGTGTCACCTGTAAAGCCTCCTTCCATTAGCCCACAGCAGTAGGAAATTGTTTTATTATGAAGTACAACCGAATCCTCTTGTCCACTGCCAAACTCACAGGTTTGAGTTTGAAGGCAAATATCTCAGGAACTAAGCATAGTACTGGACAATAATTGCAGCAATCTTTCAAGAATGTATTTATATCTTTCATTTAGAATAAAAGATTCATTCAAATCGTTTGAGATTTATGGTTGCTACACCAAGAAATCTGCTAGGTTGATTTTGTAAAAGACACTGTGTAGTAGAAATTTGGTCACTTGTTGGGTGAAAATCAGTCTACCCCTCCTCTCCATTTCTGGCCGAAATGCATGTGAGGTTACATTGTAGATAGTTTCAGTGAATTGTCTGCGAGGTCTGAGCTGTGCATCGAGCAGTCTTCACGAGTTGGTCTTACAGTACATAGAGAGCGGCGCTGGTTGTCGGAGATTCGCCAGGGAAACGGCAGTTCCTCGCTACTACAGATGCGGACCGGACTGTCAGAAGCCTCATATACAGCCGATTCCTCCTGTTCAGTTCCCACAATGGGGTATTGTTTTGTTTTCGTACATGTAACACGACTGACAGCAAAGGGGAGGGTTGTTGTTAAGGAGGCTGCCGGAGCTTGTGTCTCTTCCTGCTCTATAGCAGTTGGCTACTCCTAGTCCGAAAGGACAGAAGTTGCTACAACAACAGCAACAACAGTTTCAGGTGCATTACTGCGAGCGTGTGTGTGTCTGTACGGCGTGAAAACTCGAATCAAGATAGTCTCCGAGTTCTTTTCTATGGTCAGTTTGGTGTCTGATTGGTTTTTAACCTTTTCTAAGCCACCAACAGGCTTAAAACTCTGAACAAGTTGTCTTGAGACTCTGACAGGTGGCGAGAAACGTAGAGTAGAACAGAGTTTTTCGAGGTAGCCCTTTTTTGGACTGCTGTTTTGCAAGTTCAGAAATCGCTAAAATGCGTGTAAAACAGCTATTGAGATTTTGTGTAGAAAATTCCGATTAAAGTATGCCTAGATTAGGTGTAAATGAGCTCAGAATAGCTTATTTTAACATTTTAGCGAAAATTTGCCTAAAAACCTTGATTTTAGTAAACAAAAATCGGACTTTGGCTTACCAACCCCTCAATCCCCTCTGGTTCTGAAAATTTACCAACCCTCAGCCCCATACATGTGCCGGAAAAATCCAGAGGGGGGTCTGGCCGGTGAGGGGAGGGAGTAAACCCCATACATGGTCCGGGGGTGAGGGGGTTTACCCCAACTCGCCGAGCCATACCGCCCCCTCGGCCGGCCATACCCCCTCCCCCCTCTCGGAGGGAGAAAATAGTCGCTTATTTAAGGCAAAATAGGCGTTTTTTGGCCTTTTTTCGGGACCCTCCTCCCCCCGAGGTCTCCATACCCCCTCCGGATTTTTCTGGCCATGTATGCTAAACCCCACCCTACCCCCACGGCCCATGTATGCTCAGCCCAGACATGGGCTAGCATTTCGGCTGAGGGTGGTAAATTCTCGAATTCTGAGGGGGGTCAGGAGCGCCTGAGGGGGGCTGATGGGATGGCAAGCGAAAAAGTCCGATTTTTGCTAAAATCAAGTTTTTAGACTTATTTTTCGCTAAAATAGATTAAAATAAGCTATTCTGAGCTCATTTACACC
Organism: Sabatieria punctata; assembly: GCA_030248155.1. Taxonomy (NCBI): domain Eukaryota; kingdom Metazoa; phylum Nematoda; class Chromadorea; order Araeolaimida; family Comesomatidae; genus Sabatieria; species Sabatieria punctata. The sequence continues at coordinate 148,116 of JASANB010007755.1, read as the reverse complement.
TAATCTAGGCATAGATTAACCATAATTTTCTATACAAAATTCTTCCTAAAAATTCCTGAGGGGGGTGGTAGCGTCGGCCTGAAGGGGTCAACCGTCCTCACCCCTTTGCCCATGTCTGCCTTAACCAAAATGTTAGCCCATGTCTGCACTCCACGCCATCCATAGGCCGAATGAGTGGGCGTTGATAGTCAAAATCTGAAAATTCGAGTGTGGGCCTGGAAACAGTGGGTGCAGAAAGGAAGTTCAGTTTTAGGAGGGTGGTTGGAGGGTCTGGGGTACGTGGAGCCGAAGCTGGGGTGTGGGCAAATCCGCAAACCGTCGCCCCCCCAGAGCTTAGAGCTACAGTACGTACAGTAGGTGTGCTCTCGCTGTGGCTGCATGCTTCTGTTCTAACCTTCAGTGGGCTCTGTTTTAGCATGTTGCAAGCGACGAAAGTCTGATCGGACCTGCCGTTCGAGGTTGGAGCAGTTTGTTGATGACTGTGAGTTGACAGCCTGGCGTAGGGTTGCGTAAATTACAGTTTCTTCGCAGGTAGCGGACGGCTGGCCTGTAAGCGAGCGAAAAATGGTCTACGCAGCTATTATGAACTTCGACAACAAACGACTGCCTACCATAATCGACCAATGCCTTAGAGACACTGCTCTAGGTGCGCTGTAATGATTCCCAGTTATAATTGAACTCCAAAAATCGTGTAAAGTCTCTCAGCAATAAAGGTAGGGACCGGCACGCGAAAATTCAAAATGCTCCTAGGCGAAATTGGGCTTCAGAATTGAAAAGAGCACACTTTATGCAGTCTAACAAAACAAACCGGAACGGAATTGGTTGGATAATAAGCGAGTTATGACCGTTTAACTGCGTCACCCAGCGTGCCACCTTTTCTTCCTAGGAAGTTGACCGCAGCGTACATACCGATATGACCGATGTACTTTATCACACTGTCACTCGTAAACCCCTGCGCCGATTCTGATGGGACCGGTGTCATTCTAATCGCAATGCGATTTTCTTTTACATTTTTTATATACCAAGACTGTAGGACTGTGTCTACCACCTTTATATACCGAACAAACACCTTGGTAGCTCGAACTAGAACTGAATAGTAGAGTGTGAACTATTCCTGTGTTTTCCAGGTACATTTGTATATGTAACAGCGGGGCTGGGGTTCTGCTCCCCTCCCACCGACTTGGGCCAACCCCCCCCGATAGGGGAGCACCCTCCCCCACCAAAACGATCTTTTCCACTCTCCCTCTCCGATGTTTCTGGCACAATTTTTTTACAGTTTCAGACAAGGATGAGCTGCTACAATACATGTAACAGGTGGTCTGCCCCCCCCACCCGAAATATTCCAGACCCCCCCCGGATTGGCCCCCCTACTTCCTCCGATTTGTACTTTGGTGAGAAATTCCGGATCAGGTGTAGCGCGGGGGGAATCAGGAACCGATCCCAAACAAAATAAATGTTTTTAATGATTATAATTAATCATAAATTAACACGCTTTATCGATAAATATCGATTATCGATTATTTTTGGAAAAATTCCAAAATCGCCCAAAATGGTCGTGTTGTATATCATTTGAAAGCCCTTCGCCTGGCGAGTCTAATGATCACTACATCAACATAGGGCAAGCCCCGGGGGCCTGTTTTGCCAAATATATAAGTACCCCTAGAGACGCATCAGTATAGGCAGGCTCCGGAGGACCTGTTTTCATACATGGGCCGGGGGTGTGGGAGTATACCCCCTCGCTGGCCAATACCCCCTCGGCCGGCCATATCCCCTCCCCTCCCCCCTCCCAGACGGAGAAAATTTTCGCTTATTTAAGGCAAAATAGGCATATTTTGGCCTTTTTGGACCCCCGAGGTCTCCATGCCCCTTCCGGATTTTTCCGGCCCATGTATGCCTGTTCTCCAAATATAAAAATACCCCTGGAGGGACGCATCAGTATAGGCACGCTCCGGAGGGCCTGTTTTCCAAATATAGAAAGACCCCTAGGGGACGCATCAGTATAGGGCACGCTCCGGAGGGCCTGTTTTAAAAACATAAAAATACCCCTAGGGGACGCATCGGTATTGGGCACGCTCCCGGAGGGCCTGTTTTCCAAATATAAAAATACCCTAGACACGCATCAGTACAGGGCACGCTCCTGAGGACTTGTTTTCCAAATATAAAAATACCCCTAGGGGTATCAATCAGTATAGGGCACGTTCCGGAGTCGTATAGTCATAAGAAAGTTAATTAATTAATATCTAGTCCATTTCTGACCTTCCCTGATTCCCCCACCCCCAGCTACACCTAACCCTATCCGACTTTCGTTCATTACTGGATTACCTTCCGTGCCTGTTTGCGTTGGAATATGCAACTCAAATTTGGGCAAAACATATCTTTAACACTTATGAATAAACGCTGAAAATTTGAAGGAATTCCACTGACATATAAATGAAAACGAATTATATGAAGTTAACTCGAATAAGCGATTACAGGTTTTTAACGCTTTTGTACCATATTTATTGACTACACACGTTAAGCCTGAGCAGGATTCACCTTATATTGATTAGCAGAGACGCAAAACTACTAAAGGATTGTGAAGAAGCAAAATAAAAACCATTGGCTTTGGGCTGCTTAGGATCCCCAATACGTTCGTATTCGATACCCCCTAATTTTATCGACCTCATCAACTTTAACCCAATTTCCGGGATCTTTGGCGGACCTAGCAGACATACATGTCGCTGGGTTTTTCCGTGGGGGGGACCTTTTTGAAATCCCAAATAGGGTTTTGGGACCAAGTCCAAAGTGGGTTTTGCGACCTTTTTTTGGGGTCCAAAAGTGGGTTTTGTCGACCTTTTTTTGGGGTAAAAAGCGGGTTTTGTCGACCTTTTTTAGGGTTTCTGGGGCGAAAAATGGCTTCAAAACCCTATTTGGGCCGAAAAAAGCCTTAAAACCCTGTTTTTGCATTAAAAATGCCTTAAAAACCCTGTTCCGGTTGAAAAAAATGCCTTAAAAACCGAATATTGAAAAAATGAATGTAATAAAAAGCTGTTTTGCGCTCAAAATACGTATTGAATATGAGTTTCAGCGATAAAATACAGATTGAAATGCGTTATATTGACTAAAAATAGTTCAGAGAACCCTAATATCGATTCTGAGGCACGCGCAAAACCCTGTTTTGACTTATAAGATTACTAAAAAACCCTATTTAGTGATTTGAATGCAGTTCTTAAACCCTGTTTAGGGTTTCTAATCAACCTAAAAACCCTCTCTAGGCTTTCTAGCCAGTGCTAAAACCCTGTTTAGAGTTTCAAAGTAACCTAAAAACCCTAGTCAGGCTTTGAAAGTCACCTGAAAACCCTAATCAGGCTTTGAAAGTAACCTAAAAACCCTAATCCGGTTTTCAAAGTAGCCTAAAAACCCTAATCAGGGTTTAAAAGTAACCTAAAACCCCTAATCAGGGCTTAAAAGTAGCCTAAAAACCCTGTTTAGAGTTTCAAAGTATACTAAAAACCCTAATCAGGCTTTGAAAGTAACCTGAAAACCCTAAACAGGCTTTGAAAGTAACCTAAAAACCCTAATCAGGGTTTCAAAGTAGCCTAAAAACCCTGTTTAGGGTTTCAAAGTAGCCTAAAAACCCTAATCAGGGTTTGAAAGCAACCTGAAAACCCTAATCAGGCTTTGAAAGTAACCTGAAAACCCTAATCAGGCTTTGAAAGTAACCTAAAAACCCTAATCAGGGTTTCAAAGTAGCCTAAAAACCCTGTTTAGGGTTTCAAAGTAGCCTAAAACCTAATCAGGGTTTGAAAGTAACCTGAAAACCCTAATCAGGGTTTAAAAGTAACCTGAAAACCCTAATCAGGGTTTTAGAGTAACCTGAAAACCCTAATCAGGGTTTCAAAGCAGCCTAAAAACCCTAATCAGAGTTTAAAAGCAACCTGAAAACCCTAATCAGGGTTTCAAAGCAGCCTAAAAACCCTAATCAGGGTTTAAAAGTAACCTAAAAACCCTAATCAGGGTTTCTAAGCAGTCTAAAAACCCTATTTAGGATTTCTAAGCCTTACAAAACCCTGTTTTGGGTTGTATGGTAGCCGAAAACCTAATTTTGTGCTGCAGAATGTATTGTCTGGGCTAAAATTTCCTTTACTTTGGAATCCAAAAGTGGGTTTTCAGGTCCCCCCCAAAAATCCGCTGGGGGGGTGACTTTTGCCGAAAAATCGGGCTTGGGGGGGCCGGCCCCCCTTTACCCCCCCAACGACATGTATGCTAGCAGACCAATGCTCAGTCATTTGAGTAAGAGGAACACCTAAACTAAAATTTAAGCGGGCGCACCTTTTGAATTTGTTCTTTGTTTAAGAGCAAACTTTCGTTTTCTGAAAAAATACCGATTCTGCCTATGCTTAACCATGTAAAATTTCAATCTGATTTCCGGGATCTTTGGCTGCATCGATGCCGAAAAAAAATGGCTCAAACGAAAGATGATCAATGCCTCTTTAATACCGTCGGGCGCACCTTTTGAGATCATAAACTTTTTTCACACTGAAGCTGTTTTTCCGCTTATTTTAGCCGAAAACAACCGCAGCTTAGCGTATAGCAAGGTGATTTGGGTGAATAGTTATGTTAAAATAATCAAAACAAAAAACCATAAAAAAAGAACGCGCTTTTCTAGCCGCATTTTTTAATAAAACATGATTTTGATCCCCGCGACACCAGTGTGGTGAAAACGTGCGAAGAAAATTAGGCACGCGGAGCGGCGCAAAATTTGCCGCCGTTGCCGGTCCCTAATAAAGGACGTTGTACAGGTTGTCTAAAATAATGGACACTATTCTTTTTGCTCCCATTTGCGCAGATTTTAACCAAATTGGGTGAAATTTGAATAATAAAGAATCGCAGAAATTTGCTGAAAAAATTACTTGCAAAAATTCGGAGGGGGTCTGGTCTAAGTCGGGTAGGGGTTGACCGCCCTTACATATATGTACAATTCTACGCCGTCAGAAGGCAAAATTCTTGTCTTCTGTCTGTGGCGGTCAGAGGTATACACATACATGGGCAAAGGGGGGCCTGAGGGGGTAGCCCCCTGCTCAGGCTCTCACCTACCCCCCTCAGCCGGCCGCTATCCCCCTCAGGAATTTTTTGGAAGAATTTTGTATAGAAAATTATGATTAAAATATGCCTGGATTAGGTGTAAATGTGCTCAGAATAGCCTATTTTCACTTATTTTAATGAAAAATAGGCCAAAAACCTTAATTTTAGCCAAAAATCGGACTTTTTGGCTTACCACCCCCCTCAACCCCCCTCAGGCGCTCCTACCCCCTCAGCCCCCCTCAGGATTTGAAAATTCTAGCCCCCCCTCTGCGGAAATGCTAGCCCATGTCTAGGTAAACATATTATTGATCTTTATCAGTTACGCACATAGGCTACAGTATAATGTGCTGAGCATAGTGCCCAGGGAATGACTTACGTCATAAGAGAGAGGTACCTAATTAAAAGCAGCTCGCATATTTCAGGTGTGAACAGAACTCGCGAGATAAGACTTCGCATGTGGCTGCGTGCGCTGTTTTTATCGAGTATGACGCATCCCAACCCAGTCAAGTCCAGCCTGCCGTTCTGGGTCAATCAGCTGCTGAGAGGCTACCCTCTCTGTCACCAGGCAAAACTGATGTCTTTGCTGCTGCTTCCAACTGCCAGGGTGGAACTGGATGAGAACAACAATCTCCATCAGCAAGCCAGTAAGTACATCTATTTTTTCTGATCTGCTCATTTAGAAACAGATGATCCGCAATTCTTCGATGCGTCAGTCTCACTCAATGCATTAAATTTAACACCTAAAAAAAGCATTAAACTGCCTTAGAAGGAGTGCAGTGGACGTGCATGGTGCCGTTGGCGGTTCGCAGCAGTCATGAGGCCATCCAGCGGCTGATGCCCTTTGTCACTGTACTGGAGGCACTGCGTGAGCCGCAGGCTGGTTGGGGCGACAACCAGTTGTTCGCACTGATCGAAGAACTGACAAGTACGTACGTACTCCCTTCCCCAGACTAAACTAAAAGCATGACAGGAAAAATAAAAGTAGTGATAAGCAGCACATTTTATTGTGGGATTATACTTACAGGCTGAATGCTGAGTTCTGTTCTGTTGGAATCATGAATAGCTTGAAGACCTAAAGCCATACATATACCAGGGGGTCCGCGAGGGTGGCAGACCCCCCCCCGGATGGAAGCCCCAGCCCTGACACGATTTTTTTGACCCCTGCGATTTTTTGGCAAGTATTTTTTAGCAATTTTTTGCGATTTTTTTCACACCAACTGGGTAGGCATAAAGCGGCCTACTTATCACTGCTTTCATTTTTCGTAATATGCTTAGTGTACTCAGGGGAAGGGGGCCCTGTACAGTGCAACTGTTATTTACACTGTCTTGTATGTCATCTCAATCTGCATGCTGGTGAAATTTTCCAGCATTCCCAGAACCGTGGGCTCTCGACAACTTTGCCGGCATTTGTGTGCTGAGTGAGTCGTTGGCTCGAGTTGTCATGCAAGCCAGACTGACCCATGGACACTTTGAAGAAACTGCCTCCATCTTCACTGCTTTCAAGACGGTCAGTGGTTTTCAGTAATCTTTTAGATTTTCTGTCAACTCAGTTCTTGCATTGGCATTTCGAAACCGGTTTAAGACCGTGCATTGAACATTTCAATTTGGGGTTCAGAAATCGAAATTTTGATTGGTTGCTGTGCAGTTTGATTCATTGATCACTGAAACGCAAAAAATCGGCTTACAGGGAGTTAAAAATAGTTGTAGGCTGCCGCTGCAAACACCTATACATATTAAACCAAGTCACATTTTGATACAGTATGTAAATATATAGTACACGCGCTCAGTATCCAGCAGCGAAGACAGAGTTCGCATCAAGTAGCACTTGTTTCCTCCTTTCTTTTTCTCTGTTGCTCCTTAAGAGAATCGAGATAGTTGGACACGGCATAGGTACTCCAACATTTGATTGCTGCAAAGAAGAGGTGCCCAAAGCCAGTAACCAGGATCAGGTAGACTCCCATTATCTCGATGCTGAATGTGTCAAACTCTTGCGGCAACTTTCGTATTCGCACTGCGATTACAGCAAACGCCATTTGCCGGGCTATTTTACCTCCGATAAATAGCACGTATGTCCAGTAACAAGCCAGAAACACGAAGCCCAATGTGTTGATAAGCTGAAGACAACAGTGGTTAAAGTTCAAGAATACAGCAGCGCTTTCTAAGACCCTTTTATAACAGTCAGGAAATAACGGCATACATGCTATCGGTAATCATATACTGCATGGTACCACTTCGATCAAGACCTTAGGTGATACCATATGGTATCCTTCTTTCAAATCGTTAAGTAGTGTCATATCTGGTACTGTACCCATACATGTAACAGGTCACCCGCCGATGGGGGGAGGGGGGTTGGGGGGGGTCTGGCGCCGGCCGGGGGGGTCTGAGCCAAAATTTTGGGGGAGGGGGGTGGGCACTAAAAAACGCTCAAAAATCGAAAAAATCGCAATTTTTTGGCTAAAAATTGCCAAAAATCGCTAATTTGGGCTGAAATACAGCTAAAAAGTGCTGTTTTGCAGGCGATTTTGGCAATTTTTGTGTGTGAAATTGTAAAAAATTGCAAAAATTTGCTCGAAAATTTACTTGCCAGAAAAATCGGAGGGGGGGTCGGTGAAATCGTCTCGGGGGGGGGGGGGGGGGGGGGTCCCCACCGGGGGGGGACTGGCCTATTTCGGGTGGGGGGCAGACCCCCCCAGACCCCCCCTGTTACATGTATGACTGTACCTGCACCTAGGCGGGGAGTCTGAGCCCAATTCTTGGGAGGTTGGGCACTAAAAATGGTCACAAAATCGAAAAAAATCGCAATATTGGGTTAAAAATCGTCAAAAATGGCTAGTTTAGGCACAAATACAGCAAAAAAGGTAGTGTGTGCTACAACGAATAATCTGCGGAGTTGTTTTTTGGCTGACACTGTATATTTATCCAAATTTGTATATGTATAAGTGGACATACGAACCCACACTAGTGCACAGTATTATACAAAATTGAAAGAATTGGTTACCAGTGCTATTGTTGCCAGATAGAGTAGTGTGATGGTCTTGAAAAGTAGCCCGAATAAGAGTAAAAAGTTGCCAACTAGTTCTAGTAGCTCCAGTCCAATTGGTAGGCCGAATGCTAGGTGGAAGGAGGCATAGTCATACAAAAAGCAGGCTGAAGCTGACGCAAATCGGAAAGTGTTGCAGCAGTAGCCAATCACTGAAAGAAGAGATTTCTCTGAACTGTAAGCCATCTTCACTTACCTTTAAAGTCTACTGACGTACAGTACGTAAGCTAATTTTAAGTTAATGTGGTAATTCCTCCACGAATGTGGCTCACAGAAATGAAGGTACCGGGTTTTTCCGTAAATAAGGCCATCCATGGGTGTTTATTTAGTTTAGACACTTTTCACAACTTTACTTCTAATCTAAATAAACGCCCAGGGGCGGCGATTTAGAAAGTACTGTACATGGGCGTTTATTTGGAAATGGCAACTGGCTTCTGGCTGTGACTTGGTATGTCTTGGACTTGAGGGGGTATGGCCGACCGAGTGGTATGGGTCGGCGAGGAGGGTATGGGGCCATCGAGGTAGTTTGCCGAAATTTCCTGTTTTTCAATAAAAGGTCGCCAAATTTCTCGCACACCGGTCCCCTTAATTTTCGTAGAGGTCGTTGTGGTGTCAGGGAAGTAGCGCTTACCGGCGACGGGGTATGGCCGGCCGAGGGGGGTTTAGTCGATGATGAGGTAAACCCCCTCACCCCCGGATCATGTATGCACATCAGTAGTGAAAATTGGGGTCAAAAATTTTGACTGTCAATGGTTCTGTAGAGCAAAAACTGAAAATCGAAGTGAACAATCAACTTCCCGTCCATACATTGGTCATCCGCCAATGGAAGTGAGGGTTGGGTTGTCTGGCGCGGGCCGGGGCACAGTTAAAAAGTGCTGTTTTACAGGCGATTTTAGCAATTTTAGTGTCTGAAACTCTAAATATGTAGTTGTAAAAATTTTACTGAAAAAATTGCTTGCCAGAAAATTGGAGGGGGTCGGAAAAGTGGTCTCGGGGAGAGGAGTTCCCGATCGCGCCCTCGCCCTTGCCCTTGGACCCGGAATTTAACAAGGACGCATAATGAATAATCCAAATACGGTCTTCTTACCAACTATCTCAGTAACCAGATTAAAGAGGAACAGAATTATCAACCAAGTTTTAGGCTTCATTTCTCCATTTACTGCATCACCGCACCGTATGTAGAACTACGTAGTACTATAGGCACACTGAATTAAACAAATACCAATAAAGACACTGTTTGCAGTGAGAGACCAAAGTTGGCAGTCAGACTGAAAACCAGTTTCAAACTGCCGTGTGCGGATTTTATTTTAATCAATTTAAACACTTGCCCACTCCGCACTATTGCCTGCCTTAAAAATAGTCAGTCAAAATCGCTTCAGTTGCACTTCCGCTGGGAGCAGGACCTCCAATCGGCCGGTTACAAAACGATCAACCTGAAAGATTTCCTCCACAAAATCTGCAGTCGCTTGCGGACGCAACAGGCTTTCCGCTTTCTCACCGAACTTCAGTTGGCGCATGAAGAACGCGTTCAGGAATTGGCAGCCGAAATCCACCTAGGTAGGTAAAGACTTGACGCAGTCCAGAGTTTTGTGGTTTAAATTGTATAAAAATTGAAGCGTTCAGATGAAGAAGTGCCTACTGAGTCACATTTTTACGGATTTTGAGCTGTTCATAATATATGGAAACACTGCGCTTACAGTGTAGAACAATTGTTCCAGTTTGCAGAGCCAAAAACCTACTCAGTCCAATATAGTGAATCTGTCAGACCAAGCTCGATTTAAGCAAAAAGGACCATCTTTGTAAAAAATCTCCAAAAAATGACAAAAATTAACAGAAGATTACAAATTTAGGAAAACAGATATTTTGAGATGTTTCAACTGCGTTTTGAGAACATTTTTTATATAAAAATTTTCATAAAATCTATCTGAACTCAGGCCTACTTGAATTTTTTTCAGTCAAACGTAACTGCTGTACACCCTAGAGCGTTGGGCAATTGATAAAAGACCGAACGAATTTATCAACTTAGCCTCAAAAAAGAATAGTGGCCGTCCATAAACTAAGATGTTCAAAAATTCAAAATTTTGCATACCCACCCCCCTCCCGATGTTTTCAGCACAACCGCCCAAAAAATATGACGTTTTTGGCTGATACCCCCTCCGACTAAAACTTGGTGCTGTGTCCGACATTGAAAAATGTACAATGAAACTTACATAGAACTGTCGAAGCTATGAAAAAGAAACTGTTTGACCATCAACTACCATTTTGGCAGTTGGAAACTTGAATTGGGTTAAGTTTTCCTTGTAATATAAAGCTGCGGACAAAATATTATTAGGCCCTAAAAACGTCGACGTTTTTGATACCAACCATTGTTGGAAAGTCCGGATTAAAAAATAGGTTCAGGTTCAAGTCCACTGATGTTTGCAACTTTTCTAAACCCTATAAGCATGTCCACTAGCAGTGATTGGTCCAGATCAGACTTTTTATCGGGCAGTACTTTCGTTTCTGACTTTTTTCAGTTTGAAAAATAGGTGTAAAACATGAAAACCATTAAATTTCTATGCAATCAAACCGAAAATTTTACGAATTTTGCCTAAAATTGCACTCAAACCTTGAACCTACAGAATTTGAGTAGTCTAATAAAACGGAACAGGTTGAAGTCCGGCTCAAATAGAATAAGTTCAGGTTCAGGTTCAAGTCCACGAATTTCAGGTTAAAAACCTATAATAAGTTCATGTTCCGTCGGACTTGCCAACAGTAATACCAACCCCCCCCCGACCTGCGACGTTTTCCGACGTTCAACCAACCACCCCGCCCCATACATGTACTAGGGGGTTTGGGGGGTTACCCCCTGCTGGAAAGGCCAACCCCCCACCCCCACACACCCCCCGAGACAGGTTAAGGGACCCCTCCCCCCGACCAAAAAATACAAGTACTAGTAGTGGCTCCAGTATTAACAAACTGGGTCAGAAATCACTAATTTTTAGCCTAAAATTCACTTGAAAAGCCTTTGGAAACCGAATTTGGCATTTCCACTGCTGATATTTAAGAAAAATCGGTGTTTTTGGAAGCTCTTTTGTCATTTTTTGCTTGTTTTTAGCTTTAAAACGCTATTTGGCAGCTTAAAATAGCGATTTTTAGCGTCCTTACTGAAAAACACGTGCTAAAAACGCATTTCTAGGCGTTTTGGAGCTTTTCGAAATTTGGGACCCCCCACCTGGGCGAAACCCTCCTTCGACCCCCCACCTGAGGAAAACCCCCTACCCCCAGGTCGGCCCGGAGCTGTTGCATGTATGCCCCGCCCCCTCTCTGAACGTCGAAGTTTATGGACGGCCCCAAAGCGTACGTAAGTCCAAAATGCATTTTGTTAAAAAATTGCATATATTTAATAGGATGTAGGCAATTAAACTTGGGCTTGAGATAGTCCTAACACTGACCGAACCATGACGACATGGTAGCTAACGGATATTGCAAGTATCACACTCGAATTAAAGGCAACCGAATCTTTCTTTCAATTTTCTCCTTTTGTCAATTTATGAACTTAGGAATTTCTTCGTCTGAACGCTTCAATTGGCGTTTTGAAAAATCGTCCAGGGAAGGACTTCCATACATGTACATAGCGATTTTTAGCGTCCTTACTGAAAAACACGTGCTAAAAACGCATTTCTAGGCGTTTTGGAGCTTTTCGAAATTTGGGACCCCCCACCTGGGCGAAACCCTCCTTCGACCCCCCACCTGAGGAAAACCCCCTACCCCCAGGTCGGCCCGGTATGTCGGTAACCCTCCCTCAGCTGGGAAGGCCAACCCCCCTCACTCCACACAAGTACTAATTGCGGTTGCAATATACTTGCAAACTGGCTCAGAAACTACTGAATTTTTTAGTTTAAAATCAGCTTAAAAGGCTTTTAAGATAACCGAATTTGGCGTTTTCCGCTGCTGATATCTAAGAGAAATTAGTGTTTTTGGAAGCCCTTTCTGTCATGTTTGCTTGTTTTTAGCTCTAAAACGCTATTTGGCAGCTTAAAATTGCGATTTTTAGCCTTCTTATTGAATGAAACGTGCTAAAAGCACATTTTGGACCTTTTTAAGTTTTGGACGCCTCTGTGGTCGAAGAAGCACCCCTGGACCGCCACCTGGCCGGCAACAAAACCCTCTATCCATCGTTCCCCCGGACGTATGTACGTACAGTATGTACGTACCCGGTTGGGCCGGTCCCCTGTTAATGTATGTATGCTTTCCATTGATGTTCGGCAATGCGTGAGTGAATAGACTCCCTTTAGGTCTACGTATATACATACTGTTAGTCATTAATTAGTTAGTATCCTGTGTATTCATTAATTACGTAGATAGGAACAAAAGCTAGTCTGCTTGGCTCCATTAGCTGCGGAACTGTGCTTCCTATTTCTTTTTGCCCAACTACTTACAGTATGCAAAGTAAGTTTGGCTGAGCAATTGATCTGAGAAATTTTCGGCACCGTTCTGTAATCTGTCAAACGATTGCAACGTACGCTTAGCATACAGTCTAAAGTTTAAACATAGGTGCTGCGTGCGTATCAGGCCGCTTTTAGACGTCAGTGGTTTATAGGCAATACGTCACTAGGCCGGTTCACTCGCGTTCTTTCATTATGCGCGAATGGGCGCAGAAAGAGGTGTAATAATTTATTTTGCCGTCAAATTGACGCCCGTAACCAGATCGTTCTGACGTTTCCAAGCCTAAGCTAACGTTGCGGCCGGGATAGGAAGTAAAATGGAGTGAAAATTCGTAAAAATTGTTATAGTCGGCTGTTTTTCGTTTTAATAAGCTTCCGGCTATTTAATTTTTGCATCGTAAATCGTCTTTTAGGCGCTGTGGCCGATCTAGCAGAGGAGATGCACACGTTCGAGCTGCTGCAGCCAATTCTCCTTTCTCTGCACGACCAGTTTTCTTGATCTGGCCTATATTTGTTTGTTTGTTTCAGTTGTTTTTTGTTTTGTTTCGTTGCGTTTTATTGTTCTGTTGGCCGGTGGTCTCTCTCGTAGTAGTAAAGGAGAGGATAAATTCAGAAGACTCTAGATAAGAGTCCTCGGCCGACCGACCGGTTGCTATGCGCCGCTCTAGCTGACTGGGCGTTAGCTAAACATTGATTTTTTATGCGCTCTCCTCAGCTAGCAGGCCCGGCGCTTTAAAGCTCCTCATTCTTACTAGCTTGCTTTACGCTACACGCTCTCTCACGCTCGGCTCAATTATTCTGCTCATTCGCACCTTGCCATGTGCAAAGTGCCAGTGAGCAGAAGAAGCTACAGGTGAGCCGGCTGGATTGTTTCAGTCTGAGCGGGAGGAGATGGCGGTCGGTCGGAACAGCCGAGAGGCCCTCAGCAGCGGCCGATTAGCTTAGCTAGGGCTGGTGTGACGTCAGCACTGGCTGCTGACGCAAATGTTGTTGGACCGACTGCCGCCGCCGCCACTGGCAATAGCTGCGCGCCCTGCCGACGCCTGTGCGCCGATGACATGTGCGCCGGCCATCCAGTCCTCTGCAGCTTGCCATGAGCCTTCAGACCAAAGGTCCTGTTAAGGTGGGCTTCTATGATGTGGAGCGCACCATTGGCAAGGGCAACTACGCCGTTGTCAAGCTGGGACGGCACCGCGTGACCAAAACGGAGGTCAGTCTTCCTTCCCTACTTCTCTTGCTACAGACAAACCACATAAATGGATGGTTTATGAGGTTTGACTACAAAAACAGAGGTCAGCCTTAGTTCCCTTATACTCAGGCAAAAATCGATGGTTTATGAGATTTGACTGTACCAAAATTGAGGTCAGTCTTCGTTCCCTCATACTCTTGTATAGACAAACCACATAGATGGATGTGTTATGAGGTTTGGCTGTACAAAAACTGAAGTAAGTCTTAGTTCCCTCATAGTCTTGGTACAGGCAAACCACATAAATGGATGGTTTATGAAGTTTGACTGTATCAAAACAGAGGTCAGTCTTCCTACCCAATACAGACAAACCACATAAATGGATGGTTTATGAGGTTTGGCTGTGCTAAAACATAGACCAATCTTCCTTCCATCACAGGTACAGGCAAACCACATAAATTAATAGTTTGAGGTTTCACTGTGCTTTTTTGTATCTCCCTAAATATCAAGCTTACAACTAGCTTGCCTACGTTTTGTGCAAGTACGGAAATTGCTGTGATGCAATTACTCTGAAGATTTTGGTCTAAGCGAACACTTTACCTTTCTTTTCGCCTACACTCTAAAGAAGCCTGTTTTTGTCAGAGACGATAACTCAACAACAAGAGCCAGGGTTCGTGCGGGACCTGGAAAGTCAGGGAGTCATGGAAAAGTCAGGGAATTTAAAAAAGTCAGGGAATCAGGGAAAAGTCAGGGAATTTGGTGTCTGGTCAGGGAAAAATTTGATACCATCAGAAACATATTACGCCAAATGGTCGTGTCAGAACTTTTCAGAACACCCTTTTGAAGATCGGTCTTCTGACTTTATATACTACTACTTAAACTGGAAATTTACCCTCTGAATACCGTTTAAATGCGTTTTACAAAGCCAATTTTTTAAAGTTTTCTCAGATTGGTTGCAGTTTCCTCACCCTGGTTGGTCAGGGAATTTTGACTTTGGTCATGGAAAAGTCAGGGAAAGGTCAGGGAATTTTGCTATACAAAAGCCGCACGAACCCTGAAGAGCGCATGCAAGAAAACACGCTCAGGCTTATTTGATTGTGCTAGCAAAATGCAAAGGAAAAAACTTGGTTTTCTTTTATCTAGCCTTTGTTTGCGCAGTTGCCCCAGAGTACATTAAAATTGACCCACACTGTAATTACCATATTTGTTTGCTGTTGTACTGAATTGTGCAAATGCTCTACGTTGCAGGTAGCAATAAAAATAATTGACAAGACACGGCTGGACAAGGATAATCTGGAGAAAATGTATCGCGAGATACGGGTCTTAAAAATGCTCAATCATCCCCATATTGTCAAACTCTATCAAGTAAGCTTAAACTCTCTACTGCTACTGCTACTTAAAAAGCCCTTGCCCTTGTCCTTCTCATGCAGCTGCTAGTTCAGGCTCTTAGATGCTAATGGTGCTGGCACCCTGGGGCATATCGGCTAGTAAACAAGCTAGTTGCTTAAAGACTCGGTTGGCAGGGTGCTTATCAAATCGTTAGCAAGGTGCATCTCACCTAGCATAATATCCTAAAAGAGGCACTGGGGCCGGGTCTGGGTATAAGAGGCTGCTTTGTATTGGAGCGCAGGCCGCTTTGTTCTGCGAGAAATTGCCTACGTCATAAAGCTGTCAGATTTGAGGCGAAAAACACGTAAGCACCGCAAACGCGCGCGGCGCGCCATGAATGCCCGCCCGCCTAGCCCCTAGAGGAGCCACCGGAAGCCTACGAAGCCTACGTGACTTTTTGCAGCCAGCAATCTGACAAGTTTTTAGGTGATGGAGACCAAAAACATGCTCTATCTGGTGACGGAATATGCGGCCAATGGCGAGATTTTCGGTATGCCGGCCGTTTTTTATCTGCACCGTAGTTAAATGCGGAAGCTGCTGAGAAAATGGCCGCCGGTTCGGCCACCCGGCGAGAGGTGCTTAATTGTGCCGGATTTTAGTGTTGGCCGGCCGGCCGACCGGCTGGCATTTTCGGACCGGGGGAAGCTAGCTAAATTGATTTCGAATTTGCTTCTCCTTGCGTCAACGCTGCCCATTGCGTCAGACGATTTTAGTGGCACGGAAGTGGGCTGCAGGAGTAGAGCAATCGTGACGTCAAAAGAAAGCCTGCGCCTTTTATGCGCTTTTGGCCAAAAAAGCTGAGGATCGCTGAAAAAAATCGCTCAACTTAAACTTGACATTTGGTTTGCATAACTGCATGGAGAAAACAAAATCTATTCTGATAGGTCGTCTACTTCCGGGCCGGAAAAAATTGAGGGGTATTAGTTGTTAGGGAGGAGTAGGCTGCTTTTCCAAAACAGTTACCAAAATTTCCGGCAAGGGGTATGGGGCCTACTTATTATCCGCCGGGTAAGCCCCAGCCCATGGTTGCTCATCCAGAACCTAGTTTCATTAGTGTCTATGATGTTGGAATGCAAAGGAGATTGCAAATATTCTGCTAAGTTTAATGACTTCATTCTTTAGACTTCATTGCCACACATGGACGCCTCTCAGAACCAGAGGCCAAAGTAAAGTTCTGGCAAATCATCTCAGCTGTAGAGTACTGCCACAATTACAACATAGTCCATCGAGATCTAAAGGTCAGTCTGTCTGTTGGCTGTCAAAACTGACAATAAAAAAGAGTTTCGCAAATTGCAGGCAGAAAACTTGCTGCTGGACAGCAACCTCAACATCAAAATAGCCGACTTCGGCTTCAGCAACTTTTTCCAGAGAGATGAAGGTCTGACAACGTTTTGTGGCTCACCGCCTTACGCCGCTCCAGAGGTGTTTGAGGGCAAAAAGTACTTTGGACCTGAGATTGACATATGGGTAGGGCTGGTTTTCGGCTTCTTGCACAATGTGCCTGATTGCATCATTGCAGAGTCTTGGTGTGGTCTTATACGTGCTGGTATGTGGAGCTTTGCCGTTTGAGGGAAGCAATCTACAACAGCTGCGCGATAGGGTGCTGTCGGGTCGCTTCAGAATTCCTTACTTCATGTCTTCTGGTGAGAGTTCATTGCTTTCTGAGCAGTTGTGTGTCAATTTAGACAGCACATTTGCAAAGGTTTGGACGCTGAGGTAGTGAAAATCTGGGTGGGGTTTAACAGGCACAAAATGATTGCTTCAGACTGTGAGCATTTGGTTCGCAAGATGTTGGTGCTAGACCCCAGCAAGCGCTACAGAATCGGTCAGGTGATGAATCATCGCTGGATGCGGTCAGTGCACCGACGTCCCACCCCCAACACCTCACCCGCCGGCACACCGCAGACAGCGTTGCCCGAAGTGCCGGAGCCATCTGATCAAATCCTGAGACTCATGCAGAGCCTGGGAATCGACCCGACCCGGACCATAGAGGTGTGTTGGAATTCAATTGACAGCTTGACGTATGGCTGCAGCCTTACTGGTGTCTTGGGCCGGCTGACGTAATTTCCAGTAAATTAAGCAGTGCGCTACGTGCGCCACTTTAGCACCGCTATTCTCGCCGCTTTTAATTGGTGCTGTGACGCACGGACCTTAATTTATTGAGCTAATGCCAGCCAGCGCCACCTCTCTAACAATCAACCTGTAGCCTGCCTGCTGTCCAGAGATTAGCGCCTACCTACCACCAGGTTGGTGACGCAATAACACAATGGTGGCATTTCGGAAATATCTGCTAGTGACGCAGTTCAGTTGCTATACATGCTATGCATGAGCAAACATGACCTTAGCAAGACGTATTTGCTGACGTTTGTTTGCTGAGATAAGATTAACACTCCTTTTTGCAACGATTCTCACAATGACATTGTGCCTAAAAGCAAACAGAGTTTTGGATGACATATGGCTAGTAAAGGTTTGGTTTTACCCATCCATCGCTTAGATGTCTAGGATCCAGGATTGAAAATTAAGGAAAAAATTTGCAAAAGAGCCTGTTTGGCTGAAACAAATCGGTTTAATCATATATGACTGAATTGAAAGGGTGCCTTAATGACAGGTTTAAACTTACTTTGTCCTATTCGAAAAACATGCTGTACACGCAACAAACGTTTCATACACGGGATTGGGTTGGGTTGGGGACTTGAGCCTGGATTGGGTCTGAGATTGGATGGATGGATGGAGTTCTGAGCAGACATGGGCAAAGAGGGGGTCTTAAAGGGGTTGACCATCTCAGGCTCTGACCTACCCCCCTCAGGCCGCCGCTACCGCCCAGGAATTTTTAGGAAGAATTTTGTACAGTAAATTTTGATAAAAGCATGCCTAGATTAGTTGTAAATGAGCTCAAATAGCTCATTTTATCCTGTTTTAGCGAAAAATAAGCCTAATAACCTTAGTTTCAGTCAGACATCGGACTTTTAGCTTACCATCACCTCAACCCCCTCAGACGCCGCTACCCCCCTCAGGATTCAGAAATTTACCACACTCTCAGCCGATGTCTGGTTCTGAGCAAAAGGTCTGGCCTAGCCAAAGACACTGCATTGCATGTACAATTTACGTGTAAAGCCTTTTCAATGTGAGCCGATTTTGTATTATGAGACATATGTACAGTAGGCGTACGTACATGCAGATGAAGAATAATGTCTATCGATTTGAGCTCTAATTAGATGCAGAGATATAATTAGAGTCTAACAGACCCAGCGGTAGTGCGTCAACTTGCAGGAATTGTGCCATTGTGTTTATGACGATCTGGGCATACTTTGACGTCATTCTAGTGGCCAGGCGCTCTAGGGGGCCCATCAGAAATAGCACCAGCACATAAACAAGCCAGCTCGAATCGAGCTAATCTAGTTAGACGCCTAGCACTCAATTCCACCAACGGGGAGGCTCAATGCTAGTAGTGGCTGGCCAACACGTGCTTGATGTAGGTCTCCCTGGAGGCAAGTTTTGCACGTAGGAAGAGCCTGTAGTTTAAAAAACATGTACGCCTACTTACACGGCATCTGCGAGAACAGTTATTCGTGGCTTCGAAACCGGTCAAAGCGATTGGAAGTTGTGGACATAAAGACCAACCCAGACCACCAATAGCCGGTGATGGCCAGTAGGTAAATGGGAACCGCCTGAAGCTGCCTAAGCACCTAGCTGAGGGACTGATGACAGCTAGGTGAGGGTTGTTTGTAGGAAGGGCACTCCATTGAAAGGCTCTGATAAGAGCGCAGCATGTCCTGAGCTGTACGAAAGGACAGTGGAGCCTTTGGAAATTTGGCGTTTCCACTGCTGATGTTAAGAGAAATGGGTGCTTTTGGAAGCCCTTTTTATCGTTTTTTGCCTGTTTTTAGCTCTAAAAAAATTTTGGACCCCCCTCTGGGCGAATCCCCCCCTCCCTCACCTGACGGAAAGCCCCCTCCCCCACGCCGGCCGGGACCTGGTACATGTATGACTACTACATACACTGTACATTTAGACTTGACATGAGCTAGCATTTTGACTGAGGGTGGCTTTGTTTTTTAAATCCCAAACTCACAGCGAGTAGGTGATTGCGCAAACACCGATTTTTTACTTGTTTGAGTAGAACGGCTACCTGATGAAGAATTTGATAGTTTTGTGTGAGTGTTTGTAGTATCGTGCTATCGAGTGGTTGTGTGCGTGCGTCCGAGAGTGTGTGTTGTTGTGTTGTATATCAGATCTACTAGTAAAGCCTCCTCTTCTCTTTCATTTGGTGCTGAACAGATCCGGGAGCCTGCCTTCATTCAAGTTCTACTACTCAGTTTCTCCCGTTTCCACATCTTGAGATCAAGTTTGCTTTGGATCGTGATCATCAGGCACAGACGTGGCCCCCAGTTGATGCTCACATGTCGTCCACTACAGTTCGTGACTGTAGATGGTGGATCGAACAACAGCAGCGTTACCAAGAGTGGCAGACAGAACAGCGCCAGCGTGATCGCGAGCGGCTGCATGAAGCACGTCTCGAACGACAGCGGCTGTATGAGGAACGTCTCCGTTGGGTTGAAGAACAACGTCAGCGTGACAGAGAGTGGTGGATCGATTTCAACAACCGTCTTAACCGTGTGCTTGACAGATACCAGTCTCAGTTCAGCAAAACTCCCGGGTCTCGGCACCAAATGAAAGAAATGGGAGGTTTTATCCACTAGTAAAACACAACGCACACACACAACACAATCACACGAAGTCAACAGAGGCGGAGCAGTTCCCGCAGTTCGCTTTCCCCGATTGTCAGGCACAGCGGCGGCCAGTCGACACTCGTTGAAAGGGGAGTGATGAAGAATTTGATAGTTTTGTGTGAGTGTTTGTAGTATCGTGCTATCGAGTGGTTGTGTGCGTGCGTCCGAGAGTGTGTGTTGTTGTGTTGTATATCAGATCTACTAGTAAAGACCTCCACTTCTCTTTCACTACTTACTTTGTTTGCTCCTACCTGCGCCCCTTTTAGACACAAAGTGTCTTATAGATTTTTGCTCTTTCTCTCAAACGATTCTTTCTCCATCAGCTGTTTATCGTTTTCGCGCAAATTTTGACTATTTGGTAACGAGACAACAGAGCCCATACATACTAAACAACTTTGCCGCGAAAAGTCCAGCTCATCTTGGTTCTGAGAGCAGAAACCAGAATTCCGCTAAAAATATGAGTTTTTCGAGTAATCCTTTACACAGTTGTTAAAAAAAAATTTTTTTTGAAGGCCAAAAATTTTTGCTTCTTTTTTAAAAATTTAAAAAAAAAAATTTTTTTTTTAAATCGTCTTAAGGGGTCCAGTGTGCTAGTACAGGCACTTACAAAAAAATTTCCACTTTTGCACCTCAAGTCAGTTAAGAAACCTGTTCGAAAACGCCAATACAGGTCTAAACACTGCCTGTAACTGCATAATTACACCAAAAATTGTCTTTAGAGGCACATCTAGGTGAACCTAAGGAAGGATTTCTTATGCAGTCGCTGCTAGACTCAGTATTATGCAAGTTGCTAGATAAAATGTTAGCTGCTAACAAAGAATTTACAAAAAATTGCATGTATTTACGTGAATTTTCGCACTTTTTTCCTTAATTTGCATATTGATTTTTCAAAAAAAAAATTTTTTTTGAGCCTTCAAAAAAAAAGCTTTTTTTTGAGCCTTCAAAAAAAGCTTTTTTTTTTAAAAAAAAAGTCTTTTTTTTTAAAAATTTTTGACCCTAACAACTGTGATCCTTGAAGTATAGCCGTGAAACTTGCAGGAACAATTGATGCTGCCATTGATAGTTCATTGTGATCGTGAACTAGTTTGGCTCCAAGGCCTCGGGGGCCTGAAAATGGTGCCTAGCCTGGCCCGGCCTTATACGCCCTGTTAATTTTGTGTTGTCTTTCTAAACTTTGAAAGTTTGGTATGAATTTTCAAATTAAAAGCTTTTGGCATGGCATTTTGAAACAGTAAAATGCTGTGTATTTCTATTTTCTGCTTAATTTTTATTTTTTTCTAAAATTTCTGCTTTGTACATGCCTGGCTTGGTCATCCAAAATGCTCAATCGTCATGCCCGGCCCATGTACTTCTCTACTTCCATGTTGTTGTGTGCTATTGTTGTACTCAACTAAAGTAACCCGTCGTTCTTGCAAGTTTCAAAACTACGTATATTGTATACTTCAAGGGTCAAGTGTAAAATTGAAATTTCAGTGGACCAAACGCCTATTCTTTCAGTTTTTATCCACAGAGCCAACAGAAGTTATAATTTCCGCCCCCACCTGCCACAACATGGGTAGCATTCAGCCTAGTCAGTAGACCAGTAATCGTTTGACTGAAAGTTATCTCTGCTGAGAGTGAAGCTGGAAAATGTTATCTCTGCTTTATTTTTACATTTTATTGCAAGAATACATAAGAACAGACATGGGCAAAGGGGGGCTGAGGGTACTGTTATTTTACTATAGTATAGTAAAACAAAAATTAGTAATACTAGTGGTATTTTACTAGTAGTAAAATAATAGTAAAAAGTAAAATTAAGAGCCAATAGTAAAGTAAAAATTAAATTAAATTAACAAAGACCGTCAATAGTAAAATTTTAATTTATTTTAATTTTTAACTATTTTACTAGTTTTTGGTGAATTTCAGCTAAATTTTTTTATCAATTTTGCAATGAAAGATGTGTGGGAGCACTTTTGTCAGTCGAATTTCACCCAATTGTCTCTAAATTTCTTTGAAAACCTCGTATCATAATCAAATTTAACAACTACAGTTGTATTTAGCACCAACATTAATTATTCATAAGATCTTGGCATTATTGATGCAAAATTGCCCCTAATGACTAGTAAAATCGTAGTAAAATAGTAGTAAAATCAGTAAAATTAAAAAATTAAATCAAAAATTAGTAAAATTGGAGCTGCCTGGTAGTAAAATAAAAATAAAAATTAAATTGAAGAGCTGAATTTGTAGTAAATTTAGTAAATAGTAAAATAATAATCCACCAGTAAAATAACAGTAGCTGAGGGGGGATTGGCCCCCCTCAGGCTCTGACCTACCCCCCTCAGCCGGTCGCTACCCCCCTCAGGAATTTTTTGGAAGAATTTTGTATAGGAAATTATGATAAAAATATGCCTGGACTAGGTGTAAATGAGCTCAGAATAGCTTATTTTTAGCTTATTTTAATGAAAAATAAGCCCAAATCCTTGATTTTAGCGAAAAATCGTACTTTTTGGCTTACCACCCCCTCAGGCGCTCCTACCCACTCAGCCCCCCCCCTTAAGAATTGAAAATTCTACCCCCTCAGCCGAAATGCTAGCCCATGTCTGCATAAGAATATGTATACCAGATGAAGCTCCCCTCCCAATCAGGATTCACACATGAGCCACATTTGGCCTTGCCTGAACATGATTGCGTGTACGTATAGTACAGTAACATTGAAAGAGGACAGAGAACGTTGGGTCTTCTCAGCTCAGCTGCCTTGTACAGTAGACTGACACAGTCTTATAATACTTTATTTTCAGTCACTTCGCAATGACTCCTATGACAACTTCACGGCCATCTACCTGTTGTTGCTGGATCGCTGGAAAGCACGCGATCAGCATGTGCGAGCAGCTGCAGCTGGAGGAAACAGACGCCAGTCGGCTGAACAACTGCGACCCCGTCCAATGCTCGGTCACATCCGTGATCACGCCACCTTCCAGACCACTGACTGTGCCACCCCAACTACCCAAGGCATAGTACAGTATGTGCACTCGCCCAGTGTCAGCAGTGGAGCTGACAGTGGCACTGAGTCGATCTACAGCAGTTGTGGTGGGGAGCCATGTCTCAGCCGACAGTCAACAGTGGGAACGATTGGCTCGATTGATGAGGGTGTTGAACTTGATCTTGCCATGGCTGTTGAGGCTTCAGCTGGAAACAGGCAGCAGTACTCGTCTGGTGATATCTTGTCCACTGATTCCACTGGTTCCATAGGCAGCTCACCGTTTGAGAGCTTTGACTCTCAGATTGAATCAGATCTCATGTCCAGCTTGTCATCATGTCCACCTACTAGTGATGCTGGAAGTGCAACCAGCACTGGTAAGTAGGCTTCCTGTTGATCAGGGTGGTTGTTTTGTCATGCTCCACTGCAGTGGACATGTGCATATTGCGCATTAGTATGCAATGAAACCTGCAGTTTCAGTTCAGCAGGCAGTTAACCTTCATATGCACTTCAGTGTACAGTGAATCTGCATAAACCCTTCATTGTACAGTGAACCTGCATATGCGTTTCAGTCAGTGAAAGCATATAATAAATGGATTTCAATGGTTTTGTAGGTCCAACTCCTTTCAACACCTCCATTACGGTTACCATGACACCACCATGCAGTGTGGACGCTAGTCAAAGGACCAGTGAACCATCTCCATGCGCTAGTCCACAGCCTCAAACATTTGGTGACGGCTGGCGCGCCTCTGACAACTCCATGTTTGACACTCTGAGTGGTGGATTGCAACTGCAACTGAACACCAAGACGCGAGGCATGTTCGAACTGCACCGCACCACTGCGCCCCATCAGCATGGTGAGGAGTGCGGATCGGATTTACCCCCTTTGCACAGACTGCGCATAACCCCTGCCGGTGCTCCATACCCGGCACGCAGTCCCATCTCTGAGAAACGCTGGAGACACCCTCCGCCATTGCCCAAACGAATTTCCTTACCTGAGAATCTCGAGTTCCAACCCCACAAACTGCTCACAATAAAACAGAGCTTCTATGTGGAGAAGCGGCTAGGGGTCGATCCCCCAGAGGGACAGAAACCGATGGAGCCCCCGCCAGTGGGCAGTAAGACAGCGTTTCTGCAAAAGACCAGACTTCATCAGAAAAGACAGATCATGCAGAAACAGCCACGCATGCCGCCGATCAAACGACAGCAGTCTTATCAGTTGGCCCAGAAACATTCTGTATTGCCCACAGCAACTGGCCCAGATGGTGAACTGGATATGCTGAGCCTTCCGGTCCGAGAGGGTGATGACCCTTTACTTGTACCAACCCCTCTCTCGCCCATAGAAGACACCTCTAGCTCAGCTGAGCCCGAAATGGACATGTCTTAGCATTTTTCTGACTGTTTATTTATTATTACTACTTTTTCAAATTTGCCCTTCCTTGATAGTCTCAACATGCATTCGACGCTCCTGAGGCTGAATTCTGAGTGTGAATTAGGTAGAGAAGATTTGACGCTGTTGAGAGATGGGAAAAAGTCAAATATGTAGCTTCAGGAGGGCCAATATGAATGAACGCAGAGCTCTGTCAA
This sequence comes from Sabatieria punctata, assembly GCA_030248155.1. Lineage (NCBI taxonomy): Eukaryota > Metazoa > Nematoda > Chromadorea > Araeolaimida > Comesomatidae > Sabatieria > Sabatieria punctata. The sequence continues at coordinate 123,737 of JASANB010007755.1, read as the reverse complement.
GATGGTAGCTGATTGTTTACAGCTCTGATTTTCTAGTCTATACTTGGTCTTTCTTCATTTGTTTTTCTTCAAAACTGGTAGCAGCGTGTAATACTCATCATTAAGCAACCTAACTCACTACCTGTTTTTGTATTCTAATTGTGTTTCTATGTGTGGCTACTTGCGATTCTATGTCCATGAGGTAGGCTACAAAGTTGAGCCGTTACTTAAACCGGGTTTTCCCATGTAAACGCACACTGTGACTATTGTTATTGAGACGTATACAGACTATACCTAGCGAATATAGTAGATTTACTGAACTTCTCTGCTATGTACTACTATGTATGTACTTCTTATATGCCTTTGAATTTCTATGGGCTATTACAAACGCTGTGTAACTGATATCCTGGTTACAATGACGGGTGCTTGTGTTAGAAGTTGTCGGACAAATGCTTCTGTGTTATTGCGAGCATGTTTGTGAGAAAATTGGATTTCCTCTCGGCAGAGCTCATCTTTATGTATGAAGTTTAAGCAATTAAATTTAACTTATCAACTGCTCCATGACGCAAACACATATCAATCAGCTTGCATATTGACCAGCAACCATTAAACTAAGCAAATTCTAAGCACTGCATCTGCAATCAAGATTGGCTCGCCACATACGTACCTTTTGATTTATACCATAGCTAAAATAAACAATCTTTTAAAAGTAGAATGCACTTGGAAGGAGGTTGAACTTAAATTATTGAGCAAAGCGTGCCTACCGGACGTTAATAACAAATTAATCGACTAGGCAATAAATGGCCCGTCATATAATCTCATAAATGTGCGCTTGATAAATATGGCCTTAGCCGTTGCAAGCTTGCTTGTTGTCGCCTTCTCTCACTAGTTCCACTTATTGTACATGGCTACGGTATTTGGCCTGTACTGTAGGTCTGGTATAGTCGCTGCGTATTAAAAACTCCTAGGACAACTCTTTAAACTCCCATATAGTGTGTTGCTTTGTTCTATAAGTTGGCAAAAGCTTTTTGTAACATCTGAGATTATGCCGTACCCTTTGCATTATTTTGTCGTGCGTCATGTCGCGTTTTATTATATTATTATCGTTTTGATGAAAGAAAGTGAATTTGCTGCTCCAACGATTCACTAATGGCTAATAAACTCCACTCCCCCTAGTCAAGAATGTCGAATCCTAAGCTGTGTAGCTTGAATTCCAGCTTTTCTAAACTTTTTGCGTTGAAATTTGAAACATTGATTTTGGTAATGAACAAACAGTGATTAAAACAACCCAGCAGACTTTTTGCTGTAGCAACCGTAAATCTCAACTGATTCGAATGAATCCTTTTTAAATTAAAGATACCTAAATTCTTGAAAAAACGGTGAAACTTTTATCAAGATACTCTACTTACTTGCTGAGATACTTACACTCTAAGTTAAACCAGACTTTGGCAATGAACAAGAGCGATTCCATTGCACTTCATAATAAACGCAGATTCCTACTGCTGGGGCTAATCAGACTTTACTAGTGAAGTAACCGAGCGTGTGTCACCAGTAAAGCCTCGTGACGTTAGCCCGTAGCTGTAGGAATCTGTTTTATTACGAAGTGCAACGGAATAATAAAAATCGCTGCTGTTCATTACCAAAATCTCGGATTTTATTTTGGGAGCAAATATCTCAGGAACCAAGCAGAGTATCTTAATGAAAATTGCACCAATCTGTCAAGATTTATTTATATCTTTCTTTCAAAAAAAATTCATTCAAATCGGTTGAGATTTAAGGTTGCTACAGCAAAAAAAATCTGGCGGGTTGTTTTTTGGCGGACCCTCTAGACGGCTTATGCTGCGTTTCTGGCGTTCAGTGCACTTGATTTTTTGTCTGAAAAAGTATAGGTTATTAGGAAAGCTTTGGGCCGAGCGCATCCCTTGTCAACTTTACTGTTATTTGAGATTATACAGTTTATTGCTTTAGATGCATGTTGCATTTATGAGAGCAATTTCATTCGAAAATGCTTTGTTTGAGCTGTAAAATGTGTGTTGCTTGTTTGTGGTTTCTTAAATGAGGCGTGGATATTTTTCTTTCCTGATTTTTCAAAATCTTGAAAATTACTCCAATTTAGTCTTTTTAGGACTATTCTGCGCTTATGCCTCGTGCTAGGAAAATAGTGCGGTCTCAGTCTGTTTACTACGGTAGTGTCTCTGTTTTTTTACTTAACGTTTCTGAATACTGAGAAAAGTGGTGTTTAATTCAAATGCACCAATGCAAATATAATCAAGTGCGCCCCGCCCAGGAAGCTCATTTTTCATTGGTGCTGCGCAGCTCTCTGTATCGGTCTTCATTATAATTTCCGTCAATACAGAGACATCAATCAAAAGCAAACCAAACTTGCTCTGGGCCTCCGTCAGTCGTTCATGTTCTGTCGTTGTGCTCTCAAATTGATACTCAATCTAAATTGTTGGGACAGATTATGATCCAATTTTTCTCCTATCCAATTTCCAGCCGAGATTTTTCAGTGGCTCTGTCTCTCGTGCGCTATCTGCCTGATTAGAGTCGCCTCTAGGACGTCAACACTTGTTGAAATGCTCACACGGAGCACATGCTCTATTATTGCGTGGTAGCTAAAAAAGCATGGAGAATGTTAGAATCACTTATTCTTGAAATTGAACACCAGGAGGTAACATTTGATCTAATCTCAGCACTATTTGGACAAATTCATGACCTGTTTGTAAATGCAACAGTTTTGAATCTGTTAGGCATTTATACGAAAGGGTTTATATACAGTTTAGCTCGACGGGAAGTTAAAGATTTTTCCGACATGACCTTTAGGCATTTTATAAAGGCAAGCTTGAAAACTGCACATTTGGCCAGCATAATGTTGAAGAAGGAAGATGCCTTTACCGCAATTTGGGACAAATACTTGCGTTTCTTTCTGATTCAGCATTGAGTAGGGAAACATAACACCGTTCTCTTAAAAGTTTCAAGTATCGAGATAAACTGCTCTATACAACATTTTGTGCAACAAGGATCCGAGCCCAGCTGCTGTGTGTGTACTAACCCATATGTGTTTCACTAACCCATTTCAGAAATAAAACTTTGTTCGTAAAAAAACACTTGTTGAAATGGATTACTTTACTGATTAATCTCTCTGCCTAACTAGACTGTTTAGCGGTGCAAAGGTTTAAGCCAATAAGTCAGCAGTAGCGTATCCAGGATTTTGCTTAGGGGGTTTAAAATTATGCTGCTCCCTGGTTGGGCTGGACAAGAAAAGATTGAGAAAAGCCTTCAAGAACACGATTAAGTGCATTTTGAGCATAAACTAGATATTTTTAGTGCTTAATGTAGTCCTTTTCTTTTTCTTTGACAGATTTTTCTTTCCAGTACTTCCCTACACCCTGGATACGTTACTGACCGCCATTGTATGTACGTACCATAATGATGTTTGCGACCAAGATGTCTAGTGTAATGCGTCATTCTGGTAGGCAAACAATGGAGTCATAATGCGTGAAGGGAGGAAGGAAAGAGTTCTAAGGCCAATGACTAACTAGTACATTGATTTGTGTTAGCAAGCCATAACTGCAGTAGAGCGTTTTAGTCGTCTGTCCATCATCTCTTAGCTAGTATGATCTCAAATCCATCATTTGTTAAATTTTTCGGTCCTTGCTAGAGACGTGAAGGTGGATAATGTGTGACACCTGCGCCCCCCCGTTTCCGGTGCAGTAGGAAGAGAAAATCGGCAAAAACAAGAAAAACATATTAATTTACCTTCAGAATGTCTTCTGTCCATTTAGAGGCCAGATTTTCTACTCTTCCACCAGCTAATAATATCCAATAGTGTTCCATTCGTATACATGTAGGTAAGTAGGTGGTTCGTTCTCATTGCGCTTGCCATTATCGAGAAAAGCTGTGATTAGGAACGCTTATTTCTTGCTTTAGTCGTCCGTGTCGTCTCATCATCCATTAATCTCCACTTTTGACGCCGTACCGTCTGTGTACGTAGTTCTTCCTCCTCCGTTAGGCATCACGAACTGCTAACGCTTCAGTTCGTGCATCTTAGAAATCTTGAATCTACTGTCTACTTTTGATCTTTCCTTCGACCTTCGCTCTTGTGTAAACAAACTGTACGAATTTTTAATAGAGTGAGTGAACTTTGAAAAACTATACATTTTAAACCCCTCTTCTGTATTTCAGAAAAATTTTCTTATTTTCACAGCAGAATATAAGAACTAGCGATACGACTTTTTAAGCTTTTAGCGTCAACCTGCACACTAAGGAATTTACTTTTAACTCGGACTATTAGACTTTATCTAATAGTGAAGCAAACATTATTCAACATATTTTAACGAATTAATGAAAAAATAGCCAAACTATAAGGTATTTTAACGAAAATAGGTAAAAAAATTCAGTCGATGCCCCCTGAGGATTTTAAAATTCTACCCTCCCGGGCGAAATGCAAGCCCATCTCTATGCATGAGTAAAACAAAATTACATTGTTTGTATCATAGTTGAGAAAGGTGAAAAACTTTATTTATGCATAAAAATCAAAATATTATTTAAATTTTCTGCGAAAGCACCTTTGCTCAGGCCAGGGCTGTTTGTTTTCCGGAAAAAAACTCAAGCCGGTTTTTTTCCGGTTTTTTTCCTGTTATTTTCCGGTTTTTTTCCAAAAGTTATTTTCCGAGATGACAGAAAAATTTTATTAACAATCGCTTTTTATTGCAGAATTCAACGAAATAGCGTGAGTCTTATTTTAAAATGCACTAATTTCATGTTTTAGTGTAGTAATTTGATTTTAAAACATCAAAAATACAATAATAAAAGTTGCCTGAAAATGGTACCGGTATTTTTTGCGAAAAACAGCTAAGTTATGCCATGGAAATGCTTGTAAGGCTTCTATTAACGTAAATTCAAAGCATTTGAAGCGTATTTAACCAGTTATTGCGTCTATTTCCTTTAAAAACTTACTTGAGTTTTTTTCCGCATTTTAGTTTTTTTCCGAGCCCCTAGGAAAAAAACCGGTTTTTTTCCGGAAAAAAACGAAAAAAACCGAGGAAAAAAACCGACCCAACAGCCCTGGCTCAGGCCACATTTTCAATTGAACTTGCTTTCCTCAGACAGTGACAAAAAGCGACATGCATCGTTGGTAGTCAAAGCGTTCCGCATTCCCCAAGCAGCAATTCTGCTGATGACAAATTCTAAATTTTGCGTGCGATCCTTCTATAAAGTGGCATGCGTGCTTACAGTGGTGGGTTTGTTTCAGAGAGCGCTGGAAAAATGAATTTGCTGCTTACAGCCTTGTTGCTTCTGCTGGCAGCGGTCTGTTCGGCCCAGATGACCTTTAGCACCGGCTGGGGGAAGACCGGCAAAAAGAGAGGGCCCATGACCTTCTCCAGTGGTTGGGGGGCCAAACGAGGTCCGATGACCTTTAGCAACGGCTGGGGCGGAAAGAAACGCTCCCCCATGACCTTTTCCAGCGGCTGGGGGGCCAAGAGAGCTCCGATGACCTTCTCGAGTGGCTGGGGGGCCAAACGTGCCCCCATGACTTTCAGTAACGGTTGGGGTGCCAAGAGAGACCTCAGCCAAAAGGACCTACTCTGTGGCCAACAGTACACCGGCAGATTGGCTGAAGTCTATTCTAAAATGATGGTACTCTTTTGACTTTACAACTGTTAGAAATGCACACTTGTCTGTAGGTAGTGCTTGCTGGATCCGAAATTTGGCTATAAAGCGCTTTTTATATAGGGGCAGATGGGAGGGGTAGCCAGCCAACACACTAGGAACCCCGAAACAGTTTTAGGACCCGACCGAAAAATACAAGTATGAACTACGTACAGGGTGTCTAACTAAAGTGACAGATTTCTTTTTGCTATAATTTCCGCAGCCTTGACTAAATAAACTGAAATTTGAAACATAAGGCGCCGTCCATAAGCGATGTCGTTCCAAGAATAAATCCCTACAACCACTCTGGGAAGCTTTTCTATATGTACAGTAGAAACCTTTGCCAGAATGTACCTAAATTGAAAATAATACAATCAAAGTTCCCTAAAATTGCGAAAAATAGTGACGTTTTTTTCGTTTTTTGCTAACCCCCTCCCCTTCAATCCGAAGAAATTAATAAAAACTGAAATTTAGTAATTTCAAAGCCAATTAGAAATACGTAATGTTAAAAATGACATTTCTTTTTCCTATAATTTCCGCAAATCTTGGTCAAGTAGACTAAAACTTGGCGCGTAGGTGCCAAAGTTCGGGCTATTTTATATATGTTGAACTTTCATGTATTTAGACTGCATGCAATTTGTTGAGAAAATGAACAGAATCCTGAACATCTGTTTTTTGATTGAGCAAATCCTTATTTTCTCGAGACTATGCAAATCGCAACTCAATGCTTGAAATTTTAACGCATAAGATGTCCCGAAGTTTAGCAGATATTCTCCCAATTCCAGATCATTTGGCGAACATTTGCAGAAATGACAACAAATATGTCCATTTTTACACTACTTCTATTGGCTTTGCAATTAGCACATTTCTTTTCATTTTTGAAATTCCTCAGGATTGGACCAAGCCTGTGGTGCATCAAGGGGGCGTGCACCAATTCGTAATCGTGTTTTTGCCCATTTTCGGACCCCCTGCCCCATGATAATCGCTCGTAATAATTTCCTGACCCCCTCCTCTAATTGCGTAATAGTTTGGCTACCCCCGAAATTTCAATTTTTTGGAGAGTTGGAGCCACCATAATAAGTAGTAATGATTTGGGGACCCCCTCCCCCTCATGCGATTACGTAATTTATGCGCGCCCAAACGTCAAAACATGAAATAACCCGAATTCTGGCACCAATGTTTCAAATTTGAGCCTATTTTACCAAGGTTTGCGGAAACTACGGCAAGAAGAAATGTATCCATTTTAGGCACGTAGAACTTTGCGTCTGCAGAACTAGCAAACTGGCTCAGAAATAATCCATTTTTAGCTTAAAGCACGCTTTTGGTAATGAAATTCAAGACACAAAGGCGTTTTTAGAAGCCCTTTTTGTCATTTTGTACCTACTTGTTTTCTGCTCTTAAAAGCGACTTTTCTGCTTACAGCTACAGCTCTGATTATTTTTAGCATTAGTATTGATCAAAGAGTGCTACTAAAAACGCATTTCCAGGTGTTTTGGAGAATTTTGAAATTTCGGATCTCCTCCCAGGGCGAAAGTCCTCAGGAACCCCAGATGGAATCCCCTACCTTTACCCCCTTTTCGTCTAGGAGGACGTGCTACATATTCTTGGTGCATGATGATTTCACGTAACGCAATGCTTTTTAGGACGCCTATGAAGAGTTTGAAAAGTGTAAGAAAACGGAGCCGAACCACGATTTGTAAGTGCTTACAAAACGATGAATTTCTTTGTACAATTAGTTTGCAAGAAACGTTTTTTTCAGGTCTAAAGAAGAGAAGAAAAAGCATCGATAGAAAATGATTGTATATGTTTTGTCGATTTTAATCCTTGCAGCAATACTGTAGGTCGGCAATATATTTGGCGTTCTTGACTCTAGGATAAACAGAAATTGACTTTTATTGGCAAACTCATGAAGAGAAGCGATTTACTCTGCGGTTATAGGTGTGCTATATCGCGCAACATAGCAGAACTGGGGGATCCGGAAATAAAAATACAAGTCATCATACGTACTGTTGTTTGTGTATACATTTACCACACACAAAAATAGACATTGTTTTTTAACATCACACACATACACATACACATTGAAAATTCCGATACACATTACCATACACAAACAGTACTCAACATGTGTATTTTTGTGTATGTGAATTTGATCGGCAAAAATCGATAAAGTATGCAAACAGAATTCTAAAATTTTGATGTTTTTGCTGTACTAAGAGTGAGTAGATATCCTCACAAAGCCTAAACATGGCCCTAAGTAGCTCAATTTCAAAGATATCCTAGTTTTCAAACAGTGGACTATGATAGATCTGATTTTTCCAGTTGCCTCACTCAAAAAATCTGGCCAATAAACCAGGAGGACCAGATGGATTTCCACACCACACACTGGATTTCGAGAATAGCTTCTTCCAGAGATCCACTACAAACAAAATTTCTGTATTGCACAATTTTTTGTATACTTGTGTATCACTAAAAACGTAAATATTGCTCGAAAAAGTATAATTTTCACGAGAGAAGACAGCCTTTTTTCATCACTTTTTTGAGATGTTTAGATTTAGAGAAACATTAAAACGAATGCTTTAAAATGCACAAAAATGATGAAGGTGATGTGGAAAACAAGCCAGTCACAGTGAGAAAATAGCAAAAATATGCCAAATTAATTAAGTTTGTTACTCTAAAATATACAGGGTGTGCCAAAAAAACAACCCAGCAGATTTTTCGCTGTAGCAACCGCAAATCTCAACCGATTTGAATGAATCCTTTTTTAAATGAAAGATAAATAAATGGTTAAAAGACTGAAGTAACGTTTATTAAAGATTGCCTGCTTAGTTCCTGAGATATTTGTCCTCAAAGTCAAAACAGAGATTTTGGCAATGAAACAAGAGTGATAATGAACAACCCAGCAGATTTTTTACTTTTGCAACCATGAATCTCAACCGATTTGAACCAATGCTTTTTTCAATGAAAGACTGATAAATTCTTCAAAGATTGGTGCAATTTTTATTGAGATTCACAGTTTAGTTCTTGAGATATTTGCACTCTAAATCGAAATAGATTTTGGCAAAGAACAAGAGCGATTCCGTTGCATTTCATAATAAAGCAGATTCCTACTGCTGGGGCTAATGATACTTTAGTGTTGAAGTAAACCGAGCTTCTGTGTCACCAGTAAAGCCTCCAATAGCCCTTAGCAGTAGCAGGAATCCGTTTTATTACCAAGTGCAGAATAATAAAAAAATCCCTCTTGTTCACTGCCAAAATCACTGTTTTGAATTTGAGAGGCAATATCTCAGCAACTAAGCAGAGTACATTAATGAAAATTTCAGCAATCTTTTAAGGATTTATGTATCTTTCATTTAAAAAAGGATTCATTCAAATCGGTTGAGATTTGCCGTTGCTACAGCGAAAAATCTGCTGGGTTGTTTTTTTTGGCACACCCTGTACAAACAGTGAAATATACAAACCATCAAGACCATGATTGTTGTATATCAAGAATGTTTGTATGTATATATGTATATTAAATATTTCATCGGTAGTCCGTTTGTGTATGTACATACACTGAAATTGTATATCCAAAACATTTGTATATTTATACAAATTTGTATGCGTATAATTGGATATACAAACCCACTTCATATAAAACTGAATTCAATTGATTTACTCATAAAAGAACGCACATCACAACACACTGACTTGTCTACGCACATTCCTATTCTTTGCACGACTATTGCTCGTTGGGCCCGGCCCCACCTGGCTCTCCTGACACAAAAAGAACAGTTTGAATTTGGCGCGCACCAGCTGACTCGTTGCAAGCAGTGCCCAAGGGTTCATAGCGCTGAACAGCTGCATCCAAACCTGCCAACCGTAGAAAACCAACTCAGCAAGGGCAGAGTTGAAGCTGAGCAGCACGCCGAGCGTCAGTGCGCCGTAGACGAACATTGCAAAGAAGATGAGCGCGCCAGTCGACGCCAGATTCAGCTCGACCAGGCGTCTTCGTTGCGCGGCCCGATTTCCGACTACCCTTTTGCCCCTCTCACGGCAGATTTGGACCAACATAGCAATGTAGCCGCCGGTTAGCAGGAGGTTGATGAATAAGCCGTCGAAGAGAGCTATGAAACCCCAGTAGATCTAGAAATATGGAAAGAAATGTAGTGTTTGGGGAAGTGACCATCTGCGTTTTTTTTGAGAAAATAACTTCCAATTTTGTATTTTGGCACATTTACCTAACGTTTCCGCTGTTTGTTATTAATCAAGTTATACAGTCAGGTACTTTTACGCCGTTTATGGTACTGGCGGCACCATGTAAGGTGCCGTGCCGCCGGTACCGTATATGAGAGAGGAGAGAGGCCCCCAGGCCTAGTCGGTTTCCTTGAACAACTCCTGACGTCATTGCTCTTTCTCCAAGTTGGCATGCTGTTGGAGCGGCTTCGGTGTACGGCAGATGCAGTAGGTTCCCATTTTCCTACTCGTTGTCACCAGCTTTCGGTGGCCTGGGTGGAGCTTTGTGCTGACGACCAACTCTTTGCGGCAAGAAACTTGCCGCGTCGAGAGGATGATCGCACGACGTCGCGCACAGTGGCTTTGCGGCCTAAACTACAGGGTGTCTCAAAAAATGATCACATTTCGTTTTACTGCCATTTCCGTAAATTTTGACCAAATAGGCTGAAATTTGAACCATAGGTGCCAAAAGTCGGGCAATTTTATGTGTTAAAGTTTGGTGCACTAGGCTTGACTCAATCCCGAGAAATTTCAAAAAAAGTGAAATTTGGTAATTTCAATTGTGAAAGTCGGTCACCGAAAAATGGAAACATTTCCTTTTCCTGTATCTTTTCTAATTTTTGACGGAATTGGATGAAATTTGGAGTGTAAACGCAGAAGTTCAGGGTAATTCGTGTGTAAAAAGTTGACGCATGAACTCCAACGCTATCGTTAGAGCTTAGGCGATAATTTAATGCAACGTTTTTTCGGTGACCGGCTTTTGGTATTGAAATTACCAAATTTCACTTTTTTTGAAATTTCTCGAGAATTGGTCAAGCCTAGTGCACAAAATTTTAACACATAAAATTGCCCGAGTTTGGGCACATATGGTCCAAATTTCAGCCTATTTGGTCAAAATTTGCGGAAATGGCAGTAAAAAGAAATGTGATCATTTTTTTTAGACACCCTGTACTAAACCGACTGTGCCGGCGGTTAGGGGTACCATATATGGTACCAACACAGTACCCGAACGTGTGGGTACAATATATGGTGCCACTAGCCTAAGTACCGGTACCTTATATGGTGCAGTATCATAAACGGCGTAAAGTACCTGACCGTAAGTTGACCAATTAAGAGCCAGTCTCTGAACCGATCGAGTCTGTGTAGTCAGACCTCAAAAATGAAACTTTGGCATGGAGCGCTCAAAGTTGGAGAACTAATACGTCTTGATAGGTTATGTAACCACCGCAAAGAATTTCCAGATTCGACGCTCCACGCTCGAGATATGGCCTTCTAAAAATCGGCCCGCTTAACTATGGGACCAAAATTTCGAAATCGAATTTCTGACTTGCTGATCGGAATTCAGACCTAACAAACGGGGTTTTTGCGTAACTTTTTGAGTAGTTTAAGAATCTTTTACTAAATTTCATTTTTGGAAAAAAAATTTTTTTTCGCCCCCCCTATCGGAGGGCATAACTCGTCTGGAACCCCCTAGACCGTTCTTTTTATTTCAGATTATTGTAGCGCTATATCTTAGCTACACGCCGGTGTAAAACATTACGGGCTACCGGACGGCAAACACTGAAATATTTGCGTTCAAAAATTAAAAATGCCGCATTTTGCATGTTTCACTGTGCCCAAAAATTTTCAACTCCATGTTCCAGCTTACTAATTGGAGTTGAATGCTAAAAATTGATGTCTAAGCTGTACTTTTACAGTAGTTTAAGAAACTTTCATTTAATAAACTTAATTTTTGGAAAAAAATTTTTTTCGTCACCCTATCGGGGGCATAATTCGTCTGGAACCCCCTAGACCGTTCTTTTTATTTCAGATTATTCTAGCGCTATATCTTCGCTACACGCCGGTGTAAAACAATATGGGCTGCCGGACGGCAAACACTGAAATATTTGCGTTCAAAGATTAAAAATGCCACATTTTGCATGTTCACTGGGGTACATAAATTTCCAACTCAAAGTTCTAGCTTACTAATTGGACTTGAATTCTAAAAATTGATGTCTAAGCAGTGGATTTGGATTACTTTAAGAATTTTTAATTGAATCACGTTTTTGGCAAAAAAAATTTTCGCCTCCTTTCGAGGGGTATCACTTGTCACCTGCAAGCGCTGCTGGACCGTTTTTTATTTGTAGGAGTGCTTTGCCTTAGCTACACGCCGCCGGTAGAAACTAGGGGGGTTCCAGACGAATTATGCCCCCCGATAGGGTGACGAAAAAAAAAATTTTTTTTCCAAAAATGAAATTCAATAGAGGTTTCTTAAACTACTCTAAAAGTACAGCTTAGACATCAATTTTTGGCATTCAACTCCAATTGAATACAATACTTCAATTAGTAAGCTTGAACATGGAGTTGAAAATTTTTGGGCACAGTGAAACATGCAAAATGTGGCATTTTTAATCTTTGAACGCAAATATTTCAGTGTTTGCCGTCCGGTAGCCCGTAATGTTTTACACCGGCGTGTAGCTAAGATATAGCGCTACAATAATCTGAAATAAAAAGAACGGTCTAGGGGGTTCCAGACGAGTTATGCCCCCCGACAGGGGGGCGAAAAAAATTTTTTTTCCAAAGATGAAATTTAGTAAAAGATTCTTAAACTACTCAAAAAGTTACGCAAAAACCCCGTTTGTTAGGTCTGAATTCCGATCAGCAAGTCAGAAATTCGATATCGAAATTTTGGTCCCATAGTTAAGTGGGCCGATTTTTAGAAGGCCATATCTCGAGCGTGGAGCGTCGAATCTGGAAATTCTTTGCAGGCCATTGATAACTTGTCAATATGTTTTAGTGTTCCAACCTTCAGCCCTCTACGCCCAACTTTCAATTTTGGGGTCTGAATAGGGCAAAGGGCAAAGGGCAAATACTCGATCGGTTCAGAGACTGACTCTTAAGTTGCAATTTTTAGGGTTCTTATCAAACAAAAACGTAGTAAAAAGCGTTTTAGGGGCAGGTAAAATCTCGCTACTCCATCCTCGGATCAGATGGAACTGATAGATAATTACTGTACATACGTACAGTATACGAGGATCCCAACTTGTTGCCTTTTTACCTAGAAATCCTCAAATAGAACATAAAAAACAAAACCATCAGATAAATCATGTTGTCATAGTAGACCACCACGTCTCCTGTGAAATTGCTGCGAACTGCCGTGAAGCCGGTTGAAAAAAGCGGACAGACGAAAAGAAACGGCAGAAACCACTGCAGAAAAATCGTCAGGATCACCGTTTTTCGGCTCCAGATCTGTATTATTAGAAGAATATCTTTCAACCTTATTATAAAATACAGCAAACTAACCATTTCATATTGAATCGGGTTGCGCACAGCCACCAGGCGATTGAGCGTAATGCCAATCACGCCCAGGAATTGAGCTTGCGCAAAGTAGAGATTCCCCATGGTTTGAATTCTTGGCAACACTCCACTAAGATCAGTCAGAAACCATTCGGCCATGAAAGTGTCCCAGGTGACTAGCTTTGAGAAAGCGTATTGATGGAGAATAGTGAAGAGATCTGTGATCCCGAGAGAGACAAAGAGGGGGAAAAAGGCAGAAGAACAGTCAGTTTTTCGATAGCGAATGATTACGATTATAACTAGAATGTATAAAAGGTAAGATGCTGACATGAAGATTGACATGGCTAGGTCGGTTCGAGTGAACGCCATCTTTTATAGAGCTCTAGCCTAGCCAGCTACTCATTTGACAGTATGAACCATTAACCATCTCGTTAACGCAGGAAGCCATTTGCCAGTGCTATTCAACTTAGACTTATCTGATGTCCTGTCAAAGCTTGCTCGGGGCTTGCCATTGCGTTCAGAAATGTTAGAATATTAGACAATAGTCACTCCGATTCCTTCGGCAACGACGTGCAATTTGAGAATTTTTCGGTGAAAACGTGCTTCTATTAGACCAGTTTTTTCTGCTGATTCAGAACTGGCTAGGCTACATATTTTTCGCTTTCTTTGTTTATCATTTTTTCTGTTTTTTTTGCATACATGTATGTAACAGGGAGGTCTGCCACCCACTCGACTTAGGCCAGACCCCCGAGACGATTTTCTGGCAAGTAATTTTCTGAGAAAATTTTTGCGATTTTTTGCAATTTCAGACACAAAAATTGCCAAAATCGCCTGTAAAACAGTACTTTTTAGCTGTATTTCAGCCCAAATTTGCGATTTTTGACGATTTTTAGCCGAAAAATTGCAATTTTTTCCCATTTTTGAGCGTTTTAGTACCAAACAACACCCTCCCAAAATTTGGGCTCAGACCCCGACGGCACCAGATTTGGACGGCGCCAGAGCCCATTTCGGCGGATAACTTGTTACATTGTATGATTTTTTTGGCAGAATTCTAGATTTCTACGGATTGTTTTCAGAAGTACTTTTTGAAGCGTTTTCCCTTTGACGCGGCGATGCAAATGCCAGCCAATGTAAAACGAAATAATAGAAAGAAAGATTTTAATTTGCTTTCAATTCTACATTGATTAATGTGATAATGGAAGCATCCGTCACGAACAGAAAATAAAATTAAACGATGGATGATGATGATGATGATGATGATGATGATGATGATGATGATGATGATGATGATGATGATGATGATGATGATGATGATGATGATACGATCAGACCTGCACGGTCCATTTCGTTACCCCTGATATCGTCATCTCGGACGTTTGCCCTTCTTTCACTGCCAAGCCACTCTAGCCATGCTGTTGGGCGCCAGCTACTAGGAGAGTGCCTGGCGTGGTGACGTCATGGTGCTGTCAGCTCCCAACGGCCGCCCGGCCGCAGGCACTAAACCGGTATTGGCCTTATTGCTGGTCTCTCAGACAGCTCCTGACGTTGTAGATCTTCCCTCCAACGCGGCATGCTTTTTGGAGCGGCTTTCGGTGCAACGGCAGATCCAGTTGGTTCCCATTTACCTACTCGCTGTAACCAGTTTTCGGTGGCCTGGGTGGAGCTTTATGCCGGCGACCAACTCTTTGCGGCAAGAAATTTGCCCCGCCGAGTGGATGAGCGCACGACGTCGCGCACAGTGGCCATGTGGCCTAAACCACTACACCAACTGTGCCGGCTTTTCAATGGAAACTCTCTACATACCTCTTTGCAATATACCAACGCATATGGCGTCATTGGCCAACCTATCAGAAAGCAAGAAGATGAAGGTAAACGTATCGGAAAGGTGTTTCAGACCCCCTCTGAAATGCGTTTTCAACCAGTAGCAAACTCAAAATTTTTTCGTTTAGACGTTCAGGGAACGCTTGCAGTAGAACTGATTAAAAAAATAACTTTCATTATGCCAGTTTACTAAACCACGACCAAGACTAAATAAACCAAGACAATCTGAAAACAACCTATCCCTTACTAGCAGAAGCTACTCCATTTGGAGTAGTACCCCACATAGAATCAATCACGCTTTGCGTGCGGCTGTTTGTTAGCCATAAATGTGATTGGAAAATGAAAGTGCACAAAGTGATTGGTCAGTCACATGTCAATCACGCTTTTTTGTCAGACAATGCACAGTGCTGCATGCAACGCGTGATTGGGCAGTCACAGTAAATCACGCTTTTTTGAAAATTTGAGTGAATGCAAAAGCATTCACTGCGTGATTACCATTTTTTAGGCACGCTTTGCATGTCCCTGTGACCAGGCACGCAAAAAAATTTTGCGTCTAAGAGCTATCGGAATAAGCCAGATCGAACAAATCGGAAACTGAGGCCGTGAACATATCGGACAGCCAGATAGTTTCGATACGTTAAAAACCAGGTCATTTGCAAAGGGATGCAGTAGCTAGTGATCTGCGTAGATCGTACTAAAATTTAGTATGACCACAACTCCAAATTAGGCGGCAAATCATTGTTTGCCAACAGCGCCTTGAATCCTTTCCTCAATTCTTTCTGTCGTTTCCAGTAGATCAACAGATCCAGGAAAGCATCAAAGTTGCCCACAATCGCTCTCCAAACATCGAACTCTTCATACAGCCCTGGCCATTTGTTCAAAACCACTGAGCTAAGCACAGAAGGTATGCCAACGAAAAGAACAGTGAAGAGACAATCCAATCCAACGGTTTTGGTGAGCCTCCGTTGAAAGCGCAACTTCTGTTCTTGCCCTGCGCTCACCCCAACCATTACGGTGCGGTGGTAGAAAAACGGTACGAATGCGTACAACACCAGTGCCAGACTGCAGACCACTATATCTTTATTGGCAGTCAGTTTCTGCGCAATTGAGCCACGGCTTTCCGAGCCCCAACAGATTTTTGTTGGTTGTTGCAGTTCAAAGTTCTGCCAGCTAATTGCATAGAGAACGAAGGCAAACAAGAAACTGGCTGAGTAAGTGCAGAGACAGATTCGCAGGCCGTATTTGGTGGTGAGCGATAGGTATTTGAGTGGAACGCAGACTGCCAAAAGTCGGTCTATTGAAACTACAACCATCATTGGTGTGCGGGTGTTGAAAGTGAGAAAAATTATGTGCGCCTTCAGTAAACAGTAAGCTCGGCTCACTCGTTGGCTTTCTTCGTTTAACAACCAGACTGGAATTCGCCACAGTCCTGGAAATGTGAATTTGGAATTTTTTAACGAAGGATTACATAAAAAATACTACAGGCTGTACAAGCTAAGCTACATAGGTTTCGCTGGCGAATTGCGGGGAAGCGGCGTGCATTTCGCTTATGCATGACGCGCTGATTATCCGATTTACTTACAGTGACACTATCTCTCACTTATTTGGAACCGAGGGCTTCTATTCAGCACTGTGATCAGGTTTTAGGCTTCTACGTAGGTTCGGGATGAATGAACCTTAGGATTAAGTTAGACTATACTTTTAGATGCAACCTTAGTCTTAAGTTAATAAATAAGGTAGGTTTCCACTAATGGGGGGTAGTGGGCCACAATTGCCGAATGTTTTCTCAGAAAATCTGCAGATTGCTACCGTAGCATCTCATGTTTTCGTGTTGAAAAACCCCACCACTATGTCAAGTACAGTAGCTAGAAAAAACCGGATCTAAGAAAATAGAAAAATTTGGCACAAAACAGAAAACGAGTGGATTCTGAATGGCCTTTACCTGCGGTTAGGAAAGCTAGCCCCATCAGTGCTTCGCCTAGTGTCACGGCTCCGAGTATGACGAATTCTTTAGCATTTCTGAGCGCTTCGTGTCGCAAAATAGTAAGAAAAATCAAAGAGCCCAGTACAAATAGCACCAAACCTTCAAATACATAGACAACATGACGTACTATTTCCCATGTATTTGAGCTGGTATTGGTATAATTCATTGTTCTACTTAAATACTGAGTTTAAGGTAGTGGTATGGCATCGGCGTGTAGCTCAGTGGTTAGAGCACTGCTGGACCGGCAATCCAAAGATGCTGGGTTCGATTCCCAGCTACGCCATTGCACATGCCTTGCTTCTTCACTTTTCATTCAGTTTGCAAGTAAACACCTCGCTCAGCAAAAGCAACATAAACAAGTTCTCCTGACAGTTAGAACCTAATGAATTTCGTGCAACCTACCTTGACCCAGTCAATATTATCAGTTATTTTTAGTAAGCACTGAGTGGGTTGCTAATTAGAGCTGTTTTCGTTAAACTCAAAGCTCCGTAGGTAAAGTAAAGCAGGCCAGGCACCCTCCGTATGAAGTCATGAAAATTGCTTTGGCTTCAGACAGTTAGAGTTTCATGATGTTTCGCGCAACCAAACCCAGTCAACATAGCAGCACTGAATTTTGACTTTCAATTAAGTTCTCAACTTTCTCGTTCAGTATGATTTTGTGCTCGGATAAAACGTACAGACCAGTGGCGTATCCAGGGGTAGAGGGTGGGTACACCCTCCTTTGCGGTGGAGGTAGGAAGAAAATCTGCCAAAAATATGAGAAACTAATGATTTATGTATTAAAACTGTCTATTTTGTGCTCAGAATGCCTTTAAATGCGTTTTTGAAGGCTAAATTTTCTCGCCCTGGTCGGGCCCAGTTTAAACTACTAAAACTTGTAATTTTTTTAATGTTAAGCTCGGAATGATTTTAAACGTATTTTTGAAGACAAATTTTCTTACCCTGGTTGGGCAGCGGCTCAACCAGGCAGTTTCAAAATTTTATACCCCCTTCCGAAATCCTGGATGCGCCACTGGTACAGACAGAGACAGACGTTACATATGTGTGGATATCGTGCTACTGTGTTGCAACGATCAACCGTGGAAAACATACATACTATACAAAGACAGACACCATACACTAAAAACTACTAGAAATAGAATACGTAGTAGAATGATAGTAAAAATCGGGTAAGATTTTCTTTTTAACATTTACATTCATCTCACAGAAACTGATCTCCAATTAATTTAGCTCCAGTTTTCAAATTTCTTCGCACAAATTCCTTCATTTCCTCCTTCATAATTTTACGAATCACTTTCTGCAGCGATTTTCTGTCCATTTTCAAATCGGTTGACAATTGCAAAAATCTATCTTCCACCTTGAGACTGGATTTTCGCAGCGAAATCCCTCGAATGGTCGGAATCGGGAGACCTTGGTCGAAAAATCGATTTATCAATTCGGAAATCACCACTGATAAAGTTTCTTGCATGTCCAATAAATCGTCCGGCTCAAAGTTTCCCAGATAATTTCGATCGATTTTCAACTTTATGTCCTCAATCTCTGCTTCCGCTTTTATTTTATTTCCTTGCAACCACACTTTTGATCTCGCATTCATCTCAACGTAGAACGTCAGTAAATGTCTTAGTTTGCCGCTCGGTAACTGCACCAGCAGTAGTCCAATGTTTTGCATTTCGGCTAAAAGTTTTCCACGAGAAAACAAAACTACTGGAGCTTTGGTTGGTTTCACGAATAATTCCAACTTCTGATCTGGGTACAATTCTCCCAGATTTGGTATCAAATCTCCGAAGCAAAATAGTTGTTCGTAGCAAGTTGTTTGCATGAATTTTCCAACACCTTCCATACCAGAGCCAAATCGTAAATTTAAGAGTTTCTGTTCTGTCGCATGGTAGAGCATAGAATTTATGACAAAATCTGTTAAATACACTTCTACCATCCTTTTGGCAGGTCGATAGAACGTGATTTTTGGAGCCCCAAAAGGGGTATTTCCATTGTTCTGCCAAGAAATTTCACCTTTATGATGTGTTTCTATAAAATCCTTTCGAATTCTTGGAGTATCACTTAATTGATAATTGATGTAAAGTTTGTGCAAGTTTTCCACTTTCAGATGTTTCAAAGCTCCAGTCATGAAATTTCTGGATCTTCCTGGTTTGAATTTGCCACCGAATGACTGCTCTAGATCAATTTGATCCACTTGTGTAAGTTGCATGTTTGTGGGAAAATCGACAAAACGATCGTTGAACTCCTTATCGACCAATTTTCTAGCGATTTTGCAGAACATTCCAGCCACTTTAGGCTTCACTTTTCTGATTCCTTCATTTTTTAGCAATTCCAGGGTCAACCCTACCAAACCACCGTTGCGATTTTCCACGTCCATTTTGCCAATTTTCGACTTGCATCCAATCGAGCGAATGTGAGGTTTTCCATTACGTCTCAGACCAATTTTGCTCGTAACTTTGAAGTTGATATTAGAACTGGAAGCTTGTAGATTTCCCGTAAGCGGAATAGTCAAAATTCGGACAATGTACCCGGATAGCTTGGCGCGAACTTTGAGATTCAAATTTTTCACGCCCCAAATTACTTTGTTTGGAGGTTTGAGTTGTATTTTTGACTTTCCACCGTTAGAATGTACCTTTATGTCTTTCAAGAAAATTTGACCTTTGTTCCTCGGCAGCTCGAGCAAAATTCTTCCAATCTTCAGTCGATTCATTTCTTTCGTGACAGCATTCAGAACTTGCTTGTTTATGTAATTCAATCCATCCTTCGAGATTCGGGTGATCATTCCAGGATTTCTTTTCCTGCCATGCAATAGTTTCCAATGAAAATCCGGCCTATGCGCTGTAATCCTAGCCAAGAGCGCTAGAAGAAGGAGTAGAGATGTTTTCATAATTGAAAATCACTGAGAATTATAGCGATGTTATTTCAGAAGGTACCAATTTCAAACGACGGTAAGAGCCAGGTTGCAAGGGTTATTGGAAAAACTGGTATTGTATGTCTGTCTGAGTTTCATACATAGAAGTGCTCTGTACTGAGACTAATGTTTTAATTAGTTGTGTCATCTGGTGTCACCTTTAGTCCTGCCACTGACATTCTTGATTAATTTAATTTAATTCACACGTCTTAACACGTCACACTGAGTTTAATTCACACGTCATAACCAGTTCATCTGGAAATGCACTGCTTATTAAACAGGTTATGTCAGAATCATTTATTGCTGTTGTTATCAGAGTGGCTGGTCATTGTAACCTTCACAACTGTCATAATAACATTGACATCATCGTTATTTTGGCCATTAATGTCATAATCATGCTTGTTGTCGTCACTGTTGCCATTGTTGTTGGAATCATTGTTATAGTCATCATCACTGTTGATGATGCAATCAAGTCACATTATTCATTGTGATCTGTCTTTATCATTGTTGTTGTCATCATCATTATCTTCACCATCATCGTTGTCTTGTCATCTTCATTGTGATCATCGCTGTCGTTCTCATCATTGTCATTGTCAAATCTTTAATTATTTAAATTTAGCTGTTGTCTAGTTGCGTATTTGCCTAGTCTCGATTTAGTTCTGGTTTTTTTCTCATATTTCCTTCTTTTATACAAATACAGCCAGGCACTTAACGCCGTTGGCACGATCCATGGCCTTGCAAATGGGAAATTCTGTGTTTTGATTTTGTAAATCATTTAGAGAAAATACCGAATATACCAAATTTACCGGTATACCAGTATTTTTGCGAAATTGAAAATACCGAATTTACCGGTTTACCAGTATTTTTGCGAATACCTAACCATACCGAACCGATTCCTGAAAATCCCATACCCAAACAACACGTAGACTTGAGCATCAGTTTTTAATTTCAATTAAATTAAATTAAATTAATTGAAATGGTTTTCCATTAATTTCAATTACAACTAAACATTAAATTAAATTAAATTATGGGACCTCGGAAAATTTCAATTATGCAATTTTTTTCAATTTTTATCCAATTGTTGTATTTTTGTATTTTTGCTGTTAAAAGATAGTGACATGCCCAGCAGGACACGCTGTAAAACAGTACTTTTTAGCTGTATTTTAGCCAAAATTAGCGATTTTTTACGATCTTTGAGCGTTTTTTAGTGCCAAACCCCTCCGTAGAATTTTGGCTCGGACTGCCCCCAGCCGGCGCCAGACCCCCAACCCCCTCCCCCGCTTCGGCGGGTGACCTATTATTACATGTATGCTTGACACAATTTCGCATTACACTATGTATTTGAGTCGGTTACAAAACTGGGTCGATGGAAAACAAGTTAGAGACTCAAAAACAGGTTTGGCTATGCCACATACATATATCATTGGTTCCAGATAACCATCTAATCTGAGCTCATCTTGCAGCACACCATAGAACTGAAGACACGCCATTACTGTTCTTTTCCTTAATAGATGCCTTTGTCCTGTGATGTTGAGGCAGTTGTAATTCGTAACTGGTAAAAGTTTAGTAGTCGGTCTGTCAGTCGGTCATAACGTGTTTTAACAACGAACGTAGACTGTTGTACCATCTGACTTTCTATATATTGACATTGCGTTTGAAAATGGATTTCACTGATGAGGAATCACAGCCGATTTTGCGACGAAAACGCGAAAAATATTGTCGCTTTTTCGTTCCAGTGAAGCATCTGGTGAGTTACAAAATGCAGAGAAATATTTGTTAAGTCTGAATATTGTTCTAGTTTTTGCATGCGACTAAAGGCGAAATTTTGCTGTTGATTGCTGGTTTTTGCATCGGTTTGATGCCTTCAATAACGGGTGCATTCTTCTTTGTGATTTTGGGAAATTTAACAACCAAGTTGTACGCTTTTGCTGTAAGTTGGTGGATTTACATTGTATTTTGTGAAATGTTTGTTGAGCTTTTAGGCTATGTCAAACTGGCAAAAACGCAATGCTACGATTCCCCAGTTTGTGACGCATTTTTATAACTCAAAAGGATTCGAGCTTTATGATAAAGTGCGCCAGGATGTAATATCGACCTTCTATACGTACATACTGATGATCACAATAATAATTTCCATTGAAATCATTGCTGGGGGACTAAATGTAAGTTGGCTCAAGTATGTTTTCGAGCTATTATGCGTATTTGTGTATTTTTAAGAAACTTGCCTTTGAAAAATGTGCCTTTGGACAAGTCAAGAAATTTCGTTATAAATACGTGCGGAAAATTCTGGATATGGATTTGGAGTGGGTTGAAAGACAAAGCACTGGCGATTTGATTTCTTCTATGCACAAGTATTTATGGATTCTTAGAATATAAAAGTTCAAAACGTTTTCATTTTAGTAGCCTGAAACGTATCGACAATGCCATAGCAACTAGCTTGTGCATGATTGCATATTTCATGGTTGCGTGCATTAGTAATTTGGTGATATGTATGGCAATTGGATGGAGGGTTACTATGATAGTTTTGGCACTCCTGCCTATTACTTTTCTTTTTACTTACATGTCGAAAAAGGTATGAATCATTTTCTGTTTTCATCATTATTTATTTGTATGGAGCTATATTTAGACTCAAAACAAATATCTGCAGCTAGAGCAAAGTTGGGTGTCAAAGGCAAACAACATCTTGTATGAGAGTCTTACCGCGATTTCTACCGTAATCTCGTTTGGAGGACAAACAACTACAATAAAAAAGTTTGTATAATTTTGCACTTTTTGAACCTAGGAATATACGTAGTTTTGTGCTGAAACTCAATCTGATGCATATCATATTTCCAATTTGATATGTTATGGTATATGGTATTGTTAAGTACACGTCATGATCTTATCATAATGATGCAGCTCTGTTTCATTTTAAGAGCTTTCTATATTGTAGAAGCCAAAAAATTTTCAGGTACGGTCAATCAATGGAGGATTTTAAAGCAACTTGCAGAAAGCGATCTCTTCTGGTTTCAATCTGGGAGGCGTTGTGTTTGCTTAGTTCTGATCTTATGCAGATCGGCGGTCTTTGGTAATTTTTCATTTATGAATAAGAGTAAGAGTACAAGTACCAGTACGAGTATGATTACGAGTATGAGTACAAGTACAAGTACGAGTACGAGTAAGAGTGAACAACAACAACAACAAAAACAACAACAACAACAACAACAACAACAACAACAACAACAACAACAACAACAACAACAACAACAACAACAACAACAACAATAATAATAATAATAATAATAATAATAATAATAATAATAATAATAATAATAATAATAATAATAACAATAATAATAATAATAATAATAATAATAATAATAATAATAATAATAATAATAATAATAATTTCTTTTCAGTTTGGCAGGGTTTTGGATAGCGCCACATAATCCTGGAATGGCGACTGTGGTATGGATTAAGTTCAAAAACCACTGTTGATCTAGAGATCTCCTAGATTATCCAAATGATGGCCAATTTCGGTGCAATGTTAGCCACTTTCACAGGCTACGTCAAGGCCGTGGGGGAGGCCTCGGCCAGTGCCAAACGTCTAAACCTAATTTTGGGCTTGGTTTGTTGTAAATTGAAAAATTATAAATTCACTTTCAAACAGTCAAATTTCAGTCGAATCGAATTGAAAAGCGTTGCTACAACAAACCCGAAGTCAGAGGCGAAATTCGCTTCGAAAACGTCTCGTTTTCCTACCCCACAAGACCAGACATAAAAGTTCTACGCAATATAAGTTTTGTGATTCCCGCCGGAGGCAGTACGGCTTTCGTTGGAAAAAGCGGTTGTGGCAAATCTACAATCGTCGGGCTCCTGCTCCGATTGTACGATCCTGATTCCGGGAAGGTACTCTATTACGAAATTTGTTCAGAGAATTCTTGGCCAAACAGTCTACTGTAACTCAACTTTTGACATGCCTTCATGATTGGGGGCTGTGCAAAAATGACGTCATCGGTTAGCGGGGAGGGTGTTTGCCAAATTATGACAAGCGATGACAAGGGGGAGGGGGGTTCGGCCAATGATGACGTCACTTTTCTCTCATAGGGAAATTTTGAGAAATTAGCCTTCAGAAACGTATTTGAAACGCATTCTTAGCTTGAATTAACAGTTTTAGTAGTATGAGGAGGCCTGGTCGGGACCACAAGGGCGAGAAAATTTTGAAAAATTAACTTTGAAAAGCGCATTTAAAGGCATTCTGGTCATAGAGCCCGGCACGGGCCGCCCGGCAGAGAATTTTGGCTGGATTGTTTCGATTGGAGCCTGCCCCGGATGGATTGGGTTACTTTTTAAAATCTAGGTTGTACTTTAGCCAAAAGCTTATATATTGGATATAGCGAAAGCTTTTGACAGTGTATCTCATCCGAAACTGATTCTAAAATTGAGATTGTTTAGTGGACGTAGTAAACTTTGCTTATGTACTTACTTACCCCCATTTATAAGGCCTCTGCTAACCGAATTTGGCGTTTTCATTGATTCAAACAAATCAGTGTTTTTGAAGCCGTTTTTGTCATTTTATGCTTGTCTTTAGCTCTTTTACGCTATTTACAGTAGCAGCTTAAAATAGCGATTTTAGTCTTCTTATTGAATAAAACTGTCTAGAAACGCATTTCCATGCGTTTTGGAGCTTTTCTAAATTTTCGACCACCTAACCCCCTGGATCCTACAAACAGAAAACCCCTACCGCGGTGCAAACCTGTTACGTACTCTGTATATGAACGATTCTTTGCTTCCTTTCCAATCCTGTTTCTTCCAGATTTTATTGGATGGTCGCGACATTCGCGAAATAGACGCCGACCATTTGCGAAGACAGTTCGGTTTCGTAGGTCAGGAGCCGATTTTGTTCAATACCAGTCTCAAGGATAATATTCAATTTGGCTGTCTCAGTGCAACCGACTCCGAAATTGATGAAGCCCTCCAACTGTCCAACTGCCGTGAATTCATCGAAAATGAAGACGTACTGTTACTATTTTATATTTAGTTCTAGTGTAACCAAAAACGCCTACTTGCTCAGCTGGATCAAAAGCGTAGCTCATCACTGAACAAGTTAATTTGAAATGGTATCAGCACCTAGAGTAGGGGTACCATATGGTAAGGGTGTCGGTAGTTGCGGTAGTGAACTACCGGTACCAGATTTTTGGGTCCGATCGGAATCGGATCGGAACTCAAGCAGAGTTCCGAGTCTGAATAAATCGGAATTCGGAACTTTTCCAAAATCGGCGTATTTT
The DNA here is from genome assembly GCA_030248155.1 of Sabatieria punctata. Lineage (NCBI taxonomy): Eukaryota > Metazoa > Nematoda > Chromadorea > Araeolaimida > Comesomatidae > Sabatieria > Sabatieria punctata. Next base: position 98,635 of record JASANB010007755.1, on the reverse strand, counting down.
TTGGAATTAGCTGTTTTGGACAAACAACAATTTTAACACATGAATACGCTTTACTATAACATCTGAAACCCAGTCGTCAAGCAGTTTTGGTATGTTAGTTTGAAGAGATCTGATTGGGCCATTCCGCAATCAGGGCAAGAAAAATTTGAAAGGTAACCTTCTAAAACGCCCTGATATGGACTGAATTATTGGTACTGTTCATTGCTGCTTCTATGTACAAACTACAAAATGCTCACTTTTATGGAGTTACGCCCAAAATTTCCCCTCACAAAACCCAAGGTGTAGCTGTAAATGAGCTGAAAATAGCTTATTTTAGCCTGTTTTAACGAAAAATAAGCCGAAAACCCTTGATTTTATTCAAAAATCACACACATTCGCTTACATCCTCCTCAACACCCATCAGATGATCGTACCCCCCAGGAATTGAACAGTTACCAACCGCCCCCTTGCCGAAATGCTAGCCAATGTTAGCTAAAATAGGCTAGATTGACGATTACACACCATAAATACACGCAATAGCACCCAAGAAATGGTGTTCGGTTTCCTAAAAATTTAACAAAAGTTCTGATAGATTCTGAACCCTCTAAGTTCGGAATCGGAATTCCGGTTGTTCCCTAAGTAGGGATACGATATGGTACCGATACCATATAAGGCGTCAAGTGCCTGGCTGTACTGTAGTTCACACTCTAGTTGCAAGTCAGTCATGTAGTAGATGAATTGTTTTCAGAGTTTAGCCCTAAGCGCTGGAGAGCGAGGAGCCCAACTATCCGGTGGACAGAAACAACGCATCGCTATAGCACGAGCAGTTGTGCGCAACCCTAAAATCCTGATTTTCGATGAAGCCACAAGTGCATTGGACGCAGCAAGTGAAACTACTGTACAGAACGCCATTGACAAGGTAATTCTTGCTGTGGCATTTGCAAAAATGCGTTGTAAAATAATTTTTAAGGTCTTTCTGATCTGTCAATCTTTTTGTTATAGGTTTCTGAGAACCGTACTTCAGTTACAATAGCTCATCGTCTGAGCACAATACAGAATGCCGGTCAAATAGTTGTACTGCAGGAAGGAAAAGTTGTTGAAAGTGGTTCACCCATTGAGCTGATGAACAAAGAAGATGGACTCTTCTTTAATATGGTTACAGTAGGTTGTTTTTTATGGATGCTAGTGTAAAGTATGTAAGTCATGAATTTCAAAAACTTCAGATGCAGAGTGGAAGAACTGAAGAAGATGAGCTGCTTGAGAAGGCAATGGAACCAGGATACACAACACAAACTGTGTCATCATCAATCGAAGATGCTGCTGGAACATTGAGTAGGAAGAGGAAACTGTTTCAACGCTACAGACAGTTCAGCACTTTGAGTACCTCTTCTATTCAGTCAGTGATCATGGAGGAACTGCCTGCTGCACCAGATGAACATGAGAAACAAGTAAGGAACGAATGAGTGAACAAACAAAGAAACAAACAAATGAATGAATGTACAAGTGAACGAACGAACGAACGACCGAATGAACAAACAAACAAACAAACAAACAAATGAATGAACGAACAAAACAAACGAACGAATGAACGAACGAACAAACAAACAAACAAACGAACGAACGAACGAATGAACGAACGAACGAACCAACGAGCCAATGAACAAAGGAACGAACTTTCATACCCCAACCAAACAAATGAACAAACAACAAGCGAACAAATGAATGATTCAACAATCAAACAAATGAATGAAAGAATGAGCAAACTAATGAACAAATGAAGAAACAACAAATGGTTGAATGAATGAATGAATGAATGAATGAATGAATGAATGAATGAATGAATGAATGAATGAATGAATGAATGAATGAATGAATGAATGAATGAATGAATGAATGAATGAATGAAAACGAGAGAATGAACTAACAAATGAATGAACAAACAAACTTTTGAATAAACAAATGAATGAATGATTTGTATGTTGTGCATTTAGGGCGCTACAACAACACTGAAATCTGTGTGGAGACTACTGAATTTGCATCCCAGAGGTGTTTTCACGCTGGCGTTTTGCATAGGCATGCTCTGCATGCGTGGAGCCATCAACTGCATCACCTTTCTTTTTGCTGGCCTGATCTTTGCAGTAAGCTGAAACTTACAGAAAGCTGATAATTATTTGATGAGCACGTACATATTTAGTCATTCGAAAAACCAATAGATCAGATGACATCAACTGTATTTTCACTGTTCAAAATCTGGTTGATTGTTGTGCCGGTGAAGATGGTGATTGAAATGTTCTCGGTGACTTCTGTTTTGTCCTTTTGTTTATCCTGTTCTGTTTTGTTGCAGTCTTATTTGGTTGAAAAGTTTGCCAGTGAGCTGGACTGTAGACTGAGAAAGAATGTGGTTACTCACTACCTCAAAAACAACATGGTGTATTTCGACCAACCAACTCACTCCAGCAGCGAGCTCTCATCCAAACTTAGTACAAATGCAGAAAATGTCAGAATGGTATGTTGTTGGTATTAGTTGTTGCAAACAACACCAGATAACTAAAATTACTGTTGCCATAATCATGGTCGTTTGTCATCATTATCATCATCTAATCATAATCATTGTCAGAGTTGTCATTGTCATCATTGTGGTTGTGATTGTTGACATTGTTTTTGTTGCTGTTTTGTTTTCATTGTTGCCATTGTCATGTATAAGGTTGTGCTTGGGTGTGGTATGTGTATACAGTAGTAAGAGGTGAGTGAAAGTGTCCGTAGGAGAGATGGGACTATGCTTTCTAACCTTGGACTGGCTAACCAAGTCACAAGCCTTACACATTAGGGATGGAATAGGGCTGTCTATCTGGGAAGCGTGGATTGTAAGTGAGGGTTTAGGAGCTGTAGAAATGAGTGGCGCACTTACCTTAGCTGGTGGCTCTTGTCTGGGAAGCAGGAAGTAGAGGACGGGCAGGCCAGGGCAGTGGCTGGTGTAGCCACTGGAGTCAGTGCTGGCTGGCTCCCGTTCCTGGACCGGTTGGCTTTAGAGGGCTCATGACGAGAGATTCGATAGACGCTGGTTAGGCACTGACTAAGGTGCGATCTGGCGCTCTGCTTATATAGCGCGCGGCCCCCTCCAGTTCAGGAAGGGGAGTTTTTCTACGGCTCGCCAATTTGCCCTTGCACTAGCCGCCCACCTGATGCCATTCCCTCCGACTCGGCTTAACCACACTACACACAAAACATAGGCGCATACCAATAGACATCGATACATTAATTATAGTCATCTAATGGTATTATGTCATGCACCTACAAGTCATTGGCACTCTATGAAAACGTATCCCAACCATACATGACACCATCATCTGTCATTGTCATCATTATCATCATCATCATTGTTGTCATCATCGTCGTTGTCATTGTCATCATTGTCATCACTGTTGTTGTCATCATTGTCGTAATCGTTGTCATCGTCATTGTCATCGCCCATTGTCATTGTTATCGTTGTTGTTGTTGCCATCATCATTGTTGTCATCGTTGTCATTGTCATCATTGTCATCGTCACTGTCATCATAATCATTATGCTGTTGACACTAAAAGCCGTTTTCAGATGCTCAGCGAAAAACTACTCAATGTATCAACTGGCATTTCTTGTGCTCTTATATCGGTGATCTTATCAGTGATAATCGCGCCGCTGTTTACTCTCAGCGCTGCTTTCATAATGATATTCACTTTCGGAATCAGAGCAGTAGAGTTCAAAGTAACACTACGCCAGCAAAGTGCTCTCAATGGTTTGGAAGCAAAGGCTGTTGCGGTACCCACTTCATAGCTTTTTTTTTACTTATCTATTTGTTTTATTTCAGATTGCAACCGAAGCAATTTCAAACATAGTCACTCTGAAGGCTTTCTCACTACAATCGCTTATGTTATCGCGGTACGCTGACGCTATGGAGAGTCTTGAAAAGTACATAGCAAAATTCATAATGCTGCCTAAATTTTGACAGAATTCAGCTTTTCAGAGAGCATAAGAGAACAGCTATGATCAGAGCGATTTCGTTTGGCATTCAGAATTCAATCTTGCTCTTATATTTGGCCCTGGGTGTGGTTGCTGCTGCCGTGCTAATGTTCTATGAGTTGGTTACTGTCAGACAGATCATGATGCAAGTTGGAAAACCGTAAAGTACCTAAATGATCAACTTGCTAAAGTTCTTTCAGAAGTCAGACGCTGGTTCTGCTGGGCATTCAAACATTTGTCTGGGCTCTTCCTGACATCAGCGCCTTTATTGATGGATTCAATTCGGCGCATTACCTGATTGAGATTTTGGATGAACCTACCACTGATGACTGCCTAAGTCATCGCGGCATCAAACCGGTGAGTTGCACTGGTTTATGCAAATTAAGTAGGATTGGCCTTATCGATGCTGTTACAGGCACTGGAAGGAAAACTAATCTTTAGAAGAGTAGGGTTTGCTTACCCTACTCATCTGGAGGTTCAAGTACTGAACGAAATTTCTCTGAAAACACGAGTTGGCGAAACGATTGCTCTGGTGGGCAGTTCTGGGTCAGGAAAGAGCACCATCGTTCAACTCATTCAACGGCTCTATAATGTCACTGGTGGACATTTGGTAACATTTTAGAGCATAACTACAGTGTGTAAAGTTTGAATTTGCAGTACAATACAGTATGTAGTGTAGACACACAGCATAGCACAAGTATACACAACGCTAGACCTGCGCTACACACTCTACTCTACTCTCTATCTCCTCTCCTCTCCTCTCCTCTCCTCTCCTCTCCTCTCCTCTCCTCTCCTCTCCTCTCCTCTCCTCTCCTCTCCTCTCCTCTCCTCTCCTCTCCTCTCCTCTCCTCTCCTCTCCTCTCCTCTCCTCTCCACTCTCCACTCTCCACTCTCCACTCTCCACTCTCCACTCTCCACTCTCCACTCTCCGCTCTCCGCTCTCCGCTCTCCGCTCTCCGCTCTCCACTCTCCACTCTCCACTCTACTTACTCTCCACTCTACACTCTCCACTCTACTTACATGTACTCTTCACTCTCCACTCTCCACTCTCCACTCTCCACTCTACTTACATGTACTCTTCACTCTCCACTCTCCACTCTACTTACTCTCCACTCTACACTCTCCACTCTACTTACATGTACTCTTCACTCTCCACTATCCACTCTCCACTCTCCACTCTCCACTCTACTTACTCTCCACTCTACACTCTCCACTCTACTTACATGTACTCTTCACTCTCCACTCTCCACTCTCCACTCTCCACTCTACTTACTCTCCACTCTACACTCTCCACTCTACTTACATGTACTCTTCACTCTCCACTCTCCACTCTCCACTCTCCACTCTCCACTCTCCACCCTCCACTCTACTTACTCTCCACTCTACACTCTCCACTCTACTTACATGTACTCTTCACTCTCCACTCTCCACTCTCCACTCTCCACTCTCCACTCTACTTACTCTCCACTCTACACTCTCCACTCTACTTACATGTACTCTTCACTCTCCACTCTCCACCGCACCGCAACGCACCACACCGCACTGCACTACTGTTGCAGTATGAAGAACTTTGCACATTGCAGACCATAGATGGACACGATATCAATGTGATCAACCATGCACATCTGCATCACAGTGTGGTGGCTGTGAATCAAGAGCCTCTGCTCTTCAACTGCACTCTCTGGGAAAATATCGCATATGGCTTGGATGCAGACACTCTAACTCAAGAAACAATAATTGAGGCTGCTAAACAAGCCAACATACATGATTTTATTATGAGTTTGCCAGAGGTAGAGCCTAGAGCGTCATACATGAACCATGAAGTAAAAACGTTTATAGGGTTACAATACAGAAGCCGGGGAGTTGGGTGGCCAACTTTCAGGCGGCCAAAAGCAACGTGTGGCTATAGCCAGGGCTCTGATTAGAAATCCGGTTATTCTGATTTTGGATGAGGCCACTGCAGCTTTGGATACTCAGAGTGAGAAAGTAAGTTGGCTTTAACTTAAAGCTTCACTTACCGTAAGTTTTTCTTGCAGTTAGTGCAGCAAGCGATCAATAATTTTTCGAAACAGTGCAAGTGCACAAAAGTCGTCATAGCTCACAGACTGTCCACTATTCGACATGCTGATCAGATTTATGTGTTACAGAAAGGGAGGGTGGTTGAGAGAGGTAAGTGGTCAGGTTCTCCGCTACAGATTAACAATTTGTTTGTTCGTTTTTAGGAAAGCACATGAGTTTGATGGAGCGGAGAGGTATCTATTATCAGTTATGCTGTCAGCAGATGGAAGCATTTGGAGCAGCAAATGGAGACTGAAATGATTACCTCTTTTGTCTGTTTTTGATCTCTCTGTTATTGATCTCGCAGATTTCTAACATATTCTCTGTTTTCATTGTGCACGAATCCAGCACAAACAAATTAGATGAAACAAACAAACAAACAAACAAACAAACAAACAAACAAACAAACAAACAAACAAACAAACAAACAAACAAACAAACAAACAAACAAACAAACAAACAAACAAACAAACAAACAAACAAACAAACAAACAAACAAACAAACAAACAAACAAACAAACAAACAAACAAACAAACACTACAATTGAACAAACAAATTCCATTAAGGTTTTAATTTTGGAACTGAACTGAAATACTCTTTTTATTCTAACCACCTTTATTCCGCCTTTTTCTTGTCACTCTTACCAAACAAACAACTCCTCAGCTTCTTCACAACGCAAACAAACAACTTCCAAGCCACAAAGAGTGCAATAAACAAAACAACACCAATACCCGCTAAAACATCCAAACAAAGGTATTGCAAAATTCCCAACCTAGGTGCCATCGGTTCCAGATTCGGCAGGGTCTTGAACTCAGCCACAAATTCCGTCCATCTAACGGCTAGAGTTTCAGGTTTCACTGGTTTCTTTGCCAACATTCGAGCTATCTTGCGAGCAGTTAACTGATAGCTAAAAGCAGAACAAATATTCCAGCTAGCTTTACATATAAAGTCAAAATCTTGCCTGTCGTTTCTGAGAACTCGGTTCAGTTTCTCAATAATCAATGTAGAGCTGTGCATTTTCTTCTTCTTAAGAACCACTCCAAGTCCCTGTCTATTGGCGGCTTTGCAATTGTAGAATTGGTCGCCATACAAGGGAAGACAAGCTATCGGAGTGCCTGTGTAAGCTGCATCCATAATTCCCCAACGACCGCCATGCGTAATAAGCAGTTTCGTTCTTGGATTAGCTAAAAGTGATAAATACAATCATGTAATGAGACTACATTGGTATGAGCTGCGCCATTTTTGGACTACTTTTGTATAGCAAATTGCGTACGTAAATTGCGTGATTGCATAGAATAGTAATTGATACAAGTTTATAATTGACTGACATATCAACCACCCACCTAGCAAGTCGACAAGTGGTAGCCATGAGAAAATATAGAAATTGTGCAGCGTTTTCGCCTCAGCCATTTCTCTGATATCGTTGTATTCGTACTTCAGCACAAAGGTGTAGTCCGGCATTTTTGAGATGGTTCGAAGCAGAGCTTTTTTCCACTCCAGCGGCATGTGCGAACTGTTTACAGCAGAGCCGAAGCAAACGACGATTACACCCGATTTTGATTGGTCCATCAGTGTTTGGAAGTCCTAAAACTTTTGTTCCACCTGATTTTTCTATATGATATGGTATGGTCAGGTACAGTATAAGGTACAAAGCAGTATGGTATCGTATGGTATGGCACGGTATTGCACTGTGCGCTGCAGTGCACTATGGCATGGTCCCGTGCATACACTGAGGTATAGTAGTTTATAGTATGTTGCGGTACGGTAAACGACGGTCTGGTCCAGTATGGTACGGTACATTGCGGTATGGTACAGTGCGGTGTAGTGTATTTATGATACGGTTCGGTATCGGTACGGTGCATTGCAGTACAGTAGTAATTAGTATGTTGCGGTACGGTAAACTACGGTACGGTACGGCGCGGCGCACTGCGATATGGTAGGTTGTTGCAGTAGCTTATACAAATACGTATATGCCTACCCTTTTGAGAGGTTTTGGTTTTTCTATTCCGATTCCACCAATATAAACGACTTTGTGTAGAATGGGTCTAGGAAAATCGAGCAACTCTTCGCTGTTGACGAAAACCAGTGGCGATTGCGACGCCAACTGATTCAAATCCGGAAAGTCCATTCCAAAGTGCTTGCGGAAGGCTGCCGTCTGTGGCTGGATAAGCCGTGGAAGGGCAAAATGGGCTATTTGATAAGTAACGAAGTTCTGCATACGTTTCGTATAGCGCATTCGGTCATTGCGACCCAACGAAGTTACTAAATTTGCATAAATTTTAATCAACATCCAAGTATTTATACTTCCTTTTTTACCTGGAACATAACTCGGAGGGGCGGGTACCCCCATAGACCAGGCCATATGTTCGACTAGAACTCCGCTGGACATCCAAATATAGGTGGGAATTTGTAGAAGACGAATTATTCCGAATGAACAAGCTTCGTACATATTGGCTATTGCCAAATCGAATTGCTGAGCTTTGAGAGTGGTCAGAACCTCTTTGTTCGTTATTTGGACTGAAATGTTATAACAGGAATGCACAAAAATAGGATCATAAGAAAAGGGTTTTCCATGATTTAAAAACCAAGAGTTAAACTGTATGAAATAGTTTATACAGTCTGGCACTTAACGCTGTTTATGGCACTGACACCACATATGCTGCCGGTACTATGTTAGTGGTACCATATATGGTACCCCACGTTTGGGAACTGTGCTGGTACCAGATATGATACTGCTACCCATGGCCATGGGTGCCGGTACCATATATGGTACCACTACCAAGTATGGTACGAAATGTGAACGGAGTGGTTACCATATATGGTACCATTACGGGTACCAATGCGAAGGTAGGAGTGCCATATATGGTGCCACTAGCCTAGGTACCGGTACCATATATGGTAGCGGCATACATGTAACAGGTCATCCGCCGAAGGGGAGGGGGGATTGTTGGTCCGACCCCGGACCCCTCTGTTACATGTATGTATGGGTACTGGCGCCATATACAAGTACCATAAACGGCGTTCAGTATCTGACTGTTATATGCAAATCGTACTAAAACTGTCTAAAATTCTATATTTATAGAAATCCTATTAATAATAATACCTTCGCAGGCTTCTGCCATTAGTTCCTTAGCAAGTCGAATAAATTTGGCGTTCGAATCACTAAACAATCCGGAATCCTCATAAGCATTTATAGTCTGGAATCTCTCGAATTCGGCCATTTTTTCTCGATCCACCATGCCAGCCACTCTAATCTCCTGACACGCTCCCGACGGTTCCAATTCGGCGAGGTCACTATAGTGAGGACGGTACAGGGTGACGTTATGACCGGCCGCCACTAAGACATTGCCCAATCTGGCGAATAGGTTCACATTGTTCTGACTGACTGACGGCACAAAAATCAGGATTTTATAGCTGAGAGATATTTGGAAGAGAAGAAATAGAGTTAGTAAGCTTTTCATGAGAAGTAGGTTTATTTTATGGCTTAGCTCCTTGTAACACACCGCCAAAAGTGACATGTCACTTCACTTTCGTGACATATCGTAAAGTGAAACTTTACCTATCGTAAAGTGAAAATTTTACGATATGTCATAAAATATAGACGGACATTTCCGTTTTTTTTTGGACATGTCCGAAGAAAATGATAACATTTCGGAAGAAAATCATGACATGTCCCGATAAAATTAGTTTGTCATTTGGCTATGTTAGTTGTCCAGCTTATTTCTGACGCAGTTTTTGACTGTATTAGCTGTCCTAGCTTATTTTTGAAGCAGTTTTCGGCTGTCCTAATGACCTTTGGGGTGTTTATCACGAAGTAAACACTGCTTTCACGCTTTAGGTTTGGTTTAGCAGAGTTTCTGACTGGCAACCCAAGCTCTGGACTTCATTCGGCGGACGATTAGTTGTCCTAGCTTTAATTGTGATGCAGTTTTCGGCTTCCCTAATGACTTTCGGGGTGTCTATCACGAAGTAAACACTGCTTTTGACACTTTGGGTTTGTTTTAGCAAAATTTCTGACCGGCAACCTAAATTTTGGAGCTGACCCAGTCCAGTACCAGTAGCTATCACCACGGTTTTAATTGCTGCTCATGCAGAATATTCAACAAGCCGCCGTAACAGAGATCCAAATTTAGAAAAAAAACAGTAGTTACCAAAATCTTCTATTACTAAACAACATTTTACTAAAAACAAAAAACACAGGCAGCGATTTAGGTTTGTCGGCCGGAATGCACTCCCCACTCTACTCTTGCGGCGGCTCCTTGTGATCGGTGTCCTCGTCGTTGTCGTCTTCTCGGCCGCTGCCCCTGCGTTGATGGTCCTTCTTTTTTCGGCCCTTGCTGCCGCCCCGATTGCCGTTCTGGCGCCTTTGTTCTCTTTCCTGAATGAGCACGAGCAAGTGGTACCAGGACTGAAACTGTAAATGTGACTCGGAAACAACAGAAAATAGCTGAGAAACAGACTTTGAACGGCCTGGTGGGAGGACGAATACCGTCTGCCGCGCCCCCACCACCGGTGGCTCCCAGTCCTCCGATCACCAACTAAATAGACCAATTGTTGATACTGTAGTTAGAGAGAGACCTGCACGGGCAGGGCCTGGTCACCATGCATAACATTTTTGAGGATTTCAGTCTGGCCGAACCACAAAGATTGTTTTTTTCATAAGGGCGGTCCATGCAGGTCTCTAGTGATAGGGAATAATTTAGCAAAGAAACGAAAAGGAATATTGATGCAAAATTGCCCCTAATGACTAGTAAAATCGTGGTAAAATTAGTAAAAATATTAGTAAAACAAAAATTAGTGAAATTGGAGCTGCTTGGTAGTAAAACAAAAATAAAAACTAAATTGAAGAGCTGAATTTGTTGGTGACCCCCAAAGTCCCCCGGCCCTAAAATGATTAACTGGAACCAACCTTCACTGTCCAACGGCGGCTCATAAGCGGCGGCAGTGCTCTCGACATCGTCTTCATTGTCTTCGAACAGAGAGGGGGTCCTCTCTGACCTGGTGCTGGTAGTCACCCCATCGTCATCCTGATTCCGCTCGCGATCCGGCGTTGCCATTACCACTCCCTCTTCCTCGCCCCAAAGTGACATGGCATAAAGTACTCTGCAGAATTTAACATTAGCTAAGTAAAGCTAATGGAGGCAAATATGTCCTTTAGGGTACCTTACAAAAATTTCAATTTGCTACCGTATTCAGTTGACTTAATTATATTCGATATTTTTGGACTACCCCTATCGATTTTTCTTGATCATCGATTATTTTTTGGCAAAATTCCAAAATTTTCAACGGCACCGAACCCTTGCATATAATATATCGTTTGAAAGCTCTATTCATCAGGAGTCTAATGATCACAGGTTTTTTCAATATAACTAATAAATAACACGTTACCGACTGATTAAATTGAGTACTTCCAGGTTTTCATCTTAGCTCATAAATTCTTCTGTACTCACTAAACAACACATATCGATAGGGCACACTCCGGAGGGCCTGTTTTCCAAACATAAAAATACCCCTAGAGACCCATCAGTATAGGGCATACATGTAACAGGTCATCCGCCGATGGGGGGAGGGGGGGTTGGGGGGGGGTCTGGCGCCGGCCGGGGGGGGGGGTCTGAGGCAAAATTTTGGCAGAGGGGGGTGGGCACTAAAGAACGCTCAAAAATCGAGAAAAATCGCAATTTTTTGGCTAAAAATTGCCCAAAATCGCTAATTTGGGCTGAAATACAGCTAAAAAGTGCTGTTTTGAAGGCGATTTTGGCAATTTTGTGTGTGGAAGTGTAAAAAATTGCAAAAATTTGCTCGAAAATTTACTTGTCAGAAAAATCGGAGGGGGGGTCGGTGAAATCGTCTCGGGGGGAGGGGTCCCATCTGGGGGGTCTGGCCTAAGTCGGGTGGGGGGCAGACCCCCAAGACCCCCCTGTTACATGTATGGTATAGGGTGTATGCGACGACCAGAGCAATTCTCGATTTGGCCGGCCACTGCGGGACCCAGATTGTTAACTTTTGCCGTTAGGGCTTTATCATCATATTATAGGGAATCATCAATTAAAGGGGGCACAACACAAGACCCCTAATTAATTAATAAACGATAATATAGTAATAATAAAGATAATAGTGATTAATTAATATACCCTACCTATAGTGGAGGGACCCCTAAAAGTCAGTTAAGCCCTAACGAACAGAACGTTGACGGATAATTAATTTATTTAGCGACGACGAATAATAATTGATTAATAGTTACCTGATGAAGAGTTTGATAGTTTGAGTGAGTGTTTGTAGTATCGTGCTATCGAGTGGTTGCGTGCGTGCGTCCGAGAGTGTGTGTGTTGTTGTGTTGTAAACCAAATCTACTAGTAAAGACCTCCACTTCTCTTCATTGGTGCCGAACAGACCCGGGAGCCACCTTCAATCAAGTTCTACTACAAGGTCCAAGTTCTACTACGAGTCTCGCCTCAAGTTACTCCCCTTTCAACTTTCGTGATCGTCAGGCACAGCCGTGCCCCATCTGATGCTCACATGACGTCAGCTACCTTTCGCGATCACGTCCGACTTCTGCAAGAGCAACTACAGCGTGACATCGAGCAGCAACAGCAATGGTGGATCGAACAACAGCAACGTGATCGAGAGTGGCAGATCAAACAGCAACGATTGCAGATCGAACAACAGCAGCGTTGGGAGATCGCACAGCAACGACTGCAGCTCGAACGTCAGCGCACCGATCGTCTGATCGCTCAGTACCTGTCTCGACCCCTGGCAGATCGTATGAAGGAGGAAGCGGCTTTGCTTTCTGGCACTTTGGGTGTCCAAGTCGGCTCATTAAACACTCCCTTCACTGGGTTAATGGTCGATCCTCCGTTCAGTGGGTATTCTCGTTCAACTAAAGCGATTTTTTCGTGCACAGACGGTCCTAAAGATGATCAAGTCGTAGCAAAGAGAGTCAATGAGAAGAAAGAAGTGAAGAAAGAAGTAAAGGATGACGCGCGGTTAGTTGTTGGAGCTCCAGCTGTTCTTTGTTTGGCGGAAAGCCATCTTCATTCTGTTTCTATTGGTATTGTGCAGCAAGCACCTTCTCTCAGTTCGTTTTCTGGGGCACACGCGGACGAACCCGACGATGTGGCCTCTGCCGACACTACAGATTCGGCTATGTTTCTGGGTACCCGTCAGGACGTCCAAGATGATTCAGTTGTGGCTAGCTCAGTTTGCTCAGTGAGGGACGGTCCTGTTCTTTTGGAAGTTTTTGGTTTGGAGAAAGAAGATATTTTGCCGTCTGCAGAACCGGCGTTTCCTGATCGAGTTTGTTCCTCTCCATATGTTTCTGGTGTTCAGATGTTTTCTTTTGGTGATTCTGTATTCTTTGATATGGCTGGAAGAAAGAAAGGAAAGAGAAGAAAGAGGATGAGGAGAAGGAAGAGAGAAGAAGAAGAAGAGAAAGATAAAGAGAAAGAGGAAGAAAAGGAAGATGAGAAAGGAAGAAGAGAGATGTTTTGGGTAGAAGGAGAAAAGATGATGAGGAAAAGGAAAGTGAAGAGAAAGAAAGTGCTGAGAAGTAAGAGAGTATTGAGAAGTAAGAGGATGAGAAGAAAAAGGATGATTTGGAGTAAAGTGATGGGAAGAAAAGTGATGATGAGGAGCAAGAGGATGAAAACGGTCAAGAGAAGAAAGAGAAAGATGAAAGTGAGAGGAAGAAGAAAGGCAATGAGAAGAAGAGGACAGAGGTGGAGAAGAATGGCAATTCGCTTGAGTTCGCTGTCCAGGAGTGGCAAGTCTGTTTCACCGTTGACAAGTCGTCAGATCAAGGTAAAGGCGCAGAAAGGCCGCAGCGTGGCGCGCAAGAGATCGGATCAATGTGGTGTCAGTGCAGGGCAGCTTGCTACTGAAGATGCCGAGTCAACAGAGGCGGTGCAGCTCCCATACAGTAGTTCGTCTCTCCGATTGTCAGGCACAGCGGCGGCCAGTCGACACTCGTTGAAAGGGGAGTGATGAAGAGTTTGATAGTTTGAGTGAGTGTTTGTAGTATCGTGCTATCGAGTGGTTGCGTGCGTGCGTCCGAGAGTGTGTGTGTTGTTGTGTTGTAAACCAAATCTACTAGTAAAGACCTCCACTTCTCTTCACTACCTAGAACGAGGCGATTCCAGAAATTCTAAAACGCTGCGCCCTCCCAAAAGTAACAGAGGCCTCTTACGAACAAAATTCAGGGCTGACACTAAACTGGAATTCAAAACTACATTTAGAAGAACCCAGCGCTCGATTATTTTTCCCACAAAAAGAGAGATTTTGGAGGGAGAAAATAAAAATACCTCTTTCTGCTTCACTATTTGACGCTTCTCCTTAGTCTAGCAGTTTTTCTAGCTGTAGCACAAAAAACTGCACAGGAAACGTGCAACACACGCCTATTCTATTGCGCAGCAAAAAATAACCTAATGACGTCATGAGGACATCACCGAACACGCCCGGGCGTGCCGGGGCAGGTACTGAACTATGACAAGTCATAACCAAGCAATGACATATCACGCCGATTAATGACATATCCCTAAAAAAATGAGTTGTCCTAAGGTCAAAAATGATAGATGGACGGATATCTCCGTATTTTCGCTGACATCTCATTTTGGAAAGTACGTGATCTCATTTTTCACCTCGGGACATATCATTTCCCGGATCTATCATGTTGCCATATGGCAACATGTGTGTTACAAGGAGTTAGACCGCTCCCGGGAAACGTGTTGTTCACTACTGAACTCAGTCCGCTTAGATAAGAAAAGATAGTTTGCTTTGTCGCTGATAGATGGTGTTTTGAGACACACTCGACTATGTTTTTGTTTGCTCACTGATAACACGATAAGTACAGTGCTTTTTTCCTTTATTCGAAATTATTCCGACAGTGCCTTACAGTAGGCTCGATTAAGAGTCGTTCTCTGGTCGGATCGAATTTTGGCCCGATCCGATTCGATGTGCGGGGGCCTTGCGGCCTACGATCAGACCTCCCGCCTGCGAGGTCCATTTCGCGACTCCCGTGGTTCGTCATCTGGGACGTTTCCCTTCTATCACTGCCAGACACTCTAGCCATGCTGACGGGCGTCAGGTACTAAGAGAGTGCCTGGCGCGTTGACTTCATGGTGATGTCGGCTCCCAACGTCCGCTTGGTCCGCCCCTGGTGTGAGAGAGGCCCCCAGGCCTAGTCGGTTTCCATGGACAACTCCTGACGTCGTTGATCTTCTCCTCCAACGTGGCATGCTTTGAAGCGGCTTCGGTGCAAGGGCAGATCTAGTCGGTTCGCTGTCACCAGCTTTCGGTGGCCTGGGTGGAGCTTTGTGCCAACCACCAACTCTTTGCGGCAAGAAACTTGCCGCGCCGAGAGGATGAGCGCACGACGGCGCGCACAGTGGCTTTGCGGCCTACACCACTACACCAACTGTGCCGGCTGAGTTTTGGCTCTTTTCCCTATTCAGACCCAAAATTGAAAGTTGGGCGCAGAGCGCGGTAACTGGGTGATACATACATGTACATAGCGATAAGTTAACAAAGACCTGGAAAGGATTTGTGGATTTGGCACTCCAGTCCTGAGATAAAGCTTCTTGAAAATCGGTCTCCTTAACTATGGGAGAAAAATTTCCAACTTGAATTTCTTTCTTAGTGATAAATAACCCTTTGTAACCTACGGCCAATCAAATGTATCCAAATTTGGATACATTTACGCATTTTGCGATACTTAAAGTATCGCATCTGCGATACATTTCAGAAGTATCGCCGATACTTTTGAGTTTACGATACTTTTACTAAGGGCCAAAACGCGGCCAAAATATGTGCGATACTTTCCAAAAAGGTATCGCAATTTGGCCAGAATAAAGTCGACAAAATCCCTGTGTATGTATCGCGGCGGTCTATACGATACTTTCGGCTCAAGTCAAAAACAAGTTGTACTACTCCTGTAGGAGTAGGTAGGTTACAAAGGGATAAGAGTTGGGAGTTGCAGGAATGTCCATTTGCAGGAAGCAGTATTATGCTTAATATAGCAACTTACCTCAAAATATCACACGATTTTAGTTATAGTAAAGCCAGATAACTGTGGACCAACAAACCAAGCAAGTTCTTTCCTTTCTTCTGTGTATGTTGACACTTTCTAACTCTATTTCTTGTTTGCGTTGTGTTTTGTGGGCACATCAATAACACCAATGAATGGGTTTATCACAAAATAGAAAATCAGTAAGACGAAGAGAGAATCGGGGCTAGCTTAGGGACAGAGTGAGCCCAGTAAAAGCAGTCATCAGCAGCAGCCCCAAGACACACATCGTAGCCACTGACTTTAGTTTCGGCTTTTCGGTAGGTTTCGGTTTTCCAGTCGGTTTTGGTTTTCCAGTCGTTTTCCGGGACGGTTTGGGTTTGGGCGTGGTTGTTGGCGGCTTGACAGTGGAGAAGTTGGCGAAGTACTCGGGGAAGTTGTATTCGCTGTTGCACAAGTAGCTGGAGCAGCAACAGACGATGGTCTCGTTGGATATGGTGTTTGGGTCCTTCAAGCAGCCTGGATGTCCTGTCACCGCGGTCCAGTTTTTCACGTGCGGGCCTTCACATTGGATTTAATAATAGAGGCCGCTATAGAGCTCATTACATTTGCACGATTTTCTCACTAATTAACTGATCAATTCAAAAGCCGGAATAATAAGCACATCTTTGGCCAGAGACAAACAATATATCTTAGCTGTTTTGCGTAAAATTGCAAAACCGTTGCAAATTTTGAATCACAAAAACGAACGGGCCAACATATAGCCGGCCCGTTGTGACGGGGCCGGCAAAAAGACCGCCTCGCCTTTATTCGAGTTTTCTGAATAATTTCAAATGGCTCCCATTCTGTCAAAATTCAACCGAACCGATTTTTGGCACGATTTTTGTTATTTCCTAAGAGTTTGTTTTGGCCAAGTCCTAGCCTTCTAGCCTTCTATGGCCTAGAGTTATGCCCTTCCGAAAACAAGGACCCGAATTTTCAGACGTCAGTTTTAGCGTAAACATCTCACGAACCCTTCATCGGATCTTTCCCAAATTTTGCAGATAAACCAAACTTTATACGAACTTAGGAACGCAAAGAGCGCAGCTTTCTAACACAACCAGTTAAACTTTTTCACCTTGACTGAAACTAAAAATCCGCTAGATTTTAACCGGTTGTGCTAGAAAGCTGAGCTATTCAGGTTCTTAAGCCCATATAAAGATTGGTTAACCTGCAAAATTTGGGAAAGATCCGATGAAGGGTTCGTGAGATATTTACGTTAAAACTGACGTCTGAAAATTTGGGTCCGTTGATTTCGGAAGGACATAACTCGAGGCTATAGAAGGCTACCAGGCCAGAACTTGGCCAAAACAAACTCTTAACAAATAGCATTAACCGTGCCAAAAATCTTTTCATTCGGTTGCAAATTGACGGAATGGTGGCCATTTGAAATTATTCTGAAAACTCGAAAAATGGTCAGGCAGTCTTTTTTTGGCCAACACTGTATTTAGTAGTAAGTAGATTAATTAAACCTATCCAAAAAAGCAAGCTTCTGAATCATAGCCAAGTGTAAGAGAAGGCCAAATTGAGAGTAGACCTATTTCTTTTACAAATTTTAAATAGTATTCGTAGTTAGTAGTCTCTAAAAAACCGCCAAAAACAATTTGTAGTCTTAGTTAGTAGTCTCAAAATTTCTCGATTTTGAATATGTAGTCGTAGTTAGTAGTCAATTTGTAGTCAGCAAAATTTTGAATAAAATTACCAAATTTTTAGGTTTAGGATATAAAACAAGAATTTGAAAATCTAAAATAGTGAAGCAAACAAGGGAGAGGTTGACATTTACATTGTAAGGAATAACACCTATTTTTCGACAATGTGTGATGCCAAAAATGCCTGTTAATTTCTACTACGAAAGTTTTAACTTTAGGATTAGCTTCAAAATACACGGTTTTCTTGTTTACAACTTCAAAAGATATATTTTCGTAATTATTCTACCTATATTATGGTTTGTTTATCAAGAAACAAACAAACGCGCACTTTGCTTTGTTTAGAAATGGTCAGAAATTCAATAAATATTCCAAAATGTAACAGGAAAATTGCTTTCGAATGATAAAAAAGTTGTCAAAACTAGTGAAAAAGCTCAATTAACAGAAATCCACCGATAAAATGGCAACATTTCCGGTTCTAAATGGTTAATGTGCATGGTATGACCTAATAAATTGCAGAATTTGCTGACTACTAATTCACAAATTCAAAAGGTATTTAGTAGTCAATTTGTAGTCACTAAATCTGAATATGTAGTCGTAGTCAATTTGTATTCTTGATGACGTCATAAAACCCCAAAAATTAGTAGTTAGTGGTTAGTAGTTAGTAGTCACTACAAAATAGGTCTAATTGAGAGCGAGATTTTGGTACAGTACGGTGGTTTTAGCACATATAATAATCATAATTAGCAGCACTGCACACTACTGTTATTTTACTAGTGGATTTTTATTTTACTATTTACTAAATTTACTACAAATTCAGCCCTTAGATTTAATTTTTATTTTTGTTTTACTACTAAGCAGCTCCTATTTTACTAATTTTTGTTTTACTAATAATTTTACTCATTTTACTACTATTTTACTATGATTTTACTAGTCATAAGGTGCAATTTTGCATCACTGATGCCAATATCTTATGAATAACTGATGTTTGTGCCAAATAGTTGCTGAATTTGATCACGATATGAGCTTTTCCAGAACTTTTAGAGACAAAATGTCAAAACTTTGTGTCGCGAAAGTGCACGCACACATTTTTTGGTGCAAAATTGATCACGATTTTGTCTGAAATTCACCAAAAACTAGTAAAATAGTAGTAAAATTTCTATTTTACTATTCACCCCGTTTGGTAATTTAATTTTATTTTTACTTTACTATTGGCTCTTAATTTTACTTTTTACTATTATTTTACTACTAGTAAAATACCCCTAGTATTACTAATTTTTGTTTTACTATACTATAGTAAAATAACAGTACTGCACACTACCACTAGAAATATGCAAACGGAAATATACAAACCGTTAGCATATTAGGTTCGTTTGCATGCGTATAAGACATATTGGAAAATCGAATGCATGTGTATATGTATATGTATATACGGTCAGGCACTTAACGCCGTTTATGGTACCACTACCCTCGGTACCGGTGTTCCGTTAAATAATCCTATCGTTAAAAAATCCTATATAGGATTTTTTAACGTTAAAATTTCCTATATAGGATTTTTTAACGTTAAAATTTCCTATATAGGATTTTTTAACGGTTATGGGCCTGTTACATTTTCCTATCCCCGTGAAATAATCCTATTGCTAGAGTAGTGGCAATAAAATTTTAATATCACGTCCTTCACAATTGACGGCCAATAATAACGCTCCTTGGTCTTCTGACGTGTCTTGTTGAGACCGAGATGGCCACCACTGAGTACATGCAACGACTTTAATACGTTCTGGCACTCATCCGCGCACACTACTTTCAGAAATACCACTTCGGTAGCACAGCCTAAAACTTGCATAACTAAAACCGCATTGCGTCAATTGTTTTTTGCATACCTTTATTCTTTTTCACATAGTAGAGGAGACCATCTTTCAGCGTAAACTTCTCACACTTCCTTCTAAAGTTCTGTCGAAGGGCGGCAAACTTCGAGCCTGGAGCTATTAAGTAGTCTGGATAGTGTTCTTTTGGATTGTTTGAATCATTTAGAAACTGAACGATTTCTTCATACGCCTTACGATCCATATTACAGTAAAACTACTGGCAAGTAGCTAACCAGACAGCCTGACACTGAGGAGCAGCTAGGCACTTCCAGTTTTGGTGCTGGCGAAGATGAGATGAGCTGTATGATAATTTTGGACCTGCTAAACAGCACCTTTCGTACGTACCTGCGCGTGCCTATTCCATTTCTGCACGCTCACTACCGATTAGACAATGTCACAGCTTTCATAGGATTATTTAACGGCAATAGGAATATTTCACGGCACTCGGCCCGTTAAAAAATCCTATATAGGATTTTTTAACGATAGGATTATTTAATACAACACCGGCACCTTATATGGTGTCGGTACGATAAAAGGCGTTAAGTGCCTGACTGATATATGCAAACGAAAAACAATGTATGTATATTATGCAAACAAATATGTATATGTACAGGGTGTGCCAAAAAAAACAACCCAGCAGATTTTTCGCTGTAGCAACCGCAAATTTCAACCGACTTGAATTAATCCTTTTTTAAGTGAAAGATAAAAAAATTCTTAAAAGATTGCTGAAATTTTCATTAACGCACTATGATTATTTCCTGAGATATTGGCTCTCAAAATCAAAACAATGATTTTGGCAGTGAACAAGAGGGATTTTTATATTATTCTGCACTTCGTAATAAAGCGGATTCCTGCTACTGCTAAGGGCTCTTGGAGGCTTTACAGGTGACACAGAAACTCGGTTTACTTCAATACTTAAGTATATCATTAGCCCCAGCAGTAGAAATCTGCTTTATTATGAAATGCAACGGAATCGCTCTTGTTCTTTGCCAAAATCTGTTCCGACTTTTTCGACTTAGAAGGCAAATATCTCAAGAACAAAACTGTGCATCTCAATAAAAATTGCACCAATCTTTGAAGAATTTGTCAGTCTTTCATTCAAAAAAGGGTTCATTCAAATCGGTTTAAATTCATGGTTGCAAAAGTAAAAAATCTGCTGGGTTGTTCTTTATCACTCTTGTTCATTGCCAAAATCTCTGTTTTGACTTTGAGGACAAATATCTCAGGAACTAAGCAGGCTATCTTAATAAAATGTATATCAATCTTTCAAGAATTTATTTATCTTTCATTTAAAAAAGGATTCATTCAAATCGGTCGAGATTTGCGGTTGCTACAGCAAAAACTCTGCTGGGTTGTTTTTTTTGGCACACCCTGTATACAGTAGTGCACAAAAAAAATGTCCTCTCCACTTTTTCGGGTTCACTAAAATAACTGTTTTTCACTCAATTCTCAACGAATTTGAACCAAATTTTCAGGGTAGGTGCCCAATTAGTCCGGCTACTTGTGTTACAGTTTCAGCGCGAAAATTCAAATTTTGGCGGGAAATTTAAACGAAAATACGAAAATCATATGGTCTCATAAAAACGGCTCTTACTCAAGAAATACAAAAGCTACGCCCGTGAAATCACGGCCGCTTATAGACCCAATATAGTGCAATTTTATGTAGAAGTTTCAAAACCCTCGCTCAAAGCACGCGCGAGAATCCGATTTTCAAAGTTGGCAAAAAATTGGGATTTATCATCATTTCCAAAGCTAACAGTTTGAGGTTCACTAAAATTGCCCGTTTTCAGTCAATTCTCTGCCAATCTGAACCAAATTTGCAGAGTACGTGCCCAATGGGTCTGGCTAACTCTGCTAGAATTTGGGCGCGAAAATTCAAATTTTGGCGGGAAATTTAAACGAATATATGAATATCATAAAATGGTCTCATAAAAACGGCTCTTACTCAAGAAATACAAAAGCTATTCTGGTGAAATCATGGCCCTTTGTAGTGTAGACCCAACATAGTGCAGTTTTAATAAGAAGTTTCAAAACCCTCGCTCAAAGTACGCGCGAGAATCCGATTTTCAAAGTTGGCAGGAAGTCGGGATTTATCCATTTCCAAAGCTAACATTTTGAGGTTCACTAAAATTGCCCGTTTTCAGTTAATTCTCTGCCAATCTGAACCAAATTTGCAGAATAGGTGCCCAATGGGTCTGGCTAACTGTGCTAAAATTTCGGCGCGAAAATTCAAATTTTGGCGGGAAATTTAAACATTAGTAAGAACATTTTTTGCAGGACACTTTGTAGTTTAAAATTCCTGGCAAAATTTGAATTTTCGCGCCGAAATTTTAGCAGAGTTAGCCAGACTCATTGGGCACCTATTCTGCAAATTTGGTTCAGATTGGCAGAGAATTAACTGAAAACGGGCAATTTTAGTGAACCTCAAAATGTTAGTTTTGGAAATGGATAAATCCCGATTTCCTGCCAAATTTGAAAATCGGATTCTCGCGCGTACTTTGAGCGAAAGTTTTGAAACTTCTACATAAAACTGCACTATGTTGGGTCTATAAGCGGCCATGATTTCACAACAGAATAGCTTTTGTATTTCTTTTGTAAGAGCCGTTTTTATGAGACCATTTTATGATATTCATATATTCGTTTAAATTTCCCGCCAAAATTTGAATTTTCGCGCCCAAATTCTAGCAGAGTTAGCCAGACCCATTGGGCACGTACTCTGCAAATTTGGTTCAGATTGGCAGAGAATTGACTGAAAACGGGCAATTTTAGTGAACCTCAAACTGTTAGCTTTGGAAATGATGATAAATCCCGATTTTTTGCCAACTTTGAAAATCGGATTCTCGCGCGTGCTTTGAGCGAGGGTTTTTAAACTTCTACATAAAATTGCACTATATTGGGTCTATAAGCGGCCGTGATTTCACGGGCGTAGCTTTTGTATTTCTTGAGTAAGAGCCGTTTTTATGAGACCATATGATTTTCGTATTTTCGTTTAAATTTCCCGCCAAAATTTGAATTTTCGCGCTGAAACTGTAACACAAGTAGCCGGACTAATTGGGCACCTACCCTGAAAATTTGGTTCAAATTCGTTGAGAATTGAGTGAAAAACAGTTATTTTAGTGAACCCGAAAAAGTGGAGAGGACATTTTTTTTGTGCACTACTGTATATACAGACAACTGTATCACACATACACTAGATACACAGACAGGCTGAACTACGAATTTCAGCAAATGGTCGAGGGGGCACTGCACCAGTGCGAACTGATACTGTTCAACCTAAAAGTGAGGTTTAGTCAATTTTGTCAAGTGGTAAAGCACAGAAAACCGCACGGGAACTGAGGAGGTCGCAGTTTCATTTCAGTGTATCCGAAGGCGTAGTAGTAGTCTCTGGCCGGTTGCCAGACTGTTGTAGTGGCGAACGACTCAACACATCCGTTAGCGTACTCTCCGTTCAGGTTGGACTGATGACACTTTTTGTACCACCAGGCCCCTTTGTACAGGTGGGAACAGTGTCTAGAGTCGTTGTCATTGTCTTTATCTTTTGTGGTAAAGTTCTGGCCTCTTTGTATCTTCAAACCATCACCTACAGTATATGCAGATATCACGAAGCGTTTTTAGAACAAAATTGTAACCTTTAGTGCTCTATCCACTGAATTCAATTCCCTTCCCACCCGGCCTGACTGAACAAACAAACAAACCCACAATCCTCTTTTGTCCTCAGTGGATGACTTGTTTACATGTTAAAAAAACTAATACCGGCCGATCCGCCATGGAAGGTTCCGATATCGAGTTGGTAGTAGTGGAGACTGTCTTTTATTTTGAAGAAGCTGTACCGAGCGTCCAGATGGCAAGTCCGATTTTTCTCTCGCAAATCCACCAACAACTCATACTGCTTTCGGTTGGTGAAATAATGCAGAATCTTGTTGCCTGAACATCTATCCCGGTCACTTTTGTAAATCAACAACAGTCCAAATTATATCCGAAGTAGAATTGATTTACCCAGCCAATATTCTCCATCTGGGAAGCCAAATCCATTTTCGTACTCGGTCCAGCTGCGATAGAAATTGACACTTCCATTGAAGCGTTTTTGGAAAACCTCAACCGTCAGCTTCATAAATGGTATTTAAGAAATGCAAAATAACCAACCGTCCAGCCCCCTCCATCGGTGGTCATGTCACAGTAAACGGCAACTTGGCACGGCACATCCGAAGGTTTGTCTGAACAATTGGAGAAAAGTTGAATCTGATAGACTCCATCGATTGAAGTCGGATCGCATAGCTTTATGTCTGCACAGTCGCCCTTTCCGGCACCTGTAATTTTAACCGGCTGCATGTAAGCTAGAAAACGTTCATAAGGCAACAAGAGAGCAACCAACATTCTTTATCCCCAGCTGCAGTGGTTGCCAAGTCCTGAGAGGTGCTGTTGAAGAACAGACAGATTTGATCGGCTGGCTTGAACACAAACCTCTCGCATGCAAATTTCTGTCTGCACAGACTGGCACACGTGCTGGCCACCAAGGCGACTTGGCTCTCAAACGCCTCCGCTGCATTGGCTACTTGCTTTTTGAGTGCCAACCGGTAAGAGGTGGACTCGCTGCTGTCTGAAACACAACCACCTAATTAGCCGTCTAACTTCCTTTTTTGTACGTATCCCCTTGAGCCAAACCGTTTAAACTCGAAAAAGACGAATGCAGGCTAGATTCGGAATTTTGGGTTTTCAAAATATCCGAACGAAAAATTTTATATTCGTCGATCGATGTTCGTAGTGGCTTCATCGATTGGGGTCGATGGATAGCGAGGAGAATTGAACAACGTATCTAATCTTGCTGTATGTACTACGTACTTGCCGGGATCGGGATGGTGTGGATAAAGAGCCGGCTCTCCAGTGGCATATCCAGGGGTGTAGGGTGGGTACACCCCCGATCCGATTCCGATCCGATTTGCGGGGGGCCTTACGGCCTGCGATCAGACTCGAGGTCCATTCCGCTACCCCCGTGGTTTCGTCATCTCGGACGTTTCCCTTCTATCACTGCCAGCCACTCTAGCCATGCTGTTGGGCGCCAGGTACTTAAGAAAGTCCCTGGCGCGTTGACGTCATGGTGATGTCGGTTCCCAACGTCCGCTTGTTCCGCCTGCGAGAGAGGCCCCCAGGCCCAGTCGGTTCCCGTGGACAACTCCTGACGTCATTGATCTTTCTCCAACGTTGCATGCTATTGGAGCGGCTTCGGTGCAATGGCAGATCCAGTCGGTTCCCATTTTACCTACTCACTGTAACCAGCTTTCGGTGGCCTGGGTGGAGCGTTGTGCCGACGACCAACTCTTTGCAGCAAGAAACTTGCCGCGCCGAGAGGATGAACCACTACAACCGCTAGGGATGCAGGGGCCGCCGTGACTCAGAGGCAGCGAGCTACCCACTGAGCCAACGACGCGGCTGGGTACACCCCCTTTGCGGTGGAGGTAGGAAGAGAAAGTCTGTCAAAAATATGAATTATGTACCAAAAAGGTCTATTTTGTGCTCAGAATGCCTTTTAAATGCGTTTTTTGAAGGCTAAATTTTGAAAAATTTCCCGTATTGGTCGGACAGAATCCGAACCAGGCCACTTTAAACTGCTAAAACTTGTAATATCTGTTAATTTTAAACCTGGAATGTGTTTTAAACGCGTTTTTGAAGGCATATTTTGCTAAATTTACTTTCTTTGCCCAACCAGGGACTTTCAAAATTTTACACGTGCAAGTTTGGTGCAAAAATTATGACTTGCAAGTCTAAACCTATTGCGGCGTTTTCCGTTTGGCCGCGGGGAAACGCCCCAGTACGAGTGGCCAAAAAACGTAAAAGAGCATTCCGATTATCGGATATCCGGTAGCAATTATCGGATTCCCGGCATTTTTATCGGATTTGGCCGGTGAATTTTTCCAGGTATCGGGGGAAAATTCTGGGCATTTCGACAGATTAGCAGAGGCCGTGGCCAAAGATGACCACTCCTGTAGAGGAGTAGGTGTGTAACAAAGGGTTAAGTGTTCAAATTCGAGCTCCTCCGACTTTGTTGTGTTCTGAAAATTGATAAATATTTCTTTATTGGTGTATTTATATTAAGGGCGAGATTGCCGACAAAAACAACAGAGTCCCACAGTAGCGTATCCAGGATTTCGGAAAGGGGGGTGTAAAATTTTGAAAGTGCCTGGTTGGGCCGCTCCGCTGCCCAACCAGGGTAAGAAAATTTAGCAAAATTTGCCTTCAAAAACGCGTTTAAAACACATTCCAGGCTTAAAATTAACAGAAATTACAAGTTTAAGTAGTTTAAGAGTCAGTCTCTGAACCGATCGAGTCTTGGTCCTTTGCCATATTCAGACCCCAAAAATGAAACTTTGGCGTGAAGGGCTCAAAGTTGGACGACTAATACGTATGGATAGGTTATATAACCACCGCAAAGGATATCCCGATTCGACGCTCCACGCTCGAGATACGGCCTTCTGAAAATCGGTCCGCTTAACTATGGGACCAAAATTTCAAAATCGAATTTCTAGTGCACTAATCAGTGTTGGGACTTAAAAATTGGGGGTTTAGGGTAACTTTTAGAGTACTTTCAGAATCAACGGTCGAATTCCATTTTCAATGAAAAAAATTTTTTTCGACCCCATTTGGAGCCCCCTAGCTCGTCTGGAACCCCCCTACACCGTTTTTTTTATTTCAGAATATTGTAGCGCTATCAATTCCCTACAGTTTGGTATAAGCCACATTGGCTGACCCGTGGAAGAAAGTGGTGAAATATGGCTTCAAAGTTGAAAAATCCTCAAATTTTTAGTTTTCGTACTGCACCAAAAATTCCTGCTGGAGTTTCTAGCGCACTAATCAGTGTTGGGACTTAAAAATTGGGGGTTTAGGGTAACTTTTAGAGTGATTTCAGAATCAACGGTCGAATTCCATTTTCAATGAAAAAATTTTTTTTCGACCCCCTTTGGAGCCCCCTAGCTCGTCGGGAACCCGCCGACACCGTTTTTTATTTCAGAATATTGTAGCGCTATCAATTCCCTACAGTTTGGTATAAGCAACATTGGCTGACCCGTGGAAGAAAGTGGTGAAATATTGCTTCAAATTTGAAAAATCCTCAAATTTTTAGTTTTGGTACTGCACCAAAATTTCCTGCTGGAGTTTCTAGCGCACTAATCAGTGTTGGGACTTAAAATTGGCTTTTACCAAACTGTAGGGAATTGATAGCGCTACAATATTCTGAAATAAAAAAACGGTGTAGGGGTTCCAGACGAGCTAGGGGGCTCCAAAGGGGGTCGAAAAAAATTTTTTTTCGTTGAAAATGGAATTCGACCGTTGACACTGAAAGCACTCTAAAAGTTACCCTAGACCCCCAATTTTTAAGTCCCAATACTGATTAGTGCGCTAGAAACTCCAGCAGGAAATTTTGGTGCAGTACGAAAACTAAAAATTTGAGGATTTTTCAACTTTGAAGCCATATTTCACCACTTTCTTCCACGGGTCAGGCAATGTGGCTTATACCAAACTGTAGGGAATTGATAGCGCTACAATATTCTGAAATAAAAAAACGGTGTAGGGGGGGTTCCAGACGAGCTAGGGGGCTCCAAATGGGGTCGAAAAAAATTTTTTTCATTGAAAATGGAATTCGACCGTTGATTCTGAAAGTACTCTAAAAGTTACCCTAAACCCCCAATTTTTAAGTCCCAACACTGATTAGTGCACTAGAAATTCGATTTTGAAATTTTGGTCCCATAGTTAAGCTGACCGATTTTCAGAAGGCCGTATCTCGAGCGTGGAGCGTCGAATCGGGAAATCCTTTGCGACGGTTATATAGCCTATCCATACGTATTAGTCCTCCAACTTTGAGCCCTCCACGCCAAAGTTTCATTTTTGGGGTCTGAATACTGAAACTCGATTGGCCCAGAGACTGACTCTTAAAGTGGCCTGGGTGGGTTCTGCCCGACCAGGACGAGAAATTTTTGAAAATTTAGCCTTCAAAAACGCATTAAAAGGCATTCTGAGCACAAAATAGACAGTTTTGGTACATAATTCATTAGTTTCGCTTATTTTTGACAGACTTTCTCTTCCTACCTCCACCGCAAAGGGGGTGTGTGTACCCACCCTACTGTACACCCCCTGGATACGCCACCGGTCATATGATTAATTAATCCGTAAAATTTGAACCAAATCGATAAACAAATGACCGAGAACGAATCGTTTGAGCAAAGTTCGATTTCGAAAAAGGGGCGGACATTTTTTGGCCCATAATACCGATGGATTGATGACAGGGCTTTTATTAAACGCGGTAAAAAACAACGCAAAGTAATGTTTCTGACTGCAATTGCGCCAAATGCAGGCAAACAAACGATCCAAAATACTAATAAACATGATGAGGCATAGAATTGATATTCCGATCTAGCCAGGTTGACTGTTTTTCTAGGGCAGCAGACACCCAAATCTTTTAAACTCTGTTCTGCGTTTCAAACAACAAAAAGAGTTACCGTCAGAAGTGAATGGTTGAGTAGCTTTCCGGTTGAAGGCCTTGTATTGACCTTGCCAAGAGCGCCCGGCATTATAATTGTGGTGAACGTGACTTCCACCATAGAATACTGCGTCAGGAGACAGTACAGGAGGGTATCCAGGGTACGGAGCGTTCTCGTAGGCAGCTTGAGAGTATTGCAAGGGTGCCGAGCGACACAGAACAAAGAGGACGAACAGCAGCAGATACTTGGACATTTTCATGTACTGAGAACGAACAAACCGACCGCTAGCGCTGATTCCAACCTGTTATGAGCGTTTGTTTTCAAATGAGAGGAGGCCCAATTATGGACTCAGATAAGAGATCTCTGCCTTGAGACATTAACCTGCAGCATAGCCTTTTAGGCTGGGGTAATGTTTGGTCTGCAAATCAAAAGCGCACATCCCATAAGCGCACATCCCATTAGCGCAACTCCCATAAGCGCACGCTCAGAAAGCGCACAAGCGCACAAAAAAGCTCACAAGTAAATGTTCCTTCCTGGTAGCCTTGTAGCCGCTTCCTCTTTCACAGGAGCCTTTCGGAATTGAGACAGGTACTGGCCGGCAGACGATCAAGGCGCTGTTGTTCGGTCTGCCAGCCACCGCTGCTGCTGCTGCTCAAGATCACGCTGTACTTACTCTTGTAGAAGTTGGAGGCAATCACGAAATGTCGTAGACAACATGTGAGCATCAAATCGGGGGCCACGCCACGTGTATGCCTGCTGATCTCGAAACCAAGGCAAACTTGAGCTTGAGAATGGGAAACAGGAGAAGCTTTGAAGTAGAACTTGAACTTGTAGTAGAACTGAATAAAGGTGGACTCTAAGGGGTCTCGGCACCAAATGAAAGGGTCTATGCTCAGGCTACTAGTAAAACACAACACACGCACACAACACAATCACTCAAAGGCGACTACACATTTACTGAAGCACTTGGTTTTGCAAAGATTTTCACAAAGATATTGCATGTACATGTTCAGTTAAAGAACTTTGTTGCCAGAATTCGGGCAAAATAGATGATTATACACCTGGCCCCAGCCGGGGGTCTGAGCCCAAATTCAGGGGTAGGTTACGGTAACGTTCAAAAATCGCAATCCTGATGACCTGAGGATACAGGTTGTCCCAAAAAATGACAACATTTCTTTTTGCTGCCATTTTTGCAATTTTTGACCAAATTGTCTGAAATTTGAAACATTAGTGCCAAGAAAGTGGGAATTTTACGTGTTAAAATTTGGTGCATCAGGATTGACCCAGTCCTGAGAAATTCAACAATATATAAAATTGAGAAATTTCAATTAAATGTAGAAACAGCATCAAAAATGGAAACTTTTCCTTTTGCTGTATCTTCTTTAATTTTGGTCGGAATTGGATGAAATTTTGAATATATGCGCAGAATAACGGGTTGATTTGTAGATCAAATGTTGGCGCATGAAGCCAGCCCAGCTCTTGACATAAAAATTACCCGATCACAATACAACGACAACATTGATTTTCGCGCCCCTTAGCTGTAATGAAGCTCCTGTAAGCGTAATCAGTTTGTCACCCCAAACATGCTAAGAAATGTTTATGGATGCTTATGGGAAACGGTTGCAGCAGTGTATTAACTCAAACGGGGGTCATCTGGATGTTGTTCTTATTCCTTAGTTCTCAGAGTTTGCACGTTCTTCATTTTGCTGCAGTAAAAACGCTGATTTTCTTTAGTTTCCAAGTACTAGCGATATGGACTGATTAATGCCAGAACTTTTGACCTACAAAATACGTATCTGCGCATATATTCAAAATTTCATCCAATTCCGACAAAAATTAAAGAAGATACAGCAAGTTTCCGTTTTTAATGCTGTTTCTAGTACATTTAATTGAAATTTTTCAATTTTACATATTGTTGAATTTCTCAGGATTGCGTCACTCCTGATGCACCAAACTTTAACACATCATATTCCCACTTTTTGGCACTTATGTTTCAAATTTCAGACAATTTTTTTTCAAAATTTGCGAAAATGGCAGCAAAAAGAAATGTTGTCATTTTTTTGGGACACCCTGTAGTAAAAAAGGCACCGATTTGGGCTCAAATACAGCTAATAAGTGCTGTTTTACAGGCGACTTTAGAAATTTTAGTGTCTGAAATTCTAAAAAATTCGAAAAGTGGCCGAAAAAAACCTGGTCAGATTCAGATATGTAGTTGCCCTACGATGCGTCACTAATTTGCAACTCCAACTGTATCTAGCACACTTACGTCATTACTACAACAGGGACGGGGACCTGTATTGTTGCGGGAATAATAAAACGGTGGTGAGTTTAAACTACGGCCGCGCCAGGATTGCGTTTACTGAAGTGTTTGAGGATGCCGAAAACGACAAATAACACGATTATGAAGAGCTTTTTGACAATTTAGCTCAAGTCAAACAACCACCAATCTGACATGAAAAGTGGTGGGTCGGCGGGTTGTCATTGTGAGAGACATCCTACTAGGGTTTCCTGGCACGCTGATTTCAACTGTCACACTTACAATTGGCTACGATCACTGTAGAAATCGACATCGATTATCGATTTTTCATGCAAGTAATGCCAGCATACTAACAATCATGTCAAAAACAAAGAAAACAACGACAAAGCTGTGAAGTTGGCCAAAGATTTAGTATTAGTTTTAAAGATCTAACAACAAACTATAGTTTTGTCGATCCTAAAAACGAAAAATAACACGATTATAACAAGAAATTTTTGTTAATTTCAGCTAAAGTCAGGCAACCACCATTTTTGACACGCAAAGTGGTGTGTTGGCGAGTTGTCATTGAATAATAATAGGGTTTCCTGTCACGCTGATTTTAACCGTGACACTTACTATTGTCTACGAGGCGATCACTGTAGAAATCGATATCGATTATCGACATTTTCTGCAACTATCCAGCAATCAGGTTAATAAACAAAGAAAACAACGACAAAGCTGTTAATTTTGGTTGAGATACTGCAAACAATAAACTTCAGTAGCTTATTAGCAAAGTACAAATGTACAAACTGTACATATGAACGTGAGAAAAATGCCAATCAGACTCTTCAAAACCGGAAGGGGGCAATTCAGAATCGCTGCCATCATCTCTAACGTTTCTGACTGGGCTTGGTCAAATGTTTGTTTATGGTGCCTTTAGGCGGCGGCTATGTGCCTGCGGCTTCAGCGATCTTCTTTGCTAAGTCACTCTGATTTCCCTCAAACTCTCCTCTGATGTAAGAACGTAACAAATTCTTGATATTTGGGTTATTCCTTCCAGTTTACCGGCATTGTACAAGAAATTTCGAGCGCGAAAGGCAAAGCAACACAGAACGAGGAATTAACAACAAGGCTCGCTGGAGTTAGTTCTGCGTTTGCGAACCGCCAAACTAACTATAATACTTGCGCCGATCCAAGCAAAAATTCGCATAGAACATAACTAAAACCAAGAATATATGCTAAAACTCTCTTAAAACAATCTGTGTTATAGTTGTGAAATTCTGTCAAAAATATTACAGAATTTCTCCATGATTACCAACCACTTGCTGTTTCTGTTCTAGATAGCAGAAATGGTAACTATTACAGATATGTCTCAAAGGTACCACAGACTTGTGGAAATTACAGATTGTCTGCTAGAACTGGTAAATCTGTAATATCGAACTGAATAGTCTGTTGTAAACCACGGTTTACGGTCCTACAGATTCTGGCGAATCTCTGGTTTTTCACAATCCATTCTGTTGGAAACCGATTTGACAGATTTTCTGTACTAAAACACAAAACATTTACCAGAACTGCAATATTTATTTCACATAAAATTTGCATAAGCACTACAGTATTCCGCGGTAGACACCATAACAGCAGTAGCCATTTTCATAAGCTTCAGTGTAGTATTATCCTATTTGATGCACTCGTGCTAATCAGTTTTAGCTCTATCAGCCACAAGGCGTTAGTAACTGTGCTTTTGAAAATGCCTTTCACACAGAATATGTATAAAAACAGAAAATTACGTGTCCATTTTGTCACTGATTCGACTTTTTACCTTCACAAAGGCGGACGCTGATGCCATGCAGCAGATACCTAAAATGTGGTAAAAGTACTGGTTCTAGGCTTAGGCTGTCTATGTTTGAAACATAAAATTCTTATAATACCTGATTCGGCAGTTGAGTGCCTCAAAGCCTTTGAACTCCAGAATCAAAAAGGCATCGTTGTTTAGTCTAGGGTTTTCCTCCGCCACGATACCCTTTAAACCGCGTTCACTGAGAATCAGAAGATTGAGCTGGCTCACTGATTTGTCTTGCTGTTTCAAACGGCTAAACTTAAACATAAAGTAAAGAAATTTACACTACTGCTCTCTCTCAATCACACTTACTCTTTGATGAAAGGTGTCACATTAGGATGTGATTAGTTTTTGTTTGCCAACCAAAGTATCAGCCAAAAGACGTTCGTCTCCATCACACTGACCCAATGCTTCCAAACCGCGCAAATGTTTTTCGACAGCCAAAGCAAAGGACTGAATGCCGTCAGTGGTATCAACAACAGACGGCAAAGCTCTCAACGCTTTGTAATGCGCCGAAATCAACTCAGTGTCGCTGTCAAAATGCTGCTTGAGCAAAGTAGCAGCCTGAGCATAGGACTCGTCAGACACTGGAAACCCTTCCACAATTTGAGCGGCTTTACCCATCAAAAAGGATTTTAGATAGGTGAATTTCTGGCAGGAAGTTAGAGTGGTGTTGTTGTGGACAGAGTACTGAAAGCCAGACCAAAACTCTTTCCAGTGGAAAATATCCCCCGAAAAAGGCTTGATTTCCAATTTGGGGAGCCGAACATTAGCAGTAGAAGGGGAGTGGTTGGAAGTGAACTGCGGTTGCGCATCGACACGGCCACGCGCTTGGGCCTCAAAATGTTCGAGAGTGTTCGATAAGCGAACCTTCGCAGCTTCCAAATCCTGCGCGTGTTGTTCGCGCATCAAATTAAGCTGCTCAAAATGTCTACGTTCGCTATCACTCTGATACTGCAAGAAGCGCTCGTCTGCCTTCGAAAGTGTTTGTTGAAACATAGTCAAAAGCGACAGAACTGCTGGATCCAAACCGGGCAGACTCGAAATCAAACCTGACGCCTCCGGAGTCTCTGAACTCTGGGGCACGGAGGTGACAAATTTAGACGAAAAGTCTTCGAGCCTTTTAAGCGCATCATGCAATTTCAAACGCAAATTGCTCAAAAGCGAATCGAGTTTTTGCAAAGCAGCTTCGTTATCTTTGAGCAACGGAGTCAGTTCAGCCGAAAGTGTGTTCAACGCTTTCTGAGCAGCAAATAGTTCGGCGTTTAGAGCAGAAAACCGTGATTGACAGTCTGGCATAGGAGCCCCGACATTAGTCGCAAAACGTTGCAAAAAATCGGTAGTTTTAACGGACAATGCATCCACAGTTTCCCCCAAAACACGGCCTTGTTGGAGCAAATTTTTGCGTCGCCTTTCACGAGTACAAACTTGTTCGTCGGTATCGGGGACAGACATTGTGCACGTACGCCAGCAAATTCAAAAGAAAAACTGCACGTAAACCGAACTCACCGAGAGCGAGAAGATCGTGAAGTCTTACCCCTACCAAACCGAGTAGATTGAGTTGACGACGGCATGACGAGTTGGCCCAATGATGAACAATAAAAAAAATTCCTGCGACGGCACCAAAACTGTGACACTCGCTCCTGCTCGTCTGTTTATCACGAGTAAATTCTAGCCGGCCAAAAGTAAACCGGCGCAAACTGCGACCAAAATTAGCATACAACACCGCCGCATGCCATACGTACGTAAGTAACAAACAAAAGTAACAAACAAAAACTAATCACATCCTAATGTGACAAAAGGTCACATAGTTGCATTTAACCAGTTCCGGTAGCGATTCTTAACATCCCAACTCAACACGGGAAGTTGCCAAATTCACTCGAACAACTTGCAATTCTGGCGATTCCCACAAGCTTGGATTTTGTGAAGTCTAACCCAGAAAATTGGACAAGTCCAGCACGTTCAGTATGATATTTATCAAACAAATGGTCTTGTTCCCTTCCTTCTAGTAGACTCTTTGTGGAGGAAGGGTCAGACAGGACAGCAAATAACCAAGGTTGCGAGCGAGAGCAGATCGGAACGCACGCGCATTTGATGTAGGAGGCAGTTGCTTCAAATAACAGATAGCAGCTTTACGTAAGCAGGCAGTCAGAATGAGTCATAAAGGCAGGCAAGGCTCTGGGTGGCGCCGAAAATCGTCAACAAGCATAGGAATGCGTGTTTTTCCCTGAGAAGATGGGCCTTATTCAACGGAGAAAACGCACAGTGTCGGCTAACAAAAAGACTGGGCTGAATCGAACCGGTACCGTACATCATAATCGATTAAATGGAAGTCGACAAGTTCTGACACTCTGATAAAGCAGTAATTTGACAACCAATTTTAAGGAGCACACATTCGCATAAAAATACTGGCCTGTTAACAGTCTTGACGCAACTCGCGCCTACGTTTGAAACAGGAAACATGCAGAGAAAAAGAAGAAAAAATTAATTAGTACAAGAAAGATAGAGAATTGCTTTCTAGTAGGAGAAGATTTCTAGTAGAAAACGCAATACTTGCTTGTTCATACAGTACATCACTAAGTAGTACACTGTACATAGAATTATATCTATTTCAATTTGAGTTATGAAAACAAGTTAGAGAACTGTGGTAAATTGCTGAAAATCTGCAACATAAAGTATCATGCAATTCTGTAATTACTTTTTACAGATTTTCTGTAACACCCTGCTACAGAATATCTGTATGCGGTCCTGGTATTACAGATCCACTAAATTTTCTTTCAAACAGAACAGAAAGATATGCAAAACTCTGATATACAACAGATCAAGTGTGTCATATCAGCCATAACAGTTTATCTGTAATGTAAAATATTACAGATTGTTTTCAGAGATAGTAGTGATGCAACCGGGAGCGGAATACCGGGATTCGGGAAAACCGGGATTACTGGGAAATGACAATACCGGGAAAAACCGGGAAATGCCAAAAATATCGGGAAATCGATCGAAACGCATGTAGTATGATAAAACATAAATGTTTTCAGCATCCTGTTTAGCTATTGATACCATTTCTAGTCGGGTTTCTCAAGGTTTTTCTTTCATAACGGGCTAAACTACAGTACACTGTGAGATGAGATTTATGTTGAAAGGTTAGTGAGTTGGTTTGGCAGGCACCAGGCAGCTCGATGTCATTTGGACCAAAAGAGTTGTGTAAGAATAGCCAATCAATGAGTGGCCTTGCTCAATTGAAGGCCTTTACAAAGTTGGAAGTTTAAAACATAAAGTTTACGGCCTAAACGAATACAAAAATAATTGTAACAAAAGGAGAAGCTGCAAAACATGGCTGTTCGCTCAAATTGAGCAAGTAGCAGTCATTTTAAAACTTGTTCAAAGTTTTGCGTGCTGCTGGTACTGGCAAAAGAAAGTTGGGTATACAGTAGATGTCACTGAAATACATAGTATCTGCAAAAAACTGTCAATACTGCTATAAAATATATTTCCCGGTATTCCCGGTATTTCCCGGTATTAGAGAATGTGTGAACCGTGATTGGAAACCGGGAGTGAAAATACCGGGAATTCCCGGTTCTTCGGGAAATACCGGGATCCCGGTTGCATCACTACACTAAAGTAAACGTTTATTCGAAGTTTAAATAATGCGTAGAGCTAAGCAGTGAACAGCATTCCGAGGGTCTTCTCTTAGCAGTGTTGTAGTAGTGTATTTCCAACAACTGAACCGAAAATATACATTGTTCCGTTCTTTGGAAACCCGCAACAGCCGAGTTTCCAAAAGTTTCGATTTTAACAATACAGGGGGCCTTGCCATGGACGACTAAAAACTACAGGACAGGAATCGACCCCAACGCCCGTTTCCACAGTAGGCCTACATTTAAAAGGCCGTATCTTTGGAACCGTTCGACCTACAATCAATATAAATACATCTTTAGAATAGCCAACGCGTGAGGAATCCAATTCCGTGCTCAAATCGCTTCCATAATGACCATATAAAAAGTTCATTTTTCCATGGCGCAAATTAGGATTACCAGGCAACGTTGCGCAGATTAGAATGCAAATTCAACCAGAGCTCAAGCCCCTCTACAACTTTGGTCTTGAAGCCCAAAACCCTCCGACGCATCTGTAAGAAGTTATTCGCAAAAAACTATAAATTCATTGAACTTAGAAACGGGCTGTAGTAATCCTGATGTCATCGATTTTTTGGCGTGTCTGCTGCAGCACCCTGCCTGGTCTGGTCTGGTCAGTGTTCGCCTGTGTGAGTACGTGTGCGGGTGTTAGCGTACGCCAAGCTGTTGTTGATCTGTTGGTTGTTGTCCGCACCCCCTACCCATGCACGCCCCTCCCTACTTATGCCTACCTATGTGCTAGTTTGTTTCTTACTTATTGATATTTGCTTCCTAATTGCTTTATTTGCTACTAAATAGTATCTGCTGAGTCGCGTCGTTAGCTCACTGGTTAGCTCGATGCCTTGAGTCACGACGGCCCCTGCATCTCTAGCGGTTGTAGTGGGTTCGAAACCAGTCTGACTGGAATTAGATGACGCAAAGCCCAACCCAGGCCACCGAAAGCTGGTGACAGCGAGTAGGTAAATGGGTACCACCGTCGGTGGGAAGCTAAAGAGAGTCTGTGCGCAAGGCCGGTCCCCGGGCCACAGAATGCTTAGGCACTCCTCTCGCAAAAACCGACCCAGGTGGTGTCAGGACCACCCGCAACGCCTTACATTTTCATTTCAAACATTTATTCAGTTAAACTTACTGAACAGGACATATAACTGCTTGCGCAGGAAGTGCCTTACGCACGTCTAAGTGCAACTAGGCATGCGAGTACTTTGGTAGTTTCAGTATCTGCTGAAACATTCTTGGCCGTCAGTCATTCTTGCCGTACCACTCATTGAAATTGGCCGGTATATTTATTTTATAATTCTTGATTGATCGTTTTGGTACTTGTTTCGCTCCCTGTTCCAACACGGCTTCCAATTATAAACTGTCCGTGTTTTGTTTCAAACTTTTGCTAAACTTACGTATTCAGAACCCCGCCTATGCCAGGATGCCTATAAGTCGGGTTCGGATGAGGCAGGCAGACCCCCTTGTTACATGTATGAACCAAATCATGTTTGTGTCAGATACTAATCGATACTAACGATCGTGTCTTAAAGGATCCACTGCCGGACATTGTGCTTCATGCAAGGAACTTCTTCTTGACGCAGATCAAAGTGAATCTGAGCTACCTCCCCTTGAAATTGATGGATACTCTAAGAAAATTAGCATGTTTCTGAGCGAAATTAATCGTGGTGGCTTATTTGTTCCGAGTGCTGCCCCTTTTGGAATCTGTCTGAAGGCCTGGTTGGTGTTTTCTTGCATTCAAAGCGACCCTAGTCTCAAGAACAAGTTCCTTCACTGCGATTTTCACCGGCCAGTGTTCGTTGAAACTAGGGTTCCGACGATATATCGATATCGATATCGAAAAGTCGATATATCGACCCATTTTCCAATATCGATATCGATATCGATATCGCGATATTTTGCATCGATATTTTCGATATTTTTTTGTGCGGAAAAGTACGTAGGACAAAAGAAAACGGGGGTCAAGTTTATTTCTCTGGAACAGTATAAAACCGTTTTTCCTGCACAACTCAGAAATCGATGGTATAGTCAAAACCTAACAGTGGCATGATTGTTCTCAGAAACAGCAATTTCTTGGCATTCTCAGCTTTCAGACAGCAACACTTACTGTAGGTTCTTAACTGTCTGCAGCAACACTGAAGAGCTGCTCACTCCGCACTCTTGAAGCAGGAGTCAAATCCTGAGAGGGTACCGCAGGCTGATGAGTGGTTTAAAGGATGGTATGCAAAAAAGTCCGATTTTTTACTAAAGTCAACGTTTTTAGCTTATTTGTCATTAAAATAAGTTAAAATACGCTATTCTGTCTGAGCTCGTTTATGCCTAATGAGGGTGGGGCATCGACCTGAGGGGTCAACCTTTTCATTGAAGCGCTTCAGAACGGCCACTACATTTCTGCGATTCTCTACTTAATTGATATCAGATCGCCGATTGCATCAGTGCTTAACTGATAAAGCAGCGAGAGCAGTTTGTTCCTTCAAATTTTCAGATTTTCTTGCATAACTATAAATATCGATATCGATATCGAATAACATAAGATATCGACTACCCACTAGTTGAAACCATACATGCAACAGCTCCGGGCACACCTGTGGGGAGGGGGTAGAGGGGGTTTCGCCCAGAGGGGGGTCCAAAATATCAAAAAGCTCCAAAACGTTTTTTCAGTATTAATATTAAGGATGCTAAAAACGCTAAAAATCGCTATTTGAAGTTGCCAAATAGCGTTTTAGAGCTAAAAACAAGCAAAAAATGACAAAATTGGCTTCCAAAAAACCCGATTTCTCTTAAATATTTGCAGTGGAAAAGCCCAATTCGCTTTCCAAAGGCTTTTCGAGCGAATTTTAAGCTAAAAGTTTGTGATTTCTGAGCCAGTTTGTTAGTACTGGAGCAACTCCTACTGGTACTTGTATTTTTGGGTCGGGTAGAAGGGTCCCTTAACCTGTCTCCGGCGGTGGGGGTGATGGGGTTGGCCTTTCCAGCAGGCAGTACCACCCCAACCCCCCTAGTACATGTATGGTTGAAACCGTCTTGTTGCTGTTAGAAGAGGATTCCCAGTTGCCGGACATTCTTGTGTCTGAGCTTTCCTGTCTGCAGAGTCACTCGTTCGCCCGAATTCTTGACTAAATTTTTCAACTGCATGTTCAAAAACCTGGTCAAGAAGTTCACTATTTCTGGTGTTAAGCCCAGTGCGCAAGCCAAGATAACAAAGTTTGGACGTAGTCGCTGACTGCAAGGAAAGATGCCTTTAAAATTCTGTGATTTTGGTCCTGCTTTCATGGTACAGTGTCTGAGCTATTATTTATGGTATTTCTGTGCTGATAGAAAGTATGTTTCCTGAAAATATACTGGGTGTTGCTCGACAATTGCTTCGTTATTGAGACCCTGCCCTATTGTATTGGCAGTTTCCTGTGCAATCACTCCAATTAGCGCACACATCAGGATTACTACAGCCCGTTTCCAACTTCAATGAATTTATAGATTTTTGCGAATAACTTCTTACAGATGCGTCGGAGGGTTTTGGGCTTCATGACCAGAGTTGTAGAGGGGCTTGAGCTCTGATTGAATTTGCATTCTAATCTGCGCAACGTTGCTTGGTAATCCTAATTTGCGCCATGGAATAAAATGAACTTTTTATATGGTCAATATGGAAGCGATTTGAGCATGGAATTGGATTGCTCACGCGTTGGCGATTCTAAAAATGTATTTATATTGATTGTAGGTCGAACGGTTCCAAAGATACGGCCCTTTGAAAGTAGGCCTACTGTGGAAACGGGCGTTGGGGTCGATTCCTGTCCAGTAGTTTTTAGTCGTCCATGGCCTTTCCCACTACAACATGACCGTAATCAGAGCGAGGCTTTCGACGCGAAAATACCGTAATCAGAGACCGTTATCGTAGGTAGCCAAGATAAAATGGTTAAGGAAGTCAGTACTAATCGTTTATTTTATTTTCTCGCGAAATTCTATAAACTCCGTTTCTTTCTTTTTAATAATGGCCGGTCCACAAGAAGAAGGTACGTATCGATTTTTTAGACCAAAAGTCTTGGCTGTTGGCCAACATTTAAATGGATAATAATTGGCCTAATTAATTTGGAAAAAAAGCTAGTGAATTTCAGATCTGTCGCTGTTCGGAGGAATCGAAGTCAGCGAGGAGTGGGATTCAAATGAAGAAGAAGAAGACTTCACTGAATCCCAAACGGACTTCTTTTTCGACGAAGAAGAGGTAGTAGTAGAAGAACTAGAAGATGAAAAACCGCCAATTTTGGAAGCTTCCGCGCCACTAGCGGTGGCACCTGTGGTCAGTCCTGAGAAAAGTTTCTCGCCACCGAAGCTAAACTGCGAAAATTCTCAACTCTCCTCGTTGTACGATTCGCGGTCAAAATTCGAAAGGTCACCAACAGCAAATGACGCCTTACCTCCGCTTTTGGAAGCCGTTGGATCAAGCAAAACTGATGATGAAGAGGTTAGATGCTGCTGATTTTTTGGTTAGAACAGAATCTGATGGTAAAAATGCCAAATTGGGGCTGAAAAGGTTAAACTAAGTCTTTTTGTTTAAGCTCAAAGTACAGTTTTTCTGTTTTTTTTTCAGTCGAAACAGCAAGCTGATTTGGAGTACAAAAAGCCTTCCCTGGAGCGCCTGAATAATGAGACAGATTTAGCCGTCAAGGTATTTTCTGTTTTTTTCTGCAGAATGAATTTTTGCATTTTTGACCAAATATTAGCTGAAATTTGAATTATAGGTCCTAAACCTCGATCGGTTCAGAGACTGACTCTTAACTCTTAAAAGATTGGTGCAATTTTTATTAAGAAACTCTGTTTAGTTCTTGAAATGTTTGTCCTCAAAGTGAAAACCGATTTTTGCCAAAGAACAAGAGCGATTCCGTTGCACTTGACAGTAAAACAGATTCCTACTGCTGAGCTGAGGGCTAACGAGACTTTACTGGTGAAGTAAACCCCACAAGTAAAGCCTCTAATAGGCCTCAGCAGTAGTAGCAATTCGTTTTATTATGAAGTGCAATAGAATAATATAGATCTCTCTTGTTTATTGCCAGAATCACTGTTTTCACTTTGAGAGCGAATATATCAGCAACTAAGCAGAGAATCTAAATAAAAATTTCATCAATCTTTCAAGAATTTATTTGTCTTTCATTTAAAAAGGTTTCATTTAAATCGGTTGAGATTTGCGGTTGCTACAGTAAAAGATCTGTAGGGTTGTTTTTTACGGAGCCGGTAGTAGTGTAAATGGTAGTAGTTTAGAGCCAGGTTATCCCGGAGACCCGTGGCAAGTCGGTAGAGTTCGGAGATGTTACTCGTTTTACGGCCATTCCGGCAGTCAGTCTGCGCAACATTGGAACCGGCGCTGCCCTTAAGAGGTAGCATTAATAATAATAATAGTAGCGTTTTTTAATTTCTTCTTTTTTTCTCTTATTTGATGCCCAAATCGGAATAATTCAGTCTGGCACTTAACGTCGTTTATAGCACTGGCGACGTAAATGGTACCACTACAGTGGCCGAACGTGCGGGCACCATAATATGGTGCCACTAGCCTAGGTACGAATGGTACCGTGCCATTCCATTACCATAAACGGCGTTAAATGAAAATTCGAGTGCTTTTTCAAGACGTGCAATGAAGAATTGTCAGATTCTTTTCAGGTAATATAACTTGTATATGTATAGAACTAAAAACTTCAGTTAAAAATAGAGAGTTTACTTTTGTCGATTTTTTTGGAGGTAAAAAAATTGTGACGAAAAGTGTTTGTTTATGTAGCCACCAAAAGATCTGTTTTTTTCATTCTGCCACTTATACTCACTAAGTAGACCGTAAATAACTATTATTGGACGTTGCTTTTACGAGCTTTGACTGTTGTAAGTTGCATACGCAGTGTTTACAGATCATCGTTATCCAGCTACGCCCAAAATAAATTATTGAAGAAAGGCTTTCTGAAAACTGGAAACAACACTATCCATTTAGTTCGGATTCGCAAGAACGCTGAGGCTAGTGGCAAGCCAAGCGGTTTGTTTTTTAAATATTTCACTGCAACAGTCCGGCAAACAACCATATACATGGCCATACATGTAACAGGGGGGTCTGCCCCCACCCGGCTTAGGCCAGACCCCTCGGATGCCCCCCCCCCCCCCGAGACGATTTCGCCGACCCCCCCTCCGATTTTTCTGGCAAGTAAATTTTTGAGCAAATTTTTGCAATTTTTTAGAATTTCAGACACAATAATTGCCAAAATCGCCTGCAAAACAGCACTTTTTACCTGTATTTCAGCCCAAATTAGCGATTTTTGGCGATTTTTAGCCCAAAAATTGCGATTTTTTCGATTTTTGAGCGTTTTTAATGCCCTACCCCCTCCCAAAATTTTGCCTCAGACCCCCCAACCCCCACTCCCCCCATCGGCGGATGACCTGTTGCATGTATGTACATGGCATTACGACTTGGGCAAACGGTTAACCCCATCAGCCCACCGCTACCCCTCACGCTATCAAGAATTTTTTGGAAGAATTTTGTATAGAAAGTTAATGATAAAAGTGTGCCTAGATTAGGTATAAATGAGCTCAAAATAGCTTATTTTAACCAAAAAAAGTAAAAAAGCCTTTGATTTTATCCAACAATCGCGCTTTTGGCTTGAAATCTCCTCAACCCTCATCAGACGCCGCTACCTACCCCCTCAGGATTTGAGAATTTACCGGGAACCGCCCGAAACCTCCCCACCCGCCGACCTGAAAACCTTCTTTTCTCCCTGGACTCACCCACCAAAATCGCCGTGCGCCCCAAAATGGTATTCCCAGCATACATGGGCCATGGGCCGGGGGGGTAAGGGGGTTTACCCCTCGCCGGCCCATACCCCCTCGGCCGGCCATCCCCCTCCCAGAAAATTTTTGCTTATTTAAAAATAGCCGTTTTTTGGACTTTTTCGCCCCCCCCCCGAGGTCTCTAGACCCTCTCCGCATTTTTCCGGCCCATGTATGATTTGAGCGATCTGCAGTATTTTGGCTTAGACCCCCTACCCGGCACAGACCCCTACCCTCTTCTCTTCCCCTGAGGCGAATTACCTGTTACATGGTGGCAGTGATTGTATGACTGACTGTTGTCGTAGAATTAAAATAGACTGCTATAATTTTAGACCCTACAATAAGACGTTCTGGACGAGTGCGCAAAGCTACCAAGCCAGATTATCAACTCGATTCGCTAGATTCTGATTCCGAAGACGAAGGTAATTTCCATTTTCTTATAATATAGTCCGGCTGCACTGGGTAATTCAGTCGGGCCATACATGTAACAGGGGGTCTGCCCCCACCCGACTTAGGCCAGCCCCCCGGATCCCCCCCGAGACGATTTCGCCGACCCCCCTCCGATTTTTCTGGCAAGTAAATTGTTGAGCAAATTTTTACAATTTTAGACACAAAAATTGCCAAAATCGCCTGCAAAACAGCACTTTTTAGCTGATTTCAGCCCAAATTTGTGATTTTTGGTGATTTTTAGCCAAAAAATTGTGATTTTTTCGATTTTTCAGCGTTTTTTATTGCCCGACCCCCTCCCAAAATTTTGGCTCAGACCCCCAACCCCCCTCCCGCTTCGGCGGATGACCCGTTACATGTTACACCATTTATGTCACCCCTACGTTCGGGGCCTGTGGTGGTACCATATGAGGTACCAGTACCATTTATGATGCCGCTAGCCTGGGTACCGCTACCATATATTATGGTGTCCGTACCATAAACGGCGTTAAGTGCCTACTGTAATACCGCATAAATCGGGTGCCGCCCAGTTCGGTGTGGCCGTTAGGGTGTGGGCCGTTTTGGTGTGTGTCCCGTTTCGGTGCAAGGCCGGTTCGGTGTGGGTCGATTCTGTGTGCGCCAGTTCGGTGCAGGTCGGTTAGGTGTGAGTGTTTGGCTTTGTGTTGCTCTACTACCACAAAGACGATACCTGCATTTGCTTTTTATTTTCTTTTACTCCAACAAAGCTGTATTCTTTTAGATCCTAAAGGCAAGGAGAGAGGAGTTCTCTGTACTGAAAATTTACTCTTCTAATACTCAGAACTCAGTATTCAAATACACACGCTTTTCTATTCCGTTAGAACCACGAATACACTGATTTTAGAATGTTGATCGATGAACTTATTTGTAGAATGCCCCGAGAAGAGAACACAAATAGATTAGTAAAGCAAAGTGGAGCCTAAGGGCTGGCTACGCCGCTTTGAACGGCGGTTTTTGCCGAGCCAAGTAAAAATACTTTTAGTCTGTTTTCATCTTTGTCCAATCTGCGCTTGAAGCAAGCCAATGAAGGAGCGGATACCGTATGTTCAGAGAGACAATTCCAAGGCTGAACAGTGCGTACCGCAAACGCATATTTCCGACAGTCAAGCCTGGCCTTTGGTACCATCAACTTCATTCCATTCCCCCTAGTAGTTGTAGCAGGCGAAACCATAAAATATATATAACTTATAATGATAACTTATAATGATGTGCTACACTTATAACTTATAATGATGTGCTACATGCTACCTAGAGAGTTATGCGTAGGGACTTTCCGTTAATTACTGTAGCTACCTACACAAAATATAACTTATAATGATGTGCTACATGCTACCTAGAGAGTTATGCGTAGGGACTTTCCGTTAATTACTGTAGAGGCAGTAGGGTGACTAGCACCTGCTGCGTCAGTTTTAAAAGTGGCAGCCATGAAACTGCAGTCGCGATTACCGGCGG
Source organism: Sabatieria punctata (assembly GCA_030248155.1). Classification (NCBI taxonomy): domain Eukaryota; kingdom Metazoa; phylum Nematoda; class Chromadorea; order Araeolaimida; family Comesomatidae; genus Sabatieria; species Sabatieria punctata. The sequence goes on along the minus strand of JASANB010007755.1, from coordinate 54,174 downwards.
CCGTACTAAGCTGGTCGGTGTGATCCGACACAGACGGTTGCCCAGGATATTGATAGGAATGCTGATCAGTTTAACCGACCGATCAGTTCGTCAACTGGTTGACTCAATAATTGCACAACCAGTTTGTTATCCATCCTAGATTGCGAGAAAAAAGTCATAGCTTTTCTAAGTTTTATGACCTAAATAATCAGGAAATCTAATGTAACCAGAAAACTTTTCAGCGTTTGTGTCTGTGTGTAGCTTTACATCACTACCTATACTTGTACAAATTTGTATCAAACAGCACTATAGTCTGCTTGCGGGGTGTATGTGCTAGATCAGCGTCCAGTCTAAAATTTTCTAATATACTATCATCCATTACAAAATTACATCAAAAAGTCTGGTAGGTTCCGTCAACAGGCGTTAAGTACAGCACCTGACTAAATCAATTTGCTTGCCGCGTCAGTGGCTCAGTGGGTAGCTCGCTGCCTCTGAGTCACTCTGAGTCACGGCGGCCGCTGCATCCCTAGTGGTTGTAGTGGTTCATCCTCTCGGCGTGGCAAGTTTCTTGCTGCAAAGAGTTGGTCGTCGGCACAACGCTCCACCCAGGCCACCGAAAACTGGTTACAGTGAGTAGGTAAAATGGGAACCAACTGGATCTGCCGTTGCACCGAAAGCCGCTCCAAAAAGCATGCCGCGTTGGAGGGAAGATCAACGACGTCAGGAGCCGTTTGAGAAACCAGCATTACGGCCTATACCGGTTTACTCCTCCTCGGCCGGGCGGCCGCTGGGAGCTGTCAGCACCATGACGTCACCACGCCAGGCACTCTCTTAGTACCTGGCGCCCAACAGCATGGCTTGAGTGGCTTGGCAGTGAAAGAAGGGCAAACGTCCGAGATGACGATATAAGGGGTAACGAAATGGACCGTGCAGGTCTGATCGTAGGGCCGTACATTGTACGACCCCCCCGCCAGATCGGATCGGATCAATTTGCTTTTCCAAACAAACAGTTGCTTAATTGATGCCTTCCGGCTTAAGCCATGCTGTCTCGGATCTATTGTGTGAGTGATTGACACCTCTCATTAGCCTCTTAATTGGAACTGAACAGGTCACACTCAAAGCACCACATGGACCTGCCGGAACTATGTCGCACCCAACCGGCCCACACCGAACCGACCCACACCGAACTGACCCTGCACCGAAACGGGACTCGCACCCAACCGGCCCACACCGAACCGGCCGCACCCAAACGGCCCACACCCAACCGGCCACACCGAACTGTACCCTACCCCATAAATCTTATGGGTTGCACAAGTAGGCCGATTTCTCAAAGAAAGTCGAAAAATGGCGATAAGATTGCCGGCTTTGCTAGAAAATCTAGCTAATTACCTAGCAAGGCTGTTTGTTGTTTTCCGGAAAAAACTCAAGCTGTCTTTTTTTTCAGTTTTTAGGCAGATCCAGTCGGTTCCCATTTTACCTATTCGCTGTCACTAGCTTTCGGTGACCACACCCCCCCCCCCCCCCCCGAGGTCTCAACCCCCCTACCCCCCTCCGGATTTTTCCGGCCCATGTATGCCTGGGTGGCGTTTCGTGCCGACCACCAACTCTTTGCGGCAAGAAACTTGCCCCTAAGAGTGGATGAGGGCACGTGAACGCGCACAGTGGCTTTGCGGCCTAAACCACTGCACCAACTGTGCCGGCAATCCGTTGTGCATTGGCTGTTAAAGTGCCTGACTGATTTAGCTCCTATTTTGGAGAAGTCCAAGCCAAAGAAGTATAGATTGAATAGCGAAGAAGTAGAGGAGCAAATGCCTCGATTGGAAGCTCTCTCCTCTGGCCGTAGCGCTGTCACTACTACGGTTCTTTATTTATTGTCATCTTTTCTCTGCCGGTACCGACAGGGCATGTCATGTAACAGGGAGTCCAGTGGTGTTCCTTTATATCCAATTTAGGCCAGACCCCCAAACGGGCACCCCCGGAGACGATTTTTCTTAGCCCAACGGCAATCCGATTTTTCTGGCTATTTGGACTTTCAATCAATCTTAGAATCGCCTGCAAAACAGCACTTTTTTGCTGTATTTGAGCCAAAATTAGCGGTTCTTGACGATTTTAGCCCACAATTGCGATTTTAGTGCCCAACTCGCGTACATGGGTCCGGGGGTGACTGCGTTACCCCTTCGGTCGGCCATACCCCTCGCCGGTAATCGCTCCCCCGCTCCGAAAATGTTGGCGACATTTTTGGCAAAGCGATTTGCATATTGATTTTTCATGTATGTGTGTACGTGAATTTTCCCGCTTTTTACCTTAGTTTACATATTGATTTTTCAGAAAAATAAACGTTTAAGCTTTCAAAAAGGATTTTTTAATTGTTTTTTTTTATTTTTTACCCTAACAACTGTGTACATCATATGTGAGGGGGTTGTCTTGTCACTAACTACCCTCACCACTGAAACAGTGTAGGAGATACCTATAATGCATACTTATAACAGGTCATCCGCCGAAGGGGAGGGGGGTTGGGGCTTCTCACCCCAACTTTTGGATGGGGCTTGGGCACTGAAGAACGCTCAAAAATTGCAATTTTCGGCTAAAAATCGTAAAAAATCGCTGGACCCCGGGGGGGCTGAGCCCAAATTTTGGGAGGGGGTCGGGCATTAAAAAACGCTCAAAAATCGAAAAACATTGCAATTTTTTGGCTAAAAATCGCTAATTTGGGCTGAAATACAGTTAAAAAGTGCTGTTTTGCAGGCGATTTTGGAAATTTTTGTGTCTGAAATTGTAAAAAAATCCCAAAAATTTGCTCAAAAATTACTTGGCAGAAAAATCGGAGGGGCGGGTCGGGGAAATCGTATCGGGGGGGTGAGGGCATCCGGAGGGGTCTGGCCAAAGTCGGGTGGGGGCAGACCACCCTGTTACATGTATGGGCCAACCCCCCCCTTTGCCCATGTCTGCCCTCACCTGACAAAAAACCCCTCCCCCGCCCCGGCTGATGTACGTATGTGACTCTTATCCAATTTTTTAGCAATGTTTATCACTCTACCCTTGGCCTGGCCCAAACCCCTCGCTTCAACTGATGGCCTGTTACATGTTCATACAAATGGCGTAATGTTTCAGACGCAAAGCACCACCTTGGCCTGCTACGACAGCATCGTTTCTCGTGTGAAATCGGCGGCCTCTGAATTAGCTGACAAGAAGCTACAACAACTGGAAGCTTCCGCTAACTCGCCTAATCTGGTAGTTACCAATCCTCAGTATTTGCAGTCAGACCCGACCATTTTTCGGCTACTACAGTCAGACAGTTAACGCCGTTTACGGTACCGACACCATATATGGTTACGGTAGCATATGATACCGGTACCTAGGGTAGTGGCTCCATATGGTACCTGTACCTAGGGGTGTTTTTACCGGCAGCCAAGGCTGCCGGTATAAGATTAGCTTTTCGTTAAGCGTGTAGGATGCAATTGCATCTTAAAGCGTGTGCTCTCGGCGCCGTTCGGCTCGCTCGTTGTAAAGCTGCTAGCCTTTAGACACTCCATCAGGAAGGAGAGTTTACTCGAACAGTTTGTTCTCAGTCATTTATCTATGAATTTGGCTCAGATTTTCAGGATTTATTAATAAGATAACTGGGTACCGATTGCGAAAGTTTGGCCCGAAAATTCCAAGTCCTGCTGATTCTGTGGCTCGAAAACTGACAACAGTTTACTGTGAATTGCAACTGAAAGCTGTTTTTTGAAAGAAGCAAAACAGAAAACTGCTTTTAAAGGAATACTTGAAGAGTTTACTGTCTGACAGAATTGTCTGAAAGACAAAACTGATTTTTAAACAACTACTTAAAGAGTTTACTGTCAGAAACAATTGCTTGAAAGACAAAAATGCGTTTTGAAAGTATGGTCTGAAACTTAGAGCTTACTATCAGCAACACTTGTTTGAAAGAGAAAACTGCATCTGAAAGAATTGCACAACCACTTTCTTCAAATAAAAGTTTACTGACGTTTTCCTCTGCTGCCGGTCTAATTTTGTAAAAAATTTCCAAAAAAATCTGTTCCTGCCTCTAAAACTGAGAGAATCTTCAAAATATACAAACTATCTAAAGCTTTATACACTCATTTTGAAGAACCGTCTTGTTATATTTGGCCTTGCCTTGCCTTGTGACGGCTTGATCAGCGATTGTCGCTATTGCCGGCCCTGATGCATCTCCAAAGACCTCTGACAGAGTTCTTTCCACTGTCGACGATCATTTGCTAGGTTGTTAAGGATGGTCTGCCAGGAGCGGGACCAATTGGCAGCCCCATACTCCGTCTTCAGAAAAGTGAAGTCTCCCTGTATCTGTTTGAGCCAGGTCTTCTTTGAGGCATTGGCCACGCACCTCCAGTCCGGGCGACGGGTGTTAAATATCAGAAGAGAAACTAGGCGGCTGCGTGGCATGCGACACATGTGGCCAAACCAACGGTCGCGGGCTTTTTGAATAAGCTCTGAGATAGTAGGCTGATTATTGCAACGGGCTCTGATGGCAGAGTTTCGCAGACGTTCAAGAAGTGTGACGTTCAGGATTGAGCGAAGACAGTTCATTTGGAAGACTTCCAATTTTCTCACTTCTCACTTTATATTTGGCAAATAGGCCCTCCGGAGCGTGTCCTATACTGATGCGTCTCTATGGGTACTTTATATTTGGCAAAACAGGACCTCCCGGGGCGTGCCCTATGCTGATGTAGTTTGGTTTGGTTTGATTTGGATTTATTCGCCCTGCCCAGCAGCGACCAGCCGCTGATCTGAGGCCAACATTACAACGAGAACGTATGGCAGAGTACCGAATGTACTGGAGGAAGGGAGAAAGGTGGCAGATGAATGGTGATGAGTCAGATTCGTTGGAAGGCAGCCAGGAAGTTGATAAGATGTTGCATGTCAGCTGTATGGCTAAAAAGGAGGCGAAACATTCGAGGAGGAGGTGGGAGAAAGGTGATGCATTGTGGTCGATATAGTAGGTGGGGCAGTTAATGATGATGTGCCGTATGGTTTCGAGTTTACCAGAGGGACAAAGAGGGGAAGGGGCACGACGGAGGCGTTGTTGCCATTGTCCAATGGGAAAAACGCGGAGGCGCAGGCGAGTGAGGACTACTTGATCAGAGCGTGGGAGGCGATCGATGGGGTCCGCCTGGACTGGGTGAGGGCGGAACCGATGGTACGCGTGAGCACGGGGGCTCTGTCGCCATTGCTGAGTCCACTGAAGTAATGGGTAAGAGCGAAACAGCTGACGGTAGATATGGTAGGGGTAGGCTGCAGAGAAAGTGAGAGGTAGGTCAGAGCCCTGGTTGGCCAAGTCATCAGCACGATCGTTGCCAGGAATGCCGGAGGGACCAGGTAACCAATGAAGGACAACTTCAGTGTGAAAGTGATAACGCGGGAAAATAAAACGGTACTCTAGCGCACACGATCAGGATGTAATGTTGAAAGGGTCTGGTGTGCAAGGACCCTTGCGAGAGGACAGAAGTTCATGCAGCACAGTTGTTAAAAAAATTTTTTTTTTGAAGGCCAAAAATTTTTGTTTTTTTTTTGAAAATTTTTAAAAAAAAATTTTTTTTTGAAAATCGTCTTAAGGGGTCCAGTGTGCTAGTACAGGCACTTACAAAAAAATTTCCACTTTCGCACCTCAAGTTAGTTAAGAAACCTGTTCGAAAACGCCAATACAGGTCTAAACACTGCCTGTAACTGCATAATTACACCAAAAATTGTCTTTAGAGGCACATCTAGGTGAACCTAAGGAAGGATTTCTTATGCAGTCGCTGCTAGACTCAGTATTATGCAAGTTGCTAGATAAAATGTTGGCTGCTAACAAAGAATTTACAAAAAATTGCATGTATTCACGTGAATTTTCGCACTTTTTTCCTTAATTTGCATATTGATTTTTCAAAAAAAAAATTTTTTTTGAGCCTTCAAAAAAAAGCTTTTTTTTAAAAAAAAAGTCTTTTTTTTTAAATTTTTGACCCTAACAACTGTGTCATGCAGGATAGGACTGCACACCATGCACCCCGAAGGGGAACTTCTGGCATGGATTCAAGAGGAAAAAGGAAGGTAGATAGAGATGAGGTTTGCCGAAAGAAAGTGTGGTGATTGATTAGCAGAAAAGGGGGCTGGGCATTAGCAGTAAGACAGCTTCGCCATGGTGCAATGCGAGCCCGCCTTACTCCCACCTCCCACGCCCACGGCGTGGACGTTCCCAGCCAGGGGAGGCATGCTGATGTAGTGATCATTAGACTTGTCATGCGAAGGACTTTCAATTAATGATATATGACATGACTATATTTGAACGATTTAATAATTTTGGAATTTTGCCAAAAATAATCGATAATCGATATTTATCAATAAAACTTGTTAATTTATAATTAATTATGGTCGTTAAAAACATTAATTTCTGTTTGGGATCGTTTCCTGATTTCCCCCCAGCTACACCTGATCCAAATACTCCATACAACATTCTTCCTAGAAATTTCTGCATGGGGTAGCGGCGGCCTGAGGCGGTCAACCCCCTAAGCACCCCTTTGCCCGCTGGGGTAACAGATCAAGCACTTTTGTTGTCAATGCAAGAGTTTTTCAGTGCTCCTCTAGTGCCGCTCGAAAACTTGGCCCGGCTGAGAAAGTAGATTGTTCTGGTGCAAGTCAATTGTCAACAAGTGCCACTGTGGCTTCTGATAGTAAAGCCAGGTTCCACTGTGCCTTCTGCAAACTGGGATTGATGACTCAGTCTGCACTCCAGAAACACTTGTGCAGAGCACACGACCTGTCTTTGTTGGACGCTGAAAAGGAACTCACTCATGAAGAACTCGCACCTCCGTTGGATAGGTATGTCTGTCCGTCCATCCATCTGTCTGTCTGTCTGTCTGTCTGTCTGTCCATCCATCTGTCCGTCTGTCTCTCTGTCTGTCTCTCTGTCTCTCTGTCTCTCTGTCTGTCTGTCTGTCTGTCTGTCTGTCTGTCTGTCTGTCTGTCTGTCTGTCTGTCTGTCTGTCTCTGTTTGTCTGTCCGTCCGTCTGTCTCTGTCTGTCTATCTGTCTGTCCGTCTGTCTCTGTCCATCCGTCTCTGTCTGTCTGTCTGTCTGTCTGTCTCTGTCTGTCTGTCCGTCCGTCTGTCTGTCCATCCATCTGTCCGTCCATCTGTCTGTCTGTCTGTCTGTCCATCCGTCTGTCTCTGTCTGTCTATCTGTCCGTCTGTCTCTGTCTGTCTGTCTGTCCATCTGTCTGTGTCTGTCTATCTGTCTGTCCATCTGTCTGTCCGTCTGTCTCTGTCTGTCTGTCCATCCGTCTGTCTCTGTCTGTCTGTCCGTCTGTCTGTCTCTGTCTGTCTGTGACGCGTTGGTGGTGGTAAGGACTTTAATGTAGTAACATACACGGGCGTGACACAGGCCAAGACTGAACAACAGATATGTCTATCTGAGTCGGGTATAGACCGTACGTGTGACCCTAACACGTAAGTAATACAAATTAGCATATAACTCCGCGCGCATAGGTTAACCGCCATGGCATACACTCACACGCAATCACACACATACGACACCACTCCCCCCTCTGAAAAGAGTGAGTGACCGGCAGAATGAAGTGAGATACTACACGCACAACATATCACAGATCATGTATTTATGGGATGCATGTCTTCTACCGGTGTTCTGTTGTGGTGGATACAGAATAATGGATGGCAATTTCTTGAGTTGGTGGCAGTTGGATGCTCAGGAGAACTCATGAAATGCTGCCGACCGTTCCTCACTTGCAGAATTGTAGCAATGGCAGTGCTGATTGACAGAAACAAACTAGGTCTTGTGCGGCACACGACTGCTACCTCAGTGTTTTCACAACTGTGCGAACACTGGTATCCAAGGTCTGCGCTGGTGACAAGTGGTTTGCAGTGGACTGGACCCATAGGCAAATTCATCACTGACGTCTCAACTTGTACCATTGAATCACAGACACTCTGAGCTGACTTTGGCTTTTTACAGCGCGATGAAGTGCTGATTAGTTGGACTGACCAAGTTCGACAGTGAAGAGAGGATGTGCTGAGTTGAGCAGGTTGATGTGCACGGTGCTGGCACTTTGTTGCTTTTGTTTTGTTTTGCATAGCTTGTTGAGCCAGCTTGCTCTGATGGTGACTTCTCACTTCAGGCAGGTTGCGTTTCTGACTCGGAGCACTGGTGTTGTCATTGCTGCTGCTGGCATCTGTCTTACTGTGACTAATGAGCTGCTTGAGCTGTCCTTGGTAGTCAACAGATTGGCAGAATTGCACGCAGATTTTGCTGAGTGAGATATTGATACTGCAGAGATATCTGGGTTGGCTTGAGAAATCGCAAGATGGCACAGCTTGCAGTCTACACTTTGATCCAGTGGTCATCCTGCAGCGGCTGCTGACTGAGACAAACTCGAACCATTGCCTTCCAGATAGCACTCTCTGCTGAGCCCTTGCTTGAATAGAAGATGTCTTCTTTATGCTGGGGTGGTTGAGCACTGTCCATGGGTTGCATTTCTTGACACTCTGGCTGCATCCAATGCAGGACCGTTGATGCTTCACGTTACTGATTGGTGACCATTGGACCTCAGCGATGGCTCTACAGACAGGTGTCAAAAGATCTGTAGGTTGACCACTCCATTTGGCTTGATCATGGCAGTTTGCTTGTTCCCTTTGTTGGCACGTCAGCTTGGCGTTGCTGGTTGCAGCCCACAAACTGCATGTCAAGATTGGATCCTGCCATCGTAGTGACAGCTCAACCCTTCCATTGGATTGAATGTTGATAGCATGTAGTGACGGTGACTCAACCCTTCCACCGAATTGAGTGACAGCTTTAAGCCTGCTGAGAGAAATCCTTATTCTACCTCACACCAGCACCAACTTGTGACAAGCTTTCCTCTCCAGTGCGTGGAGGCTGACCACTTGGTCCACATGTAGTCCCAGCTTACTTGGAGTCCATTCCAAGTGCTGACCAGGTAGCACACTAGTAGCTGAGGTAAGGCTGGACTTCTGCTGGTGGGGAACTCCCATTGGCACTTGCTAGCTGCCTGACCAATGACAACTGGTGGTTGATGCAGTGTTCTAGACCGGGTCTGACTGAGCTGCATGCCAACATCACTACTACTGGCTTCTAGCGCTTGACTACACAGAGCCAGCTTGTGCAGATCACCCTGTTGACTGACTGTAGGCAGAAACTGGTTGTAATAGCTCTGAGCTACCACTAGAGCGCAGATGCACACTATAGGTACAGAACTTGTGGGTGACCGGTTGCTGTTAACTTGGTTTTGGTTTTGGTGTTGGTTTTGGTGCAGACTTGACGCGTACCTCTGTACCACAACTGACTCTTGGTCTGGTACAGGCTTGCTGTTTTGTGGCCTTCCATCAGCCACGCCTGTCCTAGCACACCATTGCAGCACAACTGACTCGAGTTTTGAGACAACCGACTGTCTAGCTAACAGTTGCGTGCTGGCACCCTTTGGCTTGGCCACAGCCAGGTGCTTGATGCGATCGCTGGTGCTAAAGCTAGGCACACACACAATACAAAACAACTCATCACAGAGCAAATCACAATTCACGTGATTATCACAGTTGCTGGCTTCTGATGGGCCTGTTGTGCGCGAGGGCTGCCTGTAGCTCTGGTGAGGTTTGACCGGTTTGTTCCGGTTTCCTCCGTTCCGGTTTCCTCCGTTCCGGTTTCCTCCATTCCGGTTTCCTCCGTTCCGGTTTCCTCCGTTAATTTTCCGGTTTCCTCCGTTTTGAAATTTTACTGTTTTGGTGCATATCTATTTCAGAAATTGAATTTTGAAGGTACTAACTATAAAATTAAACAATAATAAACTGTATTAACGCAAGACTAGGCTTTTTTTCAGAAATTGCAGCAGTTATGCGGCACTTTATCGCTTTCGCTTGTTTGTTGGCCTCTTGGTCGAATAATTGACACCAATTAAACAGCGATTGGCTGCGGCTGCCTTGAGGTCAGGCTCAGACAAAGCGTAGGCTACTACACTGCACTAATCTGTTCGCAGCCAGAGCACCTGTGTGAACTGTGTGGTGAGTGTGTTGAGCTGCCTGTTCACATGCTCGTAGACTTTATTTCGACAAGAAATACTTTTCTCTCAACTCATTTTCTCAAAAAAACAACAGCAGTCTTTTGGCGAGTGTCTAATCGTTGTCAATTATTCAACTAAGACGGGCAACAAACAAGCGATAGGTAACATACCTAACTGCCAACCCTCTATGTTTTTGTTAGTTCTTCCCTTAGTGCATAATGCGACCCCGTCAGATATGTGGACATCCGGCTTAATTATCCTTTGTTTTGATAGGTCACCTTGACTTAAGGTGGGTTCACTTAGTCGGTCGGCGTCGGCAGCGCGGCAACTCCGGAAATCTACCCCAATATGAGTAGACACATAAGCATGCAGCAGTTCACAGAGCCGATCCAGACGGCTAAAGACTTGCCGATGATTTGGCCAAATCCCAAATCGCCAGGACGCGATTTACAATCTTTTATGGCCGCCAAGGGTTCCCGACCAATTAAACAGTGCGCTGAGCATGCGGCACCTTTACTAGTGTCAGTGTCGGCCTGAGAGCATCGGCGGCCAATCGCCATTTAATCGTCGTCAATTATGCAACTGAGGGCAACAAACAAGTGAAAGCGACTAAGTGCCGCATAACTGCTGAAATTTCTAAAAAAAAACCCAACGTTAATACAGTTAATTATTATTCAAATCTTGCGTTAATACAGTTTATTATTATTTAATTTTATAGTTAGTGCCTTCAAAATTGAATTCCTGAAATAGATATGCACCAAAAAAGTAAAATCTCAAAACGGAGGAAACCGGAAAATTAACGGAGGAAACCGGAACGGAGGAAACCGGAATGGAGGAAACCGGAACGGAGGAAACCGGAACACGCCGGTTTGACCGATGGCGGTGAGAACTGCACCAATCTCACGCCTGACAGATGATGTGGTCGGTGGCAGGTTGTAACATTGCTTGTGGTCATACATGTGCATGGTCGGCGGCTCAGTGAGGGACGGCCAGGTCTCCGTGCGTAGTTGCCTGGATATAGGTGCAAATTTTCGGTGGGAAATTCAAATTTTGGCGGGAAATTAGAATTTTCGCCCAAAATTTTGGCGGGAAATTTGAATTTTATCCAAAATTTTGGCTGAAAATACGAAATTTTCGGTTAAAATTCAAAAATTTGCGGTAAAAATCAAATTTTCGACAAAAAATTGCCAAAAAACCACTTTTCTGATAGAAACATTGTCAAAAAATCGAAATTTTCCAGGAAAATTTGAAAAAATTTCGGGTTTGGTGCGTAGTTGCCTGGAGGAAGGGTGCGTAGTTGCGTAGTTGCCAAAATTGATTTCTGTGGCTTAAAAACGCATCTGGAGGCTTTCTAGCAGCCTCTAGCAACGTTTGGTAGATTTTAATTTTCGTCCCCCCCTGTCCCCCCCCTGGGCACCCCCCATGCACATGTATGCTTGTGGTACAAGTCGTGCCTGCAGCACTATCTGTTACCACTGTGCCGTTGACGCTCGGTGGACTGCTTGAGTCACTAACCAACATTGCTGTACAGTTGTGGTCGCTAGCTGGCCCCTGTGTGCGCAGGGCCCTTGTCTGGCAAGTGCTTGTGTTGTAGACTGGTGTAAATAGTCCAGCATACCGTAATCGATGCACCCCATTGGTTGGTAACAGTTCAAAAAGCAGAGTGTAGTACATGATGTACAGTAGTAGCCGGCATGGGTGGGACTCAGCGACCGGGAAGGGATGGGTATTCGGAGTCTTCGCCGCGACCCCTGGCCACCCTGTCGCTAGTGCCGGAGCTCCTTCGGCACCCAAGCAGAGCCCGCCAGGATTACGGTTTGGACAGATCCCAGCCTCCCGCACCCCCAGACCCTGATGAGTCTTCTGGAAGAACGTAGGGGTTGTAGGTCGCTGCCCCCCAGCCGCTATGGACACCACACTAGGCGCTACAAACCTGCCCAGTTGCACAGTAGATGTACAGTACTTACAGACCCTGGTGTCCGATGACCAAATAGGGTTGCAGACAAAGAGAAGCACGTTGCAGAATGGAAGCTGACCAACGCAGTAGGCGTAGCAGGGAAATACCTGCCTGTTGGCGTCAACGGTGCTGCAGTGAGTGGCAGAGTGACCGTTTGGTAGTAGCAGTGCTGTGATGCCCAGGTGTGGCAGTCCCGGCACACCATCTTGCAAGTCAGACGTCTCAAGCTGCGTGGGTTGGTCGACCGACGTCGCGCCTAACCAATAGGTGGCTGCGAATATCCCACTCCAGCAATGCGCACAGTTGCAGCTCGGTCTACAACAAAGACAACTGACGTACCAAACATTATGGAAAAGAGCTCCAGACGTCCCTGTCCTGGGGTTTGAAGGTAGGAGCAGTCCGAGTAACCATGTGAGCCTTTTTGACCTGCACTTCTCACATGGATTGGTCCTCTGGTCCTGCAGTCTATGATGCCCCATTTCCTTTGAGGGCCGCCATGGCTCGATCGAAATGTCGAATCTGCACTGTTGTACCGAGTGGGGCGGGCGGCCGTACCCTCTGTGGCAAAGACTGTACTGGCTGCGATTGCGAGTTTTGCAGCATCTGAACCACTAACTACACAATCCGACCACTGCTGTAACAAATAAGCGACACCCAAAATTGTAGTACATACGTACAGCACAGCAGTCCAAATTCCGACTACCGATCGTAGCCTACTGTAGTTGCGGGCTTTTCGGGCTTGGTGCTTAGGTGCGTCAATTTTTATACCGCGGCTTTTGTTGTTATTTTCACACACATAGCGCACACCCGTTGGCCGCATAAGGTTGTTTTCCGTAACAGGTAAACTAAACTGTGCTTTGGGCGCTTTTACACAACAACTGCAATTTGGGCAAAGGTTAGAAAGCTCGGAGCTGTTTAACCTAGCTGTTGAGTGGCTTAAAACTGCCCTCACCGCAATACCTGACCGCAATTGTGTGACGTTGTCTTGACTGCTCAACAACGGAGAGTCTTCTTTGCCGGTCGGCCCAAAAATGGTTGTTGGTTGCAGACAGCAGTTGCTCTGGTGGTCGATATCTTCACCAGCCGACGAAACCAAATGTCGGTGTTGAACAACTTGCCGATAGTAGCAGCAGTAGGTCGTTGTTTGACAGACAGGACGTCGCTTTCGCCAATGGGTTTGAGCGGTTCTCCATGCCGTCGAGTTGTGGATGTCATCGGTCGGCGCTCTTGTGGACGCTTGCATAGGAGCTCGTCCGGCGCACGGTGCCACCTTCCTGTCCATTGCCTCGTCTTCGGTAGACTTGAGAGAGGGGAGCCTGACCTGTGCCCGGTAATCGCTGCGAAGCACACAAAAAAACAAGCAGCTTTTTTAGCCGGCGTCGCCAATGACGCGTTGGTGGTGGTAAGGACTTTAATGTAGTAACGTACACGGGCGTGACACAGGCCAAGACTGAACAACAGATACGTCTATCTGAGTCGGGTATAGACCGTACGTGTGACCCTAACACGTAAGTAATACAAATTAGCATATAACTCCGCGCGCATAGGTTAAACGCCATGGCATACACTCACACGCAATCACACACATACGACAGTCTGTCCATCCGTCTGTCTCTGTCTGTCTCTGTCTGTCTCTGTCTGTCTGTCCATCCGTCTGTCTCTGTCTGTCTCTGTCTGTCTGTCCATCCGTCTGTCTCTGTCTGTCTGTCCATCCGTCTGTCTGTCTCTGTCTGTCTGTCTGTCCGTCTGTCTCTGTCTGTCTATCTGTCCATCCGTCTGTCTGTCTCTGTCCGTCCGTCCATCCGTCTGTCTCTGTCTGTCTGTCTGTCTGTCTGTCTGTCTGTCTGTCTGTCTGTCTGTCTGTCTGTCCATCTGTCTGTCTGTCTGTCTGTCCGTCTGTCTCTGTCTGTCTGTCCGTCCGTCCGTCCGTCCATCTGTCTCTGTCTGTCTATCTGTCTGTCTGTCTGTCTGTCCGTCTGTCTCTGTCTGTCTGTCTGTCTGTCCGTCCGTCCGTCCATCTGTCTCTGTCTGTCTATCTGTCTGTCTGTCTGTCCGTCCGTCCGTCCGTCCATCTGTCTCTGTCTGTCTATCTGTCCATCTGTCTGTCTGTCTGTCTGTCCATCTGTCTCTGTCTGTCTATCTGTCTGTCTGTCTGTCCGTCCGTCCGTCCATCTGTCTCTGTCTGTCTGTCTGTCCATCTGTCTGTCCGTCTGTCTCTGTCTGTCTGTCTGTCTGTCCGTCCGTCCGTCCATCTGTCTCTGTCTGTCTATCTGTCTGTCTGTCTGTCCGTCCGTCCGTCCATCCGCCTGTCTGTCTCTGTCTGTCTGTCCGTCTGTCTGTCTCTGTCTGTCTGTCTGTCCGTCCATCCGTCTGTCTGTCTCTGTCTGTCCGTCCGTCCACCTGTCCACCCGTCTGTGTGTGAGCTTTAATTGGATGTAAATGAGCTTAGAATTGCTGATTTCAAAAATATAAGGCAAAAAAGTAACTTCAAGCGAAATGCTAGCCCAGAGCATGTGCGTGACAGACATAGTTTATTATTCACTCCCTCTCATTGTCAGCTTCAGATGCGAACCGGAGCCAGTTAGCACGTTATTGTTGAGCGATGAGCAAGTGATAGAAGGCAATAAATTGGGTCCGACCATGTGTCCGTACTGCAAAGCTCTCTTTCATCAGTCGGAGTTACTGGCTTCCCATATCGAAAGAGTGCACAAACGAACCACTATACTGCAGCAACCGCAGACGAAAGCTCTGATTCTGCCCGTCGACCCGAAGTAACACGCTTGCTACTTGGTTTGGAGCTTTAAGACCAGCCTCGAGTCGCACAAAAGTCCAAAAAACGCCTAAAAAGCGAAAATTTTCACCCTCCAGGAGGGGGAGGGGTAACCCCCGCGGTCCATGTATATAGCTGATACCTAATTTAGTAAGGTGGAGGTGCGCTGGCACGGATTGAAGGAAGAAGACGCAGATATTGGTGGAATGCCGGTGCTAAAACAGCAAACCATGAGGGAGTTGGACCACTTAAACCTCGACCTCAAGATGGAACCCTCATTGTTGCCTCCGATTTTCAAAACGGAAACTGTTCAAGTATTATTTAGAGTCAGGTTATTAGGCAGACATGGGGAAAGGGGGATTGAGGAGACCCCCTCAGGCTCTGACCTACCCCCCCCCAATCAGGCTGCCCGCTACTGCCCTCAGGAATTTTTTGCAATAATTTTCTATAGAAAATTGTGGAAAACGTATGCGTAGATTAGGTGTAAACGAGCTCAGAATAGCTTGTTTTAAGCTATTTTAGCGAAAAATAAGCCTAAAACCCTTGATTTTGGCCAAACATCGGACTTTCTGGCTTGAAATCCCCTCAGCCCCCCTCAGGCGCTCCTAGCCCCCTCAGGAATTGAAAATTCTACCCCCATCGCTTTTAAGCGGATTTTTAGTTAAACGTTAGTGACTTGTCAGCCAGTTTGTTAGTACTAAAGTCTGTTCAAAAATCTTTGGCGCTGGGTACATCCGGCAGTCTCCCGAATTTATGCGTGGTGTGTGAACCCCGTACATGTATATATGGATCTGTTCCTCTCATCAACGAGACTACTGTAGTGGTCTCGAAATTTGCATATTGAAATTTAGTTAGAAGCAAGAGGCCTGACAAAAAAATCGATACCAGATTCGCATTCTCCAACCTTCAGGCATTTCGAAAATACTACCGTTGATGGGTCTATATTCAACGCTACCAGAGTTACAGTCGATTTTCTAATTTGTTTGGGGGTTTGGCGCCCAGATTTTGGGAGGGGTTGGGCACTAAAAAGGCTCAAAAATCGAAAATTTTCGGCTGAAAATCGTCAAAACTCGCTAATTTGGGCTGAAATGTAGCAAAAAAAGCGCTCTTTTGCCGGCCATTTTGGCTATTTTTGTCTGAAATTGTAAAAAATCGCAGAAATTTGCTAAAAAAATTACCTGCCCCTTCCGGGGGGTTTGGTCTAAGTCGGGTGGGGCAGACCCCTTGTTACATGTATGGGATGGCCACTGTTTTATCGGAAATTGGTGACAGTAGAGAAAAAGCTTTGTAGGATGATGAAAGCTTAGTAAGCTACAAGAAATCATTGGCTAGTGCAAAAGTAGACACTGCTGCGTTGGCTAGCAACCAGTTGGAAGCTGAGGACAGGACGGTAGTAGTTAAGGAAGAACCAGCCGACGATTATTCCGAGGTATCATCATCATCTTCTGCTCTCTACGTCAGGGTTGGTGCGGGACCTGGAAAGGCAGGGAATCAGGGAAAAGTCAGGCAATTTGGTTGTTGTTGTAAGTTTTTGTCCTTTCGGACTAGGAGTAGCCAACTGCTATAGAGCAGGAAGAGACAGAAGGTCGGACAGCCTCCTTAACAACAACCCTACCCTTTGCTGCCGGTGTGTGCAAGACAGCTAAGGTTTGGTTGCAGTTTGCTCACCAATGTTGGTCAGGCAATTTTGACTTTGGTCATTGAAAACTCGGGGAATTTTGCTATACAAAAGCCGCACCAACCCTGTACATTTATTGGGAAAACGACTCTTGATGGACGGTTAACGCGCGTTAGCAGATCAGGTTAACCGTCTATGAAGGAGTCGCTTCTCCTGTGATTTGCAGTAGTTTTATGCCGACTGAAACTTTTGCTTATAGTTGCTTCCGTATGGGGTGGCCTCATCTGTCGCACTGCCTCGTAAGTTTGAACTTACTCTTAAGACCGATTTATAATACAAGTGCTACCTGGGTCACACCTGACTGACACTGACACCTTCTACAGGATCCGTCAAAAGAAAAAACAACCCAGCAGACTTTTTTGCTGTAGCAGCCGTAAATCTCAATGAATCTTTTTTTAATGAAAGATTCCGGAGATAATTTGACCCGAAAGTCATAAGAGTTATTTTGGCTGTGAACAAGAGGAAGTCCGTTGCCGATCGTCTCAGTAAAACCGATTAGGCTAACGCAACCTGGTTTTACTGGTGTACTGTTGTTTGTGTACGTACACCATACACAAAAATACACATTGTTTTTGAATGTGTATACACAAATTACCATACACATTTGACAGCAAAGGTCCGTCAAAAGAAACAACCCGCAGTCAGATTTTTTACTGTAGCAACCGCAAATCTCAACCGATTTCAATGAATCTTCTTTTAAATGAAAGATAAATAAATTCCTGCAAGATTGGTGAAACTTTCATTAAGATACTACACTTAGTTTCTGAGATATTTTCCCTCAAATCAAAACAGAGATTTTGGCAATGAACAATAGTGATTAAAAACAATCCAGCAGATTTTTTACTTTTTGCAACCATGAATCCCAACCGATTTTAACAAATCCTTTTTTCAATGAAAGATTGATAAATTCTTGAAAGACTGGTGAACTTTTTGTTAAGATATTCTGTTTAATTCTTGAGATATTTGCCCTCAAAGTCGAAACAGTTTTGGCAAAGAACAAGAGCGATTCCGTTGCACTTCACAAAAGAAAAGATTCCTACTGCTGAGGGCTAAGGAGACTTTACTGGTGAAGTATTACATACATGTCGTTGGGGGGGTAAAGGGGGGGCCGGCCCCCCCAAGCCCGATTTTTCGGCAAAAGTCCCCCCCAGCGGATTTTTGGGGGGGACCTGAAAACCCACTTTTGGATTCCAAAGTAAAGAAAATTTTAGCCCAGACAATACATTCTGCAGCACAAATTTGGGTTTTCGGCTGCCATACAACCCAAAACAGGGTTTTGTAAGGGTAGGAAATCCTAAATAGGGTTTTTAGACTGCTTAGAAACCCTGATTAGGGTTTTCAGGTTACTTTCAAACCCTGATTAGGGTTTTTAGACTGCTTAGAAACCCTAAACAGGGTTTTCAGGTTACTTTTAAACCATGATTAGGGTTTTTAGGCTACTTTTAAACCCTAAACAGGGTTTTCAGGTTACTTTTAAACCATGATTAGGGTTTTTAAGGTACTTTGAAACCCTAAACAGGGTTTTCAGGTTACTTTCAAACCCTGATTAGGGTTTTCAGGTTACTTTCAAACCCTGATTAGGGTTTTTAGGCTACTTTGAAACCCTAAACAGGGTTTTCAGGTTACTTTCAAACCCTGATTAGGGTTTTTAGGCTACTTTAAGACCCTAAACAGGGTTTTTAGGCTACTTTGAAACCCTGATTAGGGTTTTCAGGTTACTTTTAAACCCTGATTAGGGTTTTCAGGTTACTTTTAAACCTTGATTAGGGTTTTTAGGCTACTTTTAAACCCTGATTAGGGTTTTCAGGTTACTTTCAAACCCTGATTAGGGTTTTTAGGCTACTTTGAAACCCTAAACAGGGTTTTCAGGTTA
The DNA here is from genome assembly GCA_030248155.1 of Sabatieria punctata. Classification (NCBI taxonomy): domain Eukaryota; kingdom Metazoa; phylum Nematoda; class Chromadorea; order Araeolaimida; family Comesomatidae; genus Sabatieria; species Sabatieria punctata. The sequence goes on along the minus strand of JASANB010007755.1, from coordinate 35,882 downwards.
CTTTTAAACCCTGATTAGGGTTTTCAGGTTACTTTCAAACCCTGATTAGGGTTTTTAGGCTACTTTGAAACCCTAAACAGGGTTTTTAGGTTACTTTCAAACCCTGATTAGGGTTTTTAGGTTACTTTCAAAGCCTGATTAGGGTTTTCAGGCTACTTTCAAAGCTTGATTAGGGTTTTCAGGTTACTTTCAAACCCTGATTAGGGTTTTTAGGCTACTTTGAAACCCTAAACAGGGTTTTTAGGCTACTTTGAAACCCTAAACAGGGTTTTTACGCTACTTTGAAACCCTGATTAGGGTTTTTAGGTTACTTTCAAATTCAAAGCCTGATTAGGGTTTTTAGGTTACTTTGAAACTCTAAACAGGGTTTTAGCACTGGCTAGAAAGCCTAGAGAGGGTTTTTAGGTTGATTAGAAACCCTAAACAGGGTTTAAGAACTGCATTCAAATCACTAAATAGGGTTTTTTTTAGTAATCTTATAAGTCAAAACAGGGTTTTGCGCGTGCCTCAGAATCGATATTAGGGTTCTCTGAACTATTTTTAGTCAATATAACGCATTTCAATCTGTATTTTATCGCTGAAACTCATATTCAATACGTATTTTGAGCGCAAAACAGCTTTTTATTACATTCGTTGCTTCAATATTCGGTTTTTAAGGCATATTTTCAACCGGAACAAGGTTTTTAAGGCATTTTTAATGCAAAAACAGGGTTTTAAGGCTTTTTTCGGCCCAAATAGGGTTTTGAAGCCATTTTTCGCCCCAGAATCCCTAAAAAAGGTCGACAAAACCCGCTTTTTACCCCAAAAAAAGGTCGACAAAACCCACTTTTGGACCCCAAAAAAAGGTCGCAAAACCCACTTTGGACTTGGTCCCAAAACCCTATTTGGGATTTCAAAAAGGTCCCCCCCACGGAAAAACCCAGCGACATGTATGTGAAGTAAACCGAGCGTGTGTTTCTCCAATAAAGCCTTCAATAGCCATCAGCAGCTGTAGGAATCGGTTTTGTTATGAAGTGCAACGGAATAATAAAAATCCCTTTTGTTCATTGCCAAAATCACTGTTTTGTCTTTCAGGGCGTATATCTCAGGATATAAGCAGAGTACATTAATAAAAATTTCAACAATCTTTTTAGAATTTATTTATCTATTTAAAAAAGAACTCATACAAATCGGTTGAGATTTGCGGTTGCTACGGCGAAAAATCTGCGGGGTTGTTTTGTTTGGCCAACACAACACTGTATATGCATATAAAAACATTGTAAATATATACAAATTTGTAAATGTATAATTGGATATACAAACAAACCCACACTAGTACAAGTCCACCGCCTTAACTGTTTATTACCTAAAGGGCTAAAAAATTGCACCAGCAGACTCTATTTTAGCCTCATCTCCCACCGTCTACCCATGTCCAGACTGTGGTGCCACCGTGAAAAGTCTGAAGCAATTGTCTGAGCACATAAAACAACAGCATGCCAGGAAGCTGCAGTGTCCGATTTGCGACAAAACGTTCCAGTTCAAGCGCAGTCTCAAGTCGCATCTCAGTGCTGTGCACACAATCGGCAAGTCCGACCGTCGGTTCCCTTGTCCGATTTGTGCGGAGGTCTTTGAAGCCAAGTCCCACCTGCTTATGCATATGAGAGGACACCAGAGCTCTCCGTTGAACCACCGTCTTGAGCAGGTTTGTACTAAAGTCTACCTTTGGTACGCTGAGAACAACTTTATAGCGTTCAGGTAAACGTAAATGTTTGTGCTAATTTAGTTCTTGGGATTTTAGTTCAGTCAGGCACTTAACGCCATTTATGGTACCGGTATCTAGGCTAGGGCATACATGGGCCGGGGGGTAAGGGGGTATACCCTCGGCCCTCCCCCTCGGCCGGCCATACCCCCCTCCCGGAGGGAGGAAATTTTCGCTTATTTAAGGCAAAATAGGCGTTTTTTTGCCTTTTTTCGGACCCCCCCCCCCCCCCCCGAGGTCTCCAGACCCCCTCCGGATTTTTCCGGCCCATGTATGGGCTAGGGGCACCATATATAGAGTACCCCACGTTCGGGGACTGTGGTCATACCGTGTTATAATGCCGGTACCATATGGTAACAGTACCATTATGGTGCCAAATCTTAACGGAATGGTACCATCATGGTACCGGTACAGGTACCAATGTAATACCATGTATGGTGCCAGAACTATAAAAGGCGTTAAAGTGCCAGACTGATTAAGTTGAATTTTAGACACTGGCTGTGGCGAGCAGAGGAAACCATGTAAATCGGATAATCTGTGACGACTGTGGCATGCAGTTACCAAGTTCAGCCGCTCTTGTGATGCACTTTAGGACTAGACATAAAAAACTGTGACTTCAGTTGGTGAATGGCAGATAACCTAAATATAACTGTAGTAAAATTATATTTCTTCACATCTCAGTTCCCATTTCCGTCGTTTTCTGTAGATTTATAATCCGGACAAAATTGCCCGGATTAACGAGACATGACTAAAGCGTATTCTACTTAAGCTTGTAATCTCTGAAAACAGCTCCGTTTGAATCCAAATCCATTTCAAATTGACAAAACATGAGCTACAGTATCAAACACGCTGGGGGCCGCTCTTCGTGAAATTAAGAACAGCCGCCCTATTTTCCGCCATTGTTTTTTCGGAGGAAAAAATAAACGACGAAGATAGCGAACATAAAAAATGCAAAAGAACAAGCAGAATACGTATTTTAGGAAGGCGACGTATTACCTTAGGGATCCATTGAAGCTTAGCTGCTCTTATTACCTAACCACTCCTTTCTCTCTCTCCCACTCTGCAGTGCTGGCGCCGACCGAAGTGAAGAAACGAATAAAAATAATAAAAAGAAGAGTTGTTAGCCAGCTTAGCACCTTCCACGCACAAAATTACTTTTTGACTGTGTGTATTATGCGAATGCAATGATTCCTTCCTCAACCGGCTCGATTCCTCTGATTGAATCCGATAAAAAAGATTTTTCTTTTTTGTCTTTATTTTTCTCTCCAGCATTGAGCGCTGCGTAAGATCGGCGGCGTAGTTTGCGTAGCTTACCGTAGTTTACGTGGCCTTATCTTTCGCGTTGAGATAATAAACCATGATGGCCCACCAAATGATCAAAGACAGAGTGGCGTTCAGACTTCAGAGATTACAAGCTTTGCGCACATGGGCTTTAGTCCTTGTATTTGCCGCAATAAAAAAAAAGAAATTCTTTTTTAATCGTAAAGTCTAGTCAGAGGGAATAATAGCAACGCTGCATGGTATTAGAACATTTCCTTTGGGTACCGTTTCCGTAAATGTTGACCGATAAGCTAAAATCTGGAAGCGCCACAGTCCTCGAAATTTTGTGTTACAGTTTGGTGTACTAATTGTCCAGTTGCTTTTCTAAAGTAGATAGATATTTCCCATTTTACCGGCTTTTTTGGAAACAATGTTAAACTTTCAGTAAATTAGAAATAAAGAGAAAACTCTGAACAACCCAGAAGAGCTCTGACATGGTATACAGTCGCAAAATATGCAAAGTTTATCACTGAAAAGCTAACTATTTAGTTATTGTAACACTGTATGTTTATGTACATCATATTTACGTTTCCAAAATATATATATACAGGGTGTGCCAAAAAAAAACAACCCAGCAGATTTTTCGCTGTAGCAACCGCAAATCTCAACCGATTTGAATGAATCCTTTTTTAAATGAAAGATAAATAAATTCTTGAAAGATTGATGTAACGTTTATTAATGTACGCTGCTTAGTTCCTGAGATATTCACTCTCAAAATCAAAACAGTGATTTTGGCAGTGAACAAGAGGGATTTTTTATTATTCCACTGCACTTCGTAATAAAACGGACTCCTGCTACTGCTGAGGGCTATTGGAGGCTTTACTAGTGACACATAAACTCGATTCACTTCAACAGTAAAGTGTCATTAGCCCCCAGCAGTAGGAATCTGTTTTATTATGAAGTGCAACGGAATCGCTCTTGTTCTTTGCCAAAATCTGTTTCGACTTTGAGGGTAAATATCTCAAGAACTAAGCAGTGAATCTGAATAAAAATTGCACCAATCTTTGAAGAATTTATCAATCTTTCATTCAAAAAAGGAGTCATTCAAATCGGTTAAGATTCATGGTTGGAAAAGTAAAAAATCTGCTGGGTTGTGTTTATCATTCTTGTTCACTGCCAAAATCTCTGTTTTGACTTTGAGGGCAAATATCTAAGGAACTAAGCAGGCTATCTTAATAAGCGATTCATCAGTCTTTCAAGAATTTATTTATCTTTTATTTAAAAAAAGATTCATTCAAATCGGTTGCGATTTGCGGTTGCTACAGCAAAAAATCTGCTGGCTTGTTTTTTTTGGCACACCCTGTATATTCGGACAAAATATTTGTTTAGAATACACATACATATTTTTAAATGAATCAACAGCAACAAAATTATGTATTTATTTAATACAATTTTCCGAGAGGAATCGTTACCAGCTTATTGTGATTGGGATAGAAACTTTACTACAGTGATTTTCTAAGCTGAATACAATACAAAAATAAACCATTGATTTTTAATAGAACTGAACGTTTTTGCAGTTTGCTTTGTGGAGAATTATATTATTAATGAGTAAAAGCACAAATTTTGAGTTTTTATAAGCATTGTTTGGATTGAATTACAGTTCCGCTGTCAAACAGCTCGACCAACAGCCAGAATTGGTCAAATTGGTAGACAAGACCAGATATCGGCCAACTCACCAACACTAATTCCACGCCGGCCGGCCCCCTCAAACAGCGCCAACAAAGGCGTAAAGGATGTCTGGTTGTTGTCCAAATTCTGGTCCAATTCTGGCCGAGCTATTTGAGAGCGGGACTGTAGCCCAAAAAGTACAGCAGAACATCAAACAAAAATCTGCATTTTATGTATTTTTATGTAAATATTATTGTAGAAAATACATATACATATCTTTCTGGAAGCTTGCATATACAGTATGTTTATGCACCCTAGTCCGAAATTCAGTATTTTCCCACTGTGCCCTGTAGCTGCTATCACAAAACCTAAACGGTTCTAAATTTCAACTACCATCTCCTTCAAGAAGCGGCTTGGTTTCCGACTGTTCTTTCGCTCCAAAATTCTTCGCTATCTCACTGACAGACAAGGTCTCAGGCTCGGGCAAGTACACATACAAGTAGCCAAAACAGAACAACTGTAGCAAAAACACAGGCACATAGCTCCATTGGTGTATAAGGCGTTCTAACTGCGGGAAAACCAAGACCATGAGAATGCAGATGGAAAAATCGATAATCGCCGCTGCGCTACTGGTCTTGGCACAAATTGCGTAGGGACACAGGTCGGCAATCAGGGTTGGGTAGCTGTTAAAAACACGTTATTAACACGTGTTATTAACACGTTAATAACATGTTATTAACATGAGGCTTGTAAATAATTCGAATTAGTGTAAAAAATTATTTTAAGCTTCCCGCAACTCGGGATGCATCCAGCGTTTCATAGAATGATTATTTACCGTACTTCTGCTAGTTATTGAGACCTTCAACAGTCTAACTACAAACTTAGTATAGTAAACACATGGACGACTAAAAACTACTGGACTGGGAATCGACCCCAACGCCCGTTTCCACAGTAGGCCTACTTTCAATTCAAAGGGACCTTCAAATCTTTGGAACCGTTCGACCTAAAATCAATATAAATAATCTTTAGAATCGTCAACGCGTGGGAAATCGAATTCCGTGCTCAAATCGCTTCCATATTGACCATATAAAAAGTTCATTTTTTCCAAGGAACAAATTAGAATTACCAAGCAACGTTGCGCAGATTAGAATGCAAATTCAACCAGAGCTCAAGCCCCTCTACAACTTTGGTCATGAGGCCCAAAGCGCTCCGACGCATCCGTAAGAAGTGATTCGCAAAAACTATGTCACGAGAATGTCCAGCAACTGGAAATCCTCTTCTAACAGCAACAAGACGGTTTCAACCATACATGTATTAGGGGGTTTGGGGGGCGGTTATTGCCTGCTGGAAAGGCCAACCCCCTCACCCCCCCCCCCGCGAGACAGGTTAAGGGACCCCTCTACCCGACCCATGAGAGTGATTCGGAATCTGGTCTTTTCAGTCGGTTACAGACCAGTGAATGATTCACTGTTTTCATAATGCTGTTGCACTGTTAGGTTTCTATATAAAACTGCAATACCCCTTTAAATGATTACCTTATGGCCATGAAATAGTGTTTACTAGGCTTTTGCCATGCTGCTGGAGCAAATTCAGGCGTTTTTGAATTTTTAACAGGTTTTTATGTTAATAACACTGTTATTAACGTTATTAACACTGTTAATAACAGGTCTGAATTTTTAACTGTTAATTATACAACCCTGTCGGCAATGAATAGTTTGGGCAGTTTGTTGGCGCCCAGTGTCAGGCACAAAGTCCATATTAGAAAGGCTGCAGCAGAAGCGATGGAACTAGCTGAAGAATTAGCTGTGCACCCGGCCGCGAAGAAGCCTAATAAGCCGACAAGCGTCATAAATTCTATGAACAGAAATAACGGTCGTTTTCCCTGACGCCTGACCAGAGCGAGCAGAGCCGAGCAAAAAGAGAAAGGTGCCTAGAAAGTTGGTGACCATCCAAAAGTAGATTGCGCTCCGGGCGCTAAAACCAAATGCAATCAGGATCATAGTAGAATACTGATTACGAATAGCGCCCAGAGTACCGATGGCATAACAAAGCGTTGATAATATGCAAATTAGGAAGGGAATTCGAAGGTGTCGCTTTCTGAGTATCGTTAATAGACTGAGAAGGCCGCTTTCCTCCAGAGTCACCAATCGCTGCTCAGCTTTGAACTCCTCTAGAAGGCTCTTGTAATCGACGTTGTCTAAAACATTTAAACTAAATATTAGTTCATCAAAGGGGTTTCAGCCGTTGTAACAGAGATGCCGTCAATGAAACTCCTAATAGTGCTGCGCTAATATTTTCCGGCACTCATTTGGGTGCGCTAAGTTTTATTTTTTCAATGCTACATTACATTGGCCGTCTCAAGTGCCCTAAATTTTTCTCTCAATCACACGGTATTGCTCTCTTAAATCAAGCAATCTTTATATGATTTTCAGTCCTGACTATGTCCGCAAGCTTTAATCTAAGAAGATTCTCCCTATAGGGACAGTGTTTTACATTGAAAAGGGTACACAGGGTGTAGAAAGTAGTGCGTGTGGGGAGCTCTATTATTATAAGCAGTAGCTACTACCAACCATGCGAATCTATCGGAAGCCCGGTAATTATCGGAAGTTTTCCTGAAAATCAAGTGACTACCGTAAGACGCGACCGTAAATTACTAAATTACAAAAATTTACGGCCCCTGCGAAAATTGCCGAAAGTTTCGTACTCGGACAGTACCGCCCCACACCGCAATTACCGATTTAGATTTGCGTTTGTGATTACTTAAGCTCGCGTTTAGAATCAGGATCTAATTTAACCATTAGTTCATGCTCTAGCTTAGCTTTAGACCAGGGGGGTCCGACCGGAACAAATCTTAAAATATGATGGGCGCCATCAAGCTCAGTGCGCGCACCACGGTGTGCCTTAACCGATCCGGGCGTGTTACCCACCGTTCGATAGGCCTTTGTGTTGGCTTTCAAATGAGCTACACAACGCCGTCATGCAACAATGTTTGCGCGCGAAATTCAAATTTTAGTGACACGGCTCTATTATTTGATTTTCTACCTAAACGGGAAACGTTGCCGTTTTTGTAATTTTTATCGTATGTCAATGCGCCAACCGTCAAACGACGCAGCGTGACGAGATCTACAGTTTCCATGGATCGCCATCATCCTACGCCTTCCGGCGCCAACACTAGATGTCTGAGAGTGAAGCAGTCGAATTTGGCCGTTTTTGCCACTAATTCCTGAGTAGTTTCAGGCCATAGGTTATGTATTTCGCGGCTGACAGATTTAGCGGTTATGCACGAAAACACCCAATTGAAGAATGCTAATAACGGCAATCTCCGTGCGTCGGCAATTCAAGTAACTACTGTAGGACCTCCAGTTAGCATTACACAAATTATTGGGAAAAGTATGTCAGAAATGATTTTTCGCTAACGAAAACAAATTTACATATCCGCTGAATACGATTTTCTCAGAGCTTTCATTCTGTGTATTACATGCCTTGTAGCACATCGGCAATATGGTGTTCATTTGCGATTTTCTTTTTGATATGAGAGCTGGATTTTAGTTTTTGATCTGTTTTTGAGCAAACATGATCGCATCGAGTCCGTTCTGCTATCAAATAATTTGCCAGTGTCCGATACATCTTTTGGTGGATAGTTTATTTGGATTGGTCCACGCATTTTATAGTTATAGTATCAATACTACCGTAAGTCCAGTTGGATGCACTTACTTGATTTAAAAGGCAGATTTGTCATGAATTTCGGATGATTTTGCACTATAACTATAAAATGCGTGGGCCAATCCAAATAAGCTATCCATCAAAAGACGCAGCGGACCGTGTCGATTCATTTGACAGCATAACGGACTCAATGCGGTCATGTTTGCTCAAGAAACAGAGCAAAAACTGTCAAAAATCCAGCTCTCATATTGTACAAAAAAGAAAAATCGCAAATGAACACTATATTGCCGATGTGCTACAAGGGCATGTAATACACCAAATGAAAGCTCTTGATGTGCTCTAAAAATCATATTCAGCAGATATGCAAATTTGTTTTTCGTTAGCGAGAAAATCGATCTTCTTTCTGACATACTTTTTCCCAATAGTTGTGTAATGCTGATACTGGAGGTCCTACAGTGGATTGCTTGGATTGCCGAGCGCGCAGATTGCGTTATTAGCATTCTGCGTTCACTTAGGAGTGTTTTCGTGCATGAACCAGCTAAATCTGTCAACCGCGAAGTGAACTATGGCCTGAAAACTACTCAGAAATTAGTGGCAAAAACGGCCAAATTCGACTGCTTCACTCTCAGACATCTAGTGTTGGCGCCGGAAGGCGTAGGACGATGGCGATCCATGGAAACTGTAGATCTCGTCACGCTGCGTCGTTTGACGGTTGGCGCATTGACATACGATAAAAATTACAAAAACGGCAACGTTTCCCGTTTAGGTAGAAAATCAAATAATAGAGCCGAGTACTAAAATTTGAATTTCGCGCGCAAACATGGTTGCATTACGGCGCTGTTTAGCTCATTTGAAAGCCAACGCAAAGACCTATCGAACGGCGGGTAACACGCCCGGATCGGTTAAGGCACACCGTTGGTACGTGCACTGAGCTTGATGGCGCCCATAATATTTTGAGATTTGTTCCGGTCGGACCCCCCCTGCTTTAGACCTATATGGTTAGGCTTAAGTTATATAGTACCACCACAATCCGAGAACGTGGGTGTACCATATATGGCGCTCAGTGCCTGACTGTTTTAGAATACGATTGTTGGCCGTTTAGCAAGTATATTTGAGTATTTCCGGTACTGTTGGCATTCTCAGAATGCCTTTCAAAAAGATTAACATTTTGAAATCCGAGCAAGCCTTCACAGTTGGTGTAGTGGTTTAGGCCGCAAAGCCACTGTGCGCGGCGTCGTGCGCTCATCCTCTCGGCGCGGCAAGTTTCTTGACGCAAAGAGTTGGTGGTCGGCGCAGAGCTCCACCCAGGCCACCGAAAGCTGGTGAGAGCGAGCAGGTAAATGGGAACCGACTGGATCTGCCCTTGCACTGAAGCCGCTCCACAAAGCATACCGCGTTGGAGAAGAAGATCTACGATGTCAGAAGCTGTCTGAGAGACCAACTATACCAGGAGCCCTCTGACATACGGGGCACCGGCGGCGGCCGTCGGGAGCCTGTCAGAGGCATGGCATCAATACGCCGGGCACTCTCCTCTCCTGGTGAGTACCCAGCAGCATGGCTAGAGTGGCTGGCAGTGAAAGAAGGGCAAATAACAGAGAAATTGCACTAATTACTGGTGTACTACTTAGAAAAGCGGACAGTATAGGACATTCTTAACCTTTAGTTTATTGACGCAAAAGCGGCTTTCTATACCTACTGTAAATCATCGGTCAATCATCGATTATTTTCAGGTCAGTTTTTACGTTCAACAACGATTTTTATGTGTCCTAATTAGTATTGGGTATTGGGGCATGAAAAGCAAAATACCCAATACCTGGAAAACAGAACACCCCAATAAATTGGAGTGATATGACTGTAAATGGAAGTGTTGACTCAAAAGAATTCCATTTCTTAGAATTTTCCCTTTCGCGTGGATTAGAACAATGTGTTCATTGTCCAACCGGGAACCAAAATATTCTTGACCTTTTCTTTTTATCCGATAAAGAGTTTTTAATTGATTTCTCTGTGTTAGAGCCATTTTCGACTAGTGATCATGAAATGATGTATGGCCACCATACATGTAACAGGTCATCCGCCGATGGGGAGGGGGGTTGGGGGGGTCTGGCGCCGGCCGGGGGGTCTGAGCCAAAATTTTGGGGGGAGGGGGGTGGGCACTAAAAAACGCTCAAAAATCGAAAAAATCGCAATTTTTTGGCTAAAAATTGCCAAAAATCGCTAATTTGGGCTGAAATACAGCTAAAAAGTGCTGTTTTGCAGGCGATTTTGGCAATTTTTGTGTGTGAAATTGTAAAAAATTGCAAAAATTTGCTCGAAAATTTACTTGCCAGAAAAATCGGAGGGGGGGTCGGTGAAATCGTCTCGGGGGGGGGGTCCCCGTCTGGGGGGGTCTGGCCTAAGTCGGGTGGGGGCAGACCCCCCAGACCCCCCCTGTTACATGTATGATGGCCACCTAAATATAAAATTGTTCAATAACACCAGAATGAAAACAACTAAAGTCAGAAACTTTTTTCGAGCTAGGTATGACAAAATTGAACAAGCACTGGAAGTGCTAAATTGGAATGAGGTTTTTTATCCTTGCACAACTCCAGAGGAAATGTGGATAGCGTTTTTATGTATTATAAACCCATTAATTGCAAAGTATGTTCCTTGGAAATCAAGTTCAAAGAAAGCTAAAATACGGTGGTCCAGAGAATGTCAACGGCTTGAAGTTAAACAAAAAGCGGCCCATAGAAAGTACCGCCTTACTGGTGCAATAGAAGATAAACAAAAATCGCGCGATTTTGCTAAAGCTTTAAGAAAAAAACGTAGGGAAGAGGAACGCGACAGTGAGCAGAGGGTTCTTGCAACAGGTAATGACAGAGCTTTTTGGCAGTTTGTTAGATCTAAGACAAAATGTCCGGCAAAAAATCCACCGATCAAAACTGATCAGGGTGAAATTATTACTGATGAAAAAGTTAAAAGTGAACTTTTTAATCAATATTTTGCATCTGTTTTTCAACCCAAAGACAAAGTGGTTTACTTCTATCCAGAATTGACACAGTCAACCTTAGAAGCTGTTGAATTCAAACCTGAATGGGTATATGCTTGTCTAATGGAACTGCCAAATAAACAATCTCCGGGTCCTGATGGACTTGGTCAGTTTTTTGCAAAAAAGCTGGCCTTCCAGCTAGCTTATCCCCTTACTAGGATTTTTCAAGAATCTTTCAGGCTGGGAACAGTGCCACGTGATTGGAAGCTGGCAAATGTAGTTCCAGTTTTTAAGAAAGGAGCAGCATAGGTTGGCAATTATCGTCCAATAAGTTTGACATCAGTTCCCTGTAAAGTCATTGAATCAATAATAAAGGAGGAAATGCTAAAATTTCTTATTCAGGAAGGGTTGATTTCTGAAAATCAACATGGGTTTCTGTCTAAAAAATCTACAGTTACACAATTACTACTGTGCGTCAATGACTGGACTCAAGCTATAGATCAGGGCAAATTTGTTGAGGTTTTTTACATGGATATTGCAAAAGCTTTTGATTCTTGTGACCACAACATTTTATGTGCTAAACTTAGAGCATATGGTATTAAAGGAAATTTGCTTAGTTGGATAAAAGCTTATCTTAGTGAACGCAAACAAAAAGTGGTAATCGACAGACAAATGTCAGGACCTGTTGATGTTACCTCTGGAGTTCCGCAAGGATCATGTTTGGGGCCATTACTATTTTTAATATACATAAATGATCTACCCAAACTCTTTGATAACAGTAGTGTAAAAGTACGTATGTTTGCTGATGATTGTAAAATGTATATTAATTTTCCAAAAGAGGGATATAATTTGGACGAATTTAAGGGGTGTATTGAAAATATTTTAGATTGGTGCGAAGCTGTAAAGCTTACACTTGCCTTGCATAAGTGCAATATTTTGCACCTAGGTGGGACAAATCCTAAACATCAGTATGAAGTTAGAGGTAATCAAATTGAAAGTGTTAATGAAGAAAGGGATCTTGGTGTCCTGGTTGGACTGGACCATAACTCAAATTTGTGTTTTTCGAAACACTGTCTTAACGTTGCAAAAGAGGCTGTAGTAAAATCAAAATTGATATTTGCAGCTTTCTGTAATAGAAATCCTGATTTTTTGTTCAATTGTACAAAACATTCGTGCGTCCAAAATTAGAGTATGCCACCCCAGTCTGGAATCCTTTTAAAGTGAAGGATATTAGGGTTTTGGAGAGCGTCCAGAGGTCGTTTACACTGCGGCTGAACAAAAATGAAATGCAGGGTTTCTATATTCACCGACTTCGTAAATTTGACTTGGAGACTCTAGAAACGCGACGTATTATCATTGACTTACAGTACGTATACCAAATTGTGTACGGACTGAATGATATGCGTTTTGAAGACTATTTTGAATGGGCTAAAACCATGCGTACAAGAGGTCATGATAAGAAATTGTATCTACCTGTGTTAAAGAAAAACCTCAACTGTAGAAAGTTCTCATTCGCAGTCAGAACCATCCGGCTATGGAATAATTTACCTAGTGAAGTTGTCAATTCAAATTCCCTTAGTCTATTTACAAAAAGAATTAGTAGCCTGCCTATGTTTGATCTAACTTCGGCAACATAAGACCATACGTGGTCGTCTGTATGCCGCGCCCAACATTTGTATTTCGTTCTTTTCTGTGTTTGGGCGAAATAAACTTACTTACTTACTAATACACCCAATAACCAATGCCCAATACCAGTTCCCACTCTATAGTCGTACCTAATTCTTGCACAAATTCTCGTGTTAGAGATGGGACCAGTATGCGGTATTAAACGGTATCGTATGGTAGTATACGATATTTTTTTGCTATACGGTATTTTTATACCGTATAATACAATATAGTTGTAAACACTGAATTATTCGGTTTTTAGTAGAAAAATAAACATATTTTTTCTATTTTTGATCCCAACACAATCACAATTTTGGCAAACTTTTGCATTATAATTCTCCTAAGTTGGTGAAATGTTCGATTTTTTTCAGTAAGTTTTTAATTTTTCAAGAAAAACAAAGAATAAGAAAACGTTCTAAAATATAAATAGATTCGGTTTTGCACAATATTTATCTGTTCAGTTTAATTTTTGCAGTAGGCCAATTTTTTATTATGATCGATTTTGTTTATTGACTCTCTAAAGTGACTTACACACTAGTTTTTACTGAAATTGTAACATTTATTATTGCTGTGCAACAGAGATTGCACGTTATTTTCTTCTACTACTAACTCTAAAAACCTACCTAAATAGAATTCACAAACAACAATCTTTACGATTCCTGCATAATTACGCGTTTCTCCCTTATAGAAGCATACTATATATATGGTATTAACCGGATAATACGTAAAAAATACCGGATACCGGATAGTTTTTTAGCTAAAAAATACCAGATTATGGTTGCATCTCTACCCAATACCAGTTCGCACTTATATCGAAAATGTTATATGATATTCTCCTCATACCAATCCCGTGTTGTTCATGCGGTTTAAGCAAATATTTCGCAACTATCACATCCCGCGTCATCATCGATTGTTTACGGGCCACGTATGCGCATACACCCCTGTGTTTTCACTGGCTGTCAGTCAGACGTGTAAAATTATCGATTCGGCCATATGACTAGGCGACTAGGCCAGGCTGTATCAGCGCTAAGGGCCAGTCTAATGCTGAACAGCCGAACATAGTGCGGCCTTCTGCGCTATAATTTTGCACTCCCAAAATGTCCGATACTCTAACGTCGTTCGAGAACATGGTGCCTTCGAACTTGGATCAACAGGCCGTTCTTCGCACCAGTTTCGGGGTTCACTTTCTGCTCATTTCGATTGCGTTGTTGGGAGGGTTCCTGCCCTCTGCCTATTTGTTCTACAATGGCTTCTTCCTGGGGGGTCTGTTGTGGGCCATGTCTAGCCCCTCGGCCGAGAGCGAACTGCCCCTGCTCAAATGTCTCTTTGTCAATGTGTCGGCAATACTGTTGGATATCTTCTCCATGTGGCACTACAGTGGTGGAGGTAGGATTCTAGCTGAACTAACCTAGGTCTCGACCGGAATGCCGCTGAGGAGGGCACCTGATGGGTGTTGAGAAGGATGGAAGCTAAAAAGTTGGATTTTTGGCTAAAATCTAAGTTTTTGGCTTATTCTTCGTTAAAATAGGCTAAAGTAAGCTATTTTGAGCTCAGTTACACCGAGACGTTGAATCTTGTCAGGGGAAACTTTGGGTGTAACTCCACAAAAATGTGCTTTCAGTGGGTTGTACATAGAAGCAGCAATGAACAGTACCAACAATTCAGTCGATATCAGGGCGTTTTAGAAGGCTAGGTGTTCAAATTTTTCATTCCCTGATTGCGGAATGGTCTTTTCAAACTAACAAAATTGTTTGACAATCGGGTTTCAGATGTTATTGTACAGGACATGCAAGTGTTAACACTGTTTGTTTGTAAAAAAATAGGTCCAAAAGCAAGTTCAAAAATTTCAAGCCGATTTTGGGAAAGTTGCGAATTCCGATTCATTCCTATTCTGAACTTTGCTTCAGTTCCGATTCCGATCGGACCCAAAAATCTGGTTCCAGTCCTTCACTAAACTGAACCCATGTATTAGCAAATTCAGGCTATCTATAAAGATTACGACCTTCAGAGAGGGGTTGGGGGTTGGCATTGAAGACGTTTGGGTTTTTTATTTGGGTGCTTGATAAATGCCATAAAAAGGCCGCCTGGCGATTTTTGGAGACGCCCAACATTTCCCTCACAGGACTGATTTTAAATTCCCTGACCCCCTGACCGGCACGAACCTTGTTTTACATAGGCGGAGTGCGAATTTTTGAATGTCACAGTTTATGGACGGTGCCTTTTAAGTAGGCTATTCTGAATTTGGGCTCCGAGCCCTCCTAACAGCAGGGCCCAACGCCCCTAATCATTGCCTACGTAATACAGTCAGGCACTTAACGCCGTTTATGGTACCGACACCGTGGTGCCAATACCATATGTGGTACCCCTACCTTCGCATTGGTACCGGCACCCATGGCCATGGGTAGGGGTACCATATATGGTACCACCACAGTCGCCAAACGTGGGGGTACCATACCATGTATGATGACGGTACCATATATGGTACCACCACCCTAAGTAACGGTACCCAGTGGCATATCCAGGGGGTGTAGGGTGTGTACACCCCCCTTTGCGGTGGAGGTAGGAAGAAAAAGTCTGTCAAAAATATAAGAAACTAATGAATTACGTATGTACTAAAACTGTCTATTTTGTGCTCAGAATGCCTTCTAAATGCGTTTTTGAAGGCCAAATTTTCTCGCCCTGGTCGGGCAGAAGCCCAACCAGGCCATTATAAACTACTAATTTCTGTTAATTTTAAGCTCGGAATGCGTTTTAAACACGTTTTTGAAGGCTAATTTTGTTACCCTGGTTGGGCAGCGGCCCAACCAGGCACTTTCAAAATTTTACACCCCCCTTTCCAAAATCCTGGATACGCCACTGACGGTACCATAAACGGCGTTAAGTGCCTGACTGTAATAGGAATAATTATAATAAAATTTGCAGGCTGGCATTTACTGGCCCTGATAGCTGCGATTCTGAATTTGATCGTTCGACTGCCGAGCTCTCTAGTCATAAACAAAGTGCGCAAGGAAAGGCTGAGAATGCGCTACGACGATTGGGAGACGAGTCGTCAAGATCCCAGTCACAACTACGACATACCCCCGGCCGGCCCCGCACACAGCCAGCCCCCCGCTTACCCCGGACTTCATTCCAATCGCGATGCCAAGCCGATCACGCCCTAAACACTTTTCTCTCTCTCTCTCTTTATTCTCTCTGGATGCATCGGGTCTTTTGTTATAGTACGTCTTCATTATTTGTTATCGAATTTATTGTCGATCTTGCATTGCCGTTGTTTTCTGCTTAGAAAGAACGGCAAAGAAGTCCCAAATTTTGTGATGTGGCTTTTTGAAGAAAAGTGTTGTTTTGCTGCAGTTGACGCGATCAAATAGTACACAAGTTATGGATTCTTATTTACTGTACGTACTGTAAAATTATAATTATTTTGACTCGACATGTACATTGCAGAGATGCACTTTCCGGGCAATTTTTGAACCAGTTACAATGTCAGACACTAAAACTGATTGTAAAACAACTATTGTTGGCGCCAAATTTACCTTTTCGAGCGTTTTTTCCTCAAAATTGCAGGTTTTAGTAGCGGAACCCCGGAAATTTTGCCATCTCTACTTTGGGTGTGTTATTAGAAATTATTTTGTATCGCTCCACTGGGCGTGTGATTGATTTTAAATTTTAAAATTCACCTGTCTGCACTGCAACTGAATCTTACGAGCACGAGAATTGCCAATTTATCTTACTTTCATGCAAACCTACAGTATATATCAGCATTAGTATAGTCCTGCATTTAAGGGCATACATACAATCAAGAATGCATAAAAGAGTAGCAAGAATGTGCCACTCAGCGGCCGGCCGAGTGTCGATGCGCTGTACCAAAATTACTGGAGTAAGGGGCCGTGCAAAAATGACGTCATCGATTTTTGGCCATTTTTCGACCCCCCCTCCCCCCTTGTCATCGGTTGTCATCATTTTCCAAACCCCCCTCTAAAATTGAAAAAATGACGTCACATTTTTCCAACCCCCCACCCCGAATTTGCAAAAATTTCTGCATTAAAATGAGCAAATTTTGGGACAGTAGTTCTTAGATTCTTCTACTAGTTATTCTTCTAAATTCCTCTAGATTTTCCCGCATTTAGAAACAGTTTGTTTTAAGAAGACTTCCCGTTATTTTTAAGAAAGTCATAGAAAAAAATTCGAAAATCTGCTAATTTATCACAATTCAGTGAAAAAGCCATCAACACAGTTAATATGAACTACATGTATTGAAAACAGTATGGTATCCAAGTAAGGTAAGTGTACGTACACCTTTTTTGGTGCAGGTAGAAAGAAAAAACCTGTTAAAAATAAGAAAAACTTTACTAAAGGTATCTAAATAAAGCCCTCCTGTGCATGGTGCCTCTTTTCACGGCCTGGCCTGGAATATCAAATTTCGAGTCCGCCCAAATGACATTTTGCCGCCGGATGGCCTGGCCCGTTTCGGGAGAGATAAAATTTTCCCGTATTTAGAAACAGTTTGTTATAAGAAGATTTCCGGTTATTTTTAAGAAAATCAAAGTAAAAAATTCGAAAACCTACTAATTTATCACAATTCAGTGAAAAAGCCATGGACGACGCGGTTATTATCCTTTCTGGTGAAGGAACTAAGAAAAAGACGTGTCAAAAATAAGAGAAAACGAAAAAATTCATTACAAAAGGTGTCAAAATTAGAGCCCTGCACGGGGTGCCTCTTTTCACAGCCTGGCCTGGAATATCAAATTTCGACTCCGCCGGGCTGACATTTGGCGCCGGACGGCCCGACCCGTTCTGGGAGAGGTAAAATCGCCGAAATATTTTGCAAAATCACTTGTGCGAGTACTGCGTACAGTACGTAGAAAAGAAACATTTCCAATGACGCAACAAATCTAAACATAAAAGTGATTTAAAGAAAAGCTTGTTTTGGCTAAAAGCACAACCTAGATTTTAAAAAGTAACCCTATCCATCCCAGGCAGGCTCCAACCGGAACAACCAAGCCAAAATTCTCTACCGAGCGCCTATGCAGGGCTCTAATGAGGACCAGAATACGTTTTAAATGCGTTTTTTAAAGTTAATTTTTCAAAATTTTCTCGCACTTGTTGGTCAGAATGCAACCAGGCCTCCTCATACTACTAAAACTGTTAATTTTAACCTAAGAATGCCTTTCAAATGCGTTTTTGAAGGCTAATTTCTCAAAATTTCCCTATGAGGCAAAAGTGACGTCATCTTTGGCCGAACCCCCTCTCCCCCCTTGTCATCGGTTGTCATCATTTGGCAAACCCCCCCTAACTGATGACGTCATTTTTGCACAGCCCCTAACCAAAATTACTCCAGTAATTGCGCACGCGCTTTATTGCAGCGCAACCTGATTTCTGAGCAAGAATGACGTCAACAAAATGTTTAGTGATTTTCTACAACGGCAATTCATTGCATAGTTGTTGTAAGATCTTCAATCATCACAATAACTAAAATAAGTGTCCAATTGCAAGGCGAGATTGCAAGATATCTGTGAAATGCATCAGGCTTTTTGCATTTGTGAATTTTTCCATTTTGAACGCAGCACATGAGCTTGGCCATGTACACATGCCACCTGCTTGCTCCAGCTTTTTTACCTTTCTTTCTCTTTATCATGTTGCCGTAGACTTGAGAAATCAACGGCGGCAGCTATATTCCCAAAGACAGATTGAATAACCCGCTAAAAAATAAGGTTGCGCTGCAATAAAGCGCATGCGCAATTACTGGAGGGGTCGCGAAATTCGCAACCTGTCCTGAAATTACTGGAGGGGTCGCGAATTTCGCGACCCCTCCAGTAATTTTGGTACAGCGCATCCACACTCGGCCGGCCGCTGAGTGGCACATTCTTGCTACTCTTTTATGCATTCTTGATACAATACAACAGCATGCTGCGGCTGTCCTATGGTACCGGTAGTTTAGCGTAGTGGTACCATGCAAACAGGGATGGATATTTTTCCGAAAAAAAAAACATATTTTTTCAGTTTTTTGTTTTTTTTTTCAAAATACACCTCACATCCCTGGTTGCAAATATGATGCGTTCAGCTTCAGAGTACCTAGACTCGAGTAGAGAAATGGTGAAATACATGGGCAAGGGGGCTGAGAGAAAGACAGGGGGATGAAAATAAAATCTACACAACGTTGCTAGAAATCCTCAAGATGCGTTCTAAAGTCACAAAAATCAATTTTGGCAACTACGCACCCTTCCTCCAGGCAACTACATACGTACCAAACCAAACCCGAAGTTTTCGCAAATCTTCAAGTCAAATTTCGATTTTTTGACAAAAATTTGTGTTGAAAATCCGATTCCAAAATTTGAATTTCGCCCCGTAAATTTGATCAATGTTGATTTATGTAAAACAATTGGACTTTTTTGCTTACTATCCCTCAACCCCCATCAGCCGTTGCTACCCCCCAAAGAATTTGAAAATTAACCACCCCCTCAGCATACATGGGCTGGGGGTGAGGGAGTTTTCCCCCGTCGCCGGCCAAATCCCCCTTCTGTGGGCCATACCCGGTCGCCAGCAGGCGCAACCACCCTCGAAATTTTGGCGACCTTTTTTGGGAGACCGACTGGAACTCATCCCTCTCTCAGTGGGCCATACCCCGTCGAAAATTTGGCGATCTTTTTTTGGAAAGGCAAAAAATTCTTGGTTACATACCCCACGGCGGTGCAGAAAATTTAGCGACCTTCTTTTTAAAGGCGAAAAATTTTCAATCACACACGACACACCCCCTCGGCGGTCCAGAAAATTGGGCGATCTTTTTTTTTTTCGGGAAAGCGGTTTGCGGATTTATACTCTCCAATCCCCCGCCGAAAAGCCATCATACCCCTCCGTTTTTTCCGGCCCCTGTATGCTTCTCAGCCCAAATGATAGCCCATGATGGTCTGTACACCACCTAGAGCAAATGAGGGGACAACGAAGTTCGTCTTCCTGGCCATTCCTGACGTCGCGACGTTGCTAACTCAGTGGGCTTGGGAAAGCCTTTGGGAGAACTGACGCCTAACTCCGGCGTGACACTCTGCGACCTCTGCTCCTTGTTGGTGCCTTGGCTTTCGTCCACCTTCTTCAGCTGCTCAACAAAATGTTGCCTCCGATCTTTTTGATAGGTCGGACTGGTCGAAGAAAGTGTTTCCAGAGTTGAGGCTCGTCTGGGGGCATTGCTATTCGAGCATTTTCGTTTCTTCGTTTGCCCAGCTTCTCTGTCTTCCTTTCGATTGAAGATTCGGCCGCACGGTACTACTACGAATAAGAAGAAAGAGATAGAACAGAGTAGAGAGACTAGTCCGAGTAGGTTGGACGGCTCGCAGAAGAAGTGGCCGCATATTTGGCTGGATGCATTGGTGGAATTTGCTGTTTCGGGACTTGATGGAGTTATTCGACTCGCTGTTGTGCTCAGATCTGCGCAAGCAGATCGAATTTCTAAAAAAGTGCTACAGAGTCGGCGAGTATTACAATTATTTAGTACCGCAGTTTTCCACATATAACACCTACATGTATATATATCATGGGAATCTATCGGAAGCCATGTTCGTTTGAATCGTTTACGGTTTTCGACGCGAATTTATTTAGTAGATACGGTAGCATGGCAATTTACGGTCCGACCGGAATGTTAAGGCTAATTGACGCGACAACGATACCGTCTATAGTGAATCATACAAGATTAATTGCCCCCTTGGTAGGGCGGCTGATCTGTTTAATTTAAGCCTAACCACAGGTCTAGAGCTATAATAGAGCATAAACTAATGCTTAAAATACAGTATAGATCAAAAAAATGTCCCATCGCTTTTTCGGCCTTCACTCAAACGTTTCGTTCTCAGTCACTTCTTTACCGATTTGGCTCAAATCTTCAGCAAAAATTAACAACATGGTTGGCTAAATATTCTGCAAGTTTGGTGCCAAAATTCCGACTCATACTGGTTTTGTGACCCGAAAACTAGGAATGAGGGTGGTCCACGCAAATTTATTTTTTTTCGGTAATACAAGGAGTACAGTCCTGAAACTTGCAGGAATGATTGATGTTGCTATTGGGCATAACATACTAAGCGGGCAGCCCTGTAGCTCAAGGGGCACTAAAATGGGGGAATTTCAAAAACATGAGTGAAAATCCCATAGTTAAGAAACCTGCACCTTCTAGAATCAAAGCACTGAATCTGTTGTTAATCAACATAGATTGTAGCAGGAAGTTCGACAAATAAATGAACCTGATATTTAAGCTCTGTTCCACACCATAGTAACCATCCCTGCAGCGTTTTTTGAAAATTGAAAATCTTTAGAATCGTCATTTTGCCGGTTTTACGAAGAAAAGTCATATTTCGTCATGTTTTTGAAATTCCCCCATTTTAGTGCCCTTTGAGCTACAGGGCTGCCCGCTTAGTATGTTATGCCTAATAGCAACACCAATCATTCCTGCAAGTTTCAGGCCTGTACTCCTTGTATTACCGAAAAAAATTAAATTTGCGTGGACCACCCTCATTCCTAGCTTTCGGGTCATAAAACCAGCATGAGTCGGAATTTTGGCACCACACTTGCAGAATATTTAGCCAACCATGTTGTTAATTTTTGCTGAAAATTTGAGCCAAATCGGTAAAGAAGTGACTGAGAACGAAACGTTTGAGTGAACGCCGAAAAAGCGATGGGACATTTTTTTTATCTACAGTATACTGTATATTCTGATTCTAAACCTGAGCCCAAAACTAAACACAGCGTAAATCTAAATCGGTAGTTGCGGTGTGGGGCGGTACTGTCAAAGTACGAAATTTTCGGCAACATTTGCAGGGGCCGTAAATTTGTGTATTTTGCGGTAGCGTCTTACGGTCAGTGTTGTGCCTAGCTCAAATTTCTAAAACTCGGTAAGTATTCAGTAAGTAAATCCAGATTTTTTGAAATTCGGTAAGTACGAGTAAGTACTGGGTTTTTCAAAGAAAACCCGGTAAGTACTCAGTAAACAATTCAGTAAACTCGGTAAAACCTTCAACATTCAGAAGTATGTTAAAATTTATCTGAAAATCAGACCTGATATAGCTTTTAGCTACTGAAATTTTTAATCGTGTTTTGCGCCATTTCACATTATTTATTTTACTAATTAGCATGGTTGGAACGCCTTAAAATATGCACACAATACATAGTAGTGGCCAGAGGCTCTGGTATCCTGCTTTACATGAAAAGCCTGGAAAAATTGGTTAGTAAAGATTTGTTCTCATTTTCATCATTTCCCCACAGTTCAGACCGATGAAAAAAATGTCAATCAAAATACAGCTAAGTAGTAGATAATATAGTTCCTACCCTTACTAGCAGAAGCTACTCCATTTGGAGTACCCCACATTGAATCACGCTTTGCGTGCGGCTGTTTTTAGCATAAATGTGATTGGAAAATAAATGTGCAAAATTAAAGTGATTGGTCAGTCACGCTTTTTTGTCAGGCAATGCACAGTGCTGCTGCATACAACGTGTGATTGGCCAGTCACCTTTTTTTTGAAAATTTCAGTGATTTTAAAAACTCATTTTGTGTGATTACCTTTTTTAAGCACGCTTTGCATGTCCCTATGGCCAGGCACGCAAAAAATTTCTGCGTCTAAGAGCTAATCATAACCTAAATACCAAGTCTTTATAATAAGTTTTGCATTTGATTATAGCAATTCTACGGCGCAAACAAAGTTGGGTTTATACAAGCCGTGAAAATCGCAAAAAATTGCAAAACTAAGTGTTTTTTGTTGCGAGCAGATAGATAAATGAAAGAAAAACTACATTATTTACTACACGCATGCGACGAGCTACCTATTGCCGAAGCTTTTACTCAGTAAACAACTCAGTAAATTACCGAGTACTGAGTTTACCGAATTTTTTTCTAATTGAGTAATTCAAAATTGAAACTCGGTATTCAGTAAGTAAAATTAAGAAAAATTTTTACCGGTAAGTAAAAGTACTTACTGCAATTCAAAATAACCAAGTACCGAGTAACTTTTACTCAGTAAATTTACTGGGAACAACACTGCTTACGGTAGTCACTTTATTTTCAGGAAAACTTCCGACAATTACCGGGCTTCCAATAGATTCCCACGGTATAGTCTTATGTCTTATAACTGGAAAATGCCCGAATTTAGGGTAACTTTTAGGCGTCCTTTTGAAGACCGTGGTCGTCTTGGAAAACGTTATTTCACTGCACAGAAACGGTTTTTTGGCCAGTAGATGGTTGTTAGAGACATCCATAACCATTTTACGCTTGACTTGTAAACGTTACTATGAAATTACGCAAAGAAACGTAGTGTTGAATTACAATGTATGTTTTATCTTCGTTATGTACTTCTGCCTTTGTTTTTTCACGATAGACAGCTTTTGTTCACTTTAAAATCATATGTGTTAAAATTGGCCAATCTGAGAAGATGGTCTTATAACTGGAAAACAAAACTATTACAAGACCGTGCTTTTCTAAGTATGGTGGTCTTAAGCGGAAATCTCCGGTAGGTGCTGCGAATAAAAAATATACTGTTTGCGCATGTTTCCGCTCGGTTTTGAAATGGTTTTGACGCAAAGACGCTCAAACGCAAGAGAATCAAGAATGACCTTTACGTAACGGTCGATAGAATTTAGCTTTGTTTCCATTTATTATGTTTACATATATGGATGAAGGACTTGATAAAAATTTAGAAAAATATAGCACTGTCTTGGACTCTTACTTCTAAACGCAGCGACGTTTCGATCGACGCGGACTTTTAGTCGTGACAGCGCATTTTCCTCATTCGAACAGACAGCAAGTCTCTCTGAATAGACCTTCAGCACATCAATACGAACGTTGAACTGATTTATGATCTGCCTGGCCCCAGCGCACCGATCGTTCCAAGGAAACACCACCACGTTGACGAGGGCCTGAAAAATTTAAATCCGTAAGAAGGACCTCTTTGCACGCACTGAAATCATTTCAAAAATGCGCAGAAGCATTTGCTACTAGCTGGTAGATTAAGAATATCCGCCGTTGCACTGGCACGCCGTTTGCGCCAATGGGCTATGAATAGGGATGCAACCGAGTTGCGGTATACAGCGCAGCGCATAATGCGGTATTTTTTGGTATGCAGATGCGGTATTTTAGGAACCGGATTATACCGCATTATTTTGCTCAATTCCAGCCCTAAAATAACCAAAAAATTGTGCATAATAATTCTAAGGAATAACATTTTAATCCACATTTGACTATTCTAAGGACGAATTTTCCTCTCATTGTGTAAAAATTGCCAGAGAGGCCGGTAAACGCGCAAACCTTATTCATAGAGCCTTTACAAGCAAAAATCCTGGCTTTTTGCTAAAACTTTTTAAGGCATTTGTTCGTCCTAAGCTCGAGTATGCTTCTCCGGTTTGGAACCCATATAAGTATAAGGATATACGGCTGTTAGGAGTGTCCAACGATCTTTTACAGGAAGATTGACAGGAATGGATAGACTCTATGGCGAGTACTTGAACAGAGTGCGTCTTCTGGATCTTGAAACATTAGAATACCGATGATTTGTGATAGATCTACAGTATATGTACCGCAATTTTTACGGCCTTGTAGATGTAGAATTTTCAGAATTTTTTGAGAGATCGAAGATGACCAGAACTAGAGGAAATGATTGTAAGCTAGCTATCCCTATTTCTATTTCTAAGAAAGATCTAAATTGTAGACTCAACTTTTTTGCTCATAAGATGGTAAAATTCCGGAATCAACTGCCAAATGAAGTTGTGAATACTAAGTCTTTGGGCAAATTTACGGCCTTGGTAAAAGAGCAAAATTTGCCGCAGCATTTGTTATTTAGTTAGGCTACGTAATATGTCAAATATGGCGACTCGTGGCCTGTCGCTCTGACGGCTTTGTGTTACTCGGGCGATAAAACTTTGTAACTTTGACTTTGAATTTAAAACGTTTTGAGCTAAAATTTAATGACAAATCTGAAGTAACGGAAATGCTAACTTGATCATTTTTCGTTACTATTTTATTATCTATATTTTAAGGCTTTAGCCGCCGTAAAAGTAGTTTGACCTGACCAATACTCTTTCGTTACAAACAGTTTGACAAACACCAGTTTTTCAGCAGAAACCTAATTTTGACCACTATGCGGTAATGGTAAATGTGCGGTATTATGCGGTTCCTGGAATACCGCATACTATGTGGTATGCAGTATTTTACTATGCGTTGCATCCATAGCTACATATGAGTGAAACAAAATAGCGTAGCCACTGCGTTGCGTGCAATACGTATAGAGACTGTGCTAAAAACAAGCCGGCAAATTTTTTATTGTAGCAACCGTAAATCTGAATCGATTTGAACGAATCTCTTTTGAATAAAAAATAGATACGTTCTTGAAAGATTGGTGAAACTTTTGTTAAAACACGCTGCTTGGTTCCTGAATTTGCCCTCAGTTTGGCATATGTCCAAGGTGTGCCAAAAAAACAACCCAGCAGATTTTTCGCTGTAGCAACCGCAAATCTCAACCGATTTGAATGAATCCCTTTTTAAATGAAAGATAAATAAATCCTTAAAAGCCTGCTGTAGTTTTCATTAATGTACTCTGTTTAGTTCCTGAGATATTGGCTCTCAAAATCAAAACAGTGATTTTGGCAGTGAACAAGAGGGATTTTTTTATTATTCTGCACTTTGTAATAAAACGGATTCCTGCTACTGCTAATGGCTTTACTGGTGACACAGAAACTCGGTTTACTTCAACACTAAAGCATCATTAGCCCCAGCAGTAGGAATATGTTTTATTATGAAATACAACGGAATCGCTCTTGTTCTTTGCCAAAATCTGTTTCGACTTAGAGGGCAAATATCTCAAGAACTAAACTGTGAATCTCAATAAAAATTGCACCAATCTTTGAAGAATTTATCAGTCTTTCATTCAAAAAGGATTCATTCAAATCGGTTGAGATTCATGGTTGCAAAAATAAAAAATCTGCTGGGTTGTTCTTTATCACTCTTGTTGATTGCCAAAATCTCTGTTTTGACTTTGAGGAGAAATATCTCAGGAACTAAGCAGGCTATCTTAATAAACGTTACATCAATCTTTAACAATATATTTATCTTTCATTTAAAAAAGAATTCATTCAAATCGGTTGAGATTTGCGGTTGCTACAGCAAAAAATCTGCTCGGTTGTTTTTTTTTTGCGCACCCTGTATACATTGTATGTATGCCAAACTGAAAATTGAGTTTCATGCTAGAGACCGCCTTTAAAAGTTCCGGTTCTTCAATTGGTTTTTTATTCGCTACCCTGCAAGAGTTGGGCAACAGGCCCTCAAGTCGCCACTGATGACCTATTATGAGAGCCTATAAAACAAACTAGATGTTACCTAAATAAACCAAAATCCAGCAAAAAGCAAAATGCAGCAGCAGCAGCAATTCAGAGTTGCATGATGAGTGGTAGTAAAATATCAATTTCTAATACCAGTTGCGTACAGTACATCGGTATGTATTGACACTGTCCACGAGAATATGTCAGTAGTCTGAAAGAGCGTGTGTGGAGAGCAGGGTTGTATATTTTTCCGAAAAAAACCTCGGCCTGTTTTTTTCCAGTTTTTTTCCGGTTTTTTTCCGGTTTTTTTCCTAAATCGCGGAAAAAAACTCCAGCCCAAGTTCTGAGTATCCTAGGCTGGTTTTATGATTCCTAACGCTTTCTAGCGCCTTCCTCAGTCTTGTTAGACCAGAAATACACGTGTTACATTGATATAGATCACGAAACAGGCATGAAACAGTGCCTGACAGGTTCCATAAATAACGCTATATGCAAATTTTCTTACAGCAGTTTGCATTTTTGTTTTTTCATGCCAAATTTGGTCTTTTTTGTTGTTTCTCTAACAGTTTTGAGTCAGTATGGCCTATTATACATAGCAAAAG
The DNA here is from genome assembly GCA_030248155.1 of Sabatieria punctata. Taxonomy (NCBI): domain Eukaryota; kingdom Metazoa; phylum Nematoda; class Chromadorea; order Araeolaimida; family Comesomatidae; genus Sabatieria; species Sabatieria punctata. Next base: position 9,040 of record JASANB010007755.1, on the reverse strand, counting down.
TCCATTTTTTTAACGAAAAATGACGTAAATTAGCTATTTTTAGCTTGAGTTTTTTTCCGCGATTTATGTTTTTTTCCGACCCTTAGGAAAAAAACCGGTTTTTTTCCGGAAAAAAACAGTTTTTTTCCGGTGTTTTTTTCCCACCTCACATCCCTGGTGGAGAGTAGACTATTTTTTGTGTATTTGTATTTGTTTGGTTGATGTGTCTGCTCATGTGGCCAGTGCATCTGTTTGTGTGCTGCTTACTCATCCTCGTCACCCACTCCTCAGCCGAAGAAGACGAGGAAGTAGACGTGAGCGACTGCTGGAACAGTCCTCATTGGGGACACAAGTTGACAAAAGAAGCATGCACAGGAAAAGTAACAAGAAAATTCTGCTACACCACCTACACCAATACCAGTGGTCCGATGCGCCGCTACGTAGCGGGCTGCGAGTCGAGCGATGCCTTCGAGAAACAATGCAAAGGCTTTCATGTCAGAAAGTGGGTACCAGTCAAAGGTTATCCGGGGTGCTTGAGGGAGGTGCCGTACTATAGTGAAGTAAAGATCAACTGCTGTTGCAATGTCACCGACTGCAACAGCGAAGCCAACTTCCCTGACTACTTCTCTAGTTTCTCCACAGTCAAGCCATCTACTACCACTCCCACCGAAACACCGAGCCAATGTCGGCCGCTGCGAAGCGTCTTTCTATACTGTTCTCTGTGTCTATTTAGTATACTTGATGTACCTTAAGACTTGTCGTGCTGGCCTATTTGCGTAGAACTGATTTTATATTCAGCCTAACATGAGTAACGGCCAAAATGAAGTGATCGCTCTATTTATCAGAACGCTATGAGTAAAATAGTCCAGCTTGGCTTATCTTATGTTTCTATTTTCATATAAACCCATGCGCTTATTTTTGCTCTCAACATTTTGAAATCGGCAGTTTTGGCGTGTGAAATGCGTGAAAACAAGCAAAAAACACTATAAAAACACGGTAAATTTAGGGGAAAATCGAAACTGTGCGTGCAAAATGCAAATGCAATGCTATTTGCACCATCACATTTCATTGTGATGCAGCATTGTACGACTACTTTTACATCGGTTGGGTGGAAATTCCTCCGAAAAAAGTTCCTCTGGTGGACATTCCTATGGTTGAAATTCCTCCTTTTTGATTGCCTCGTTTCAGATTCCTCTGGCGGAAATTCCTCCGTCTTAAATTCCTCCTGTGGAAATTCCCCCGTTTTAAATTCCCCCTTACAAAGCTGATGCCACCGCACAAGGACCCATACATGTAACAGGTCATCCGCCGATGGGGGGAGGGGGGGTTGGGGGGGGTCTGGCGCCGGCCGGGGGGGAGTCTGAGCCAAAATTTTGGGGGAGGGGGGCGGGCACTAAAAAACGCTCAAAAATCGAAAAAAATCGCGATTTTTTGGCTAAAAATTGCCAAAAATCGCTAATTTGGGCTGAAATACAGCTAAAAAGTGCTGTTTTGCAGGCGATTTTGGCAATTTTTGTGTGTGAAATTGGAAAAAATTGCAAAAATTTGCTCGAAAATTTACTTGCCAGAAAAATCGGAGGGGGGGGGGGTCGGTGAAATCCTCTCGGGGGGGGGGGGGTGTCCCCATCTGGGGGGGTCTGGCCTAAGTCGGGTGGGGGGCAGACCCCCCTGTTACATGTATGCAAGGACCTGCACAGCACGACCCCAAGAAAAGCGCTACCCACAGTGGAATCGTCACCCACCAGACCATCTAGGAGACTGGCACTATTACTGGGACAGACGGTTTCGCTTCAGTAAGAAAAACGGTGGTTGATGCGTACAGCGCTCAATTGCACTGATGCGTCAATCAGTGTTTGTTCACACATCTCTCTGTGTAACCGATACTGTTGTTTGGGTATGGGATTTTCAGGAATCGGTTCGGTATGGGTAGGTATTTTTCGACATACCCAGGAATCGGTTCGGTATGGGTAGGTATTCGTAAAAATACCGGTATACCGGTATTTATTCGGTATTTGCTGAAAATGTTTTACAAAGTCAAAACACTGAATTTCCCATTTATAAGGCCATGAATTTAGTAATTTTTAACCTCAGAGGCTAGAAATCCATAAAAAACAATGGGATTTACAGATTTTAGGAATTTTTGAAATTATTTTTTTAGTTTTACTGGAGTGAAAATTGTTTCTATAAATAATTTTGGCAAAGAGAAATGCTTCCATTGTGCTGTAGTTTCAAGGCCTGCTGCTGGTGTACAGTATGGAGCCGTGACAAAATGTTTGGCTATTCTGTAGTTTGTGAATGTACTGTACATCAAGTACATAGAGACTTGATTATTAAGGAGCAATGTGATTGTGAAGTTAAGCCAAAACTAGACCAACGCTTTCTAATGACAGAGCAAGTTTGGGACGGGAGTTGGGTCAAAGAACAAAAAATCCTTTAGATTCGATATTTTGGAAGGAAATCGTAATAGAATATGTTTCTGCATGCCCGAAAAATGCAAAATTACGAAGAAAACAATGTGATCATAGGGAATTTTCGATAAAAGATGCAATAAGCTGGATAAAAATACCGATTCCCAAATACCTGGGTTTCCCAAAATAATCGGTATACCCGGTATGGGTATTAATTAAAATACCTGGAATCGGTAGGTATTTATTGGGTAGGTATTCCCAAAAATACCCATTTTTCGGTATGGGTTCGGTATACCCAATCAACAGTAGAACCGACGGTAGCTGTTCATGCGCTGTATACGGTAATTGTAGCGCCTAGAGGCCGCGTGTGCCACTCACTGGCCTTTGTTCCCTCTCACTTTTGAGCATAGATTCGGGCCGTTCATGTAACAAGGGTCCGGAGGTCTGCCCCCTCCGGTTGGGGACCCCCAAGACGATTTTTCCGATATTCCTGGCAAGTAATTTATGTGATAGAATTAATGCAAAACACACAAGCCTTTGCTTTACCTTGATAGAGCATTTCTCTGGCAGTAGATTAGTGATTTCCGATCCGATCACTGCTTGATGAGTTAGCAGTACCAGAAGTTTTACTGTACTTTCGTCGGCAGAAAAAATATGCTCTGTAGCAAATTGATGAGCGCCGATTAAGCCAGCTTCTTCGCTCAAAGCGTCTGAGGCAACCTGGTTCATCCATTCGTCAAACCTAATCACAGCTTCCAGTAGAGAATTCAGTTCCATCACCTTTGTAAAGGCTGGTTTTGCGTTGGGATGTGTCCAAACTAGACCTACCCTCGCCGAAAACGGGAACGGACTGAAAGTAAATATCAACTGAACCATACATGTAACAGGTCATCCGCCGATGGGGGGAGGGGGGTTGGGGGGGTCTGGCGCCGGCCGGGGGGGTCTGAGCCAAAACTTTGGGAGGGGGTGGGCACTAAAAAACGCTCAAAAATCGAAAAAAATCGCAATTTTTTGGCTAAAAATCGCCAAAAATCGCTAAATTTGGGCTGAAATACAGCTAAAAAGTGCTGTTTTGCAGGCGATTTTGGCAATTTTTGTGTCTGAAATTGTAAAAAATTGCAAAAATTTGCTCGAAAATTTACTTGCCAGAAAAATCGGAGGGGGTCGGTGAAATCGTCTCGGGGGGGGGGGGGCATCTGGGGGGATGGCCTAAGTCGGGTGGGGGGCAGACCCCCCAGACCCCCCTGTTACATGTATGAACTGAACACCATACAGGCGGATTTTTTACTTCTGCCACATTTGGTGCCACTCGCACTTTTTAAGAGCCGGTTTCTCTAGGAATCGACTTTTGCTCCTTAACCTCCGGACAAATCTCAACTTTTTGTCTCCGATTTGGCTGAAATTTTGCATTTTGGTATAATTTGGCATAAAAAGACATTTTATCACCTTCCCGGCCATATTTGAGAGGGTCACTTTTTCAACCCTCTGATAGTTTTTGAGTCATAACTCGGGACCAAATGACCGTAGGAACTTGCGAATTGCATATTTAAAATCAGAAAATTATTGTCTTTCAAATGATGTCCTACTCGACTGCATTGCTGAAAAAAAAATTTTTTGAACCCCTTCTGGGACCGATTTGACCCCCACACAGTCATGTTCCCAACTGTTTTATTTCATGACAATGTACCGCTATGTTTTTGCTTTCGATCGAAGAAAAAATCGTGAAAAAAAGGGGGGAGAATTTAAGTTTTTGGGCCTTGAAAGTTGAAAATCAAAAAAATTTTCCTTATAATGGGTTGCACACTGTAAACAACAGAACTTGGTCAATTTTGAATCGATTTCGGAGATCTTTGGCACACGTATTGTAATGTTCATCTTGCACATAGCGCACAAACCTGGTCCTGGTTGCCGCTGTTTAACACGAGTTTTATGCCTATTTTGTTTATTATTTTCAGTTTCGCAAACAATTTCTCGGTTTCATTTGATGTTTCCCATGATGGGCGTCCAAATTGTCTTTTTGGAAAAGAATTAGAGCTGGAAATCGGGCCGGCCCAACCCAAGCAATGCCTAAGTGAAGGATAGTTGGAAACTTTTGCATTGAAAAAACATTCTGCTTCAGTGGCGTATCCAGGGGGGGTGTAGGGTGTGTACACCCCCCTTTGCGGTGGAGGTAGGAAGAAAAAGTCTGTCAAAAATATAAGAAACTAATGAATTATGTACTAAAACTGTCTATTTTGTGCTCAGAATACCTTCTAAATGCGTTTTTGAAGGCCAAATTTTCAAAATTTTCTCGCCCTGGTCGGGCAGAAGCCCAACCAGGCCATTATAAACTACTAAAACTTGTAATTTCTGTTAATTTTAAGCTCAGAATGCGTTTTAAACGCGTTTTTGAAGGCTAATTTTGCTAAATTTTCTTACCCTGGTTGGGCAGCGGCCCAACCAGGGACTTTCAAAATTTTACACCCCCCCCTTTCTAAAATCCTGGATACGCCACTGTTCTGCTTACTTGGTACTTGCAAGAAGTAAGCATCAATTAGCATTGTGCACTATAACCAATATTTACAGAGACTGCTTAGACTCTGTTACTCTCGTTATTTGTTTTCTCCTTAAGCAATGCCATGTAAGATTTGCGTAAGTGTGTATGTGAACAGACTAAAATAAACATTGTTGGTCCTAGCCGCTGTGGGATGGCGACTGTAAAACTCGTCATCTCGACTCAACTATTGACGTATGTACATATGCAAGCTATAGTCTGTTCAAAAAATATGCGACCTGGCGGTTTTTTACGAATAACTTTTTGGAGACCGCGGGGCGAATTGAGCCTTATAACCAAAATTGTAGACAACGTCGAGCTCCGGCCTGAGGTATATCCTAATCTGCGCTACATTTACTCTGAACACTAATTTTCGCAACATCAAAAAATGAGCTTTTTCCTAATTGCGATGAAAATTAGATGACTATAGAATTCGATTCTTGAGTCCTTGGCGACTCCAATGATGCTTTCATAACGTGTCTAGGCCAAACCGATCTGGAGATATGGCTGGTCAAAGCATCGAAAAATCGTGAAAAATGGGGTTTTTTGAAAATTTCACAAAATAGAGGGGGAAACATAGAATTCTGCAGTCATCTAATTTTCATCGCAATTAGAAAAAAGCTCATTTTTTGACGTTGCGCAAATTAGTGTTCAGAGGAAGCGTAGCGCAGATTAGGATTCACCCCAGGCCGGAGCTCGACGTTGTCTACAACTTTGGTTAAGAGGCTCCTCAAGTCGCCCCGAGGCCTCCCAAAACAGTTATTGGCAAAAAACCGCCGGGTGGCTTATTTTTTGAACAGACGATAGTTTGCATATGTACGTATGTCAATAGTTGAGTCGAGATGACGAGTTTTACAGTCACCATCCCACAGCGCCCAGGATCAATAATGTTTATTTTAGTCTATTCACATGCACACCTACGCAAATCTTGTATGGCATTGCTTAAAGAGAAAACAAATAACGTGAGTAACAGAGTCTAAGCAGTCTCTAAAACGTGTCTAAAGCCTACTTGACAAGATGAGCGACAGCTTCAAGTATTCTGTCTTTGTAAATCTGTCTTGAGTGTCCTCCGAATTCATCTGAGCCAGACACAACTATAGCGATTTCGTACAGTTCAGCCGCTAAACAAAACTGGCCCAATAGCAGCCAGAAAACTGCCTTGAGAAGCGGCATCCCTCCTCCTAACATGTGCAAAATTAAGATCACTTCGTATGTTTGGTGGAATGAGAGGTATTGTGCTGATATTATATTCATTCTTCTTGCAAGGCAATTTATTTCCATGTACACATTTGTTTATGATGCATGTATGATGTTGTGTACGTTTATGGCAAGAAGACGTTTATGGTTAATGGGCTAGTCGAATACAATCGCTGCATTACAAGGTAACACTGTTAACACCTAATGATCCTGCCTAATGTTAAGCTATACAGTATACTTTCTGCTCAGAGTACGTACAAAAACCGGAATTTTTTACCATACATACTGTACATGTAACAGCTCAACTGGAACTGAGGGAGGGAAGTTGGCGGTCTACTAGAAACGCTCAAAATACGCAAAAAACAGCAATTTTCGGCTAAAAAATCGCCAAAAAACGCTAATTTCAGTTCAAATACAGCTAAAAAGTACTGTTTTACCAATTTTAGTGCTGAAATTCTACATGTAAATCCTGATGGGGCTGAGGGGTAGTGGCGACTGAAAGGGGTTGCGGGGATGGTAAGTCAATATTTGGCTAAAATCAAGGTATTTGGCTTATTTTTCGTTAAAATACAGGGTGTCTCAAAAATATGATCACATTTCTTTTTACTGCCATTTCCGCAAATGTTGACCAAATAGGCTGAAATTTGGCCTATAGGTGCCAAAACTCGGGGAATTTTGTGTGTTTGGTGCACTAGGCTTGACTCATTCCCGAGAAATTTCAAAGAAAGTGAAATTTTGTAATTTCAATAGTGAAAGCCGGTCACCGAAAAATGGAAACATTTCCTTTTCCTGTATTTTTCCTAATGTTTGTCGGAATTGGATGAAATTTGGAGTGTAAACGCAGAAGTTCAAGGTAATTCCTGTGTAAAAAGTTGACGCGCGAACTCCAACGCTATCGTTAGAGTTTAGGCGATCATGTAATGTAACGTTTTTTCGGTGACCGGCTTTCGCTATTGAAATTACCAAATTTCACCTTTTTTGAAATTTCTCGAGAATTAGTCAAGCCCAGTGCGTGCACCAAACTTTAATACATAAAATTCCCCGAATTTTGGTACCTATGGTCCAAATTACAGCCAAATTTGCGGAAATGGCAGTGAAAAGAAATGTGATCGTTTTTTAGGAGACTGAACGCTTGCGCCTCCTTCTATCGGCCCGATGGACGGTCACAAGCGAACAGTGCGCACCGTATTTGCACACGGGTCTAAATATAGCAATTATACTTCGCGTTGGTTATATACTGTACGGTTGGTCTAAATAGGCGACGACTAACTAGACTACGTCTGTCCCAACAAACCGAGCTGACAGCTAGTAAATCTTTATTGCCACACACAGCTTCCTTCCTCCCTTAGCGTTCTAGTAGCGAACCTCTCTTTTTGTTAAAAAATGAAAAACTTCGACAACCGGTAAATGCCATACTGCGAATGGCCTGACAATCAAATGGCACAACAATAAGCGGCAATTATAAACAAACAACAAATCGAATTCGTAATTCGACAGAGACACCCTGTAGTTTAAAATAAGATATTCTGAGCTCTCTTACACTTAATCTAGCTAGGCATACTTTTATCATAATTTCCTATACAAAATTCTTCCAAAAAATTCCTGAGGGGGGAGGGTGCGGTAGAACCCCGCAGGCCCCTTTGCTGATTCCCAGAGTGGTTGTTGTAGGGATTTATTTATTGATTGCGCAGTTTGATAACAAAAACATGACATTACTTTATGTACTGCGCTTTCATTGGGGCCGGGGGGGTCCCAAAGAAATGATGCAAGGCGATTTTCTCGGGAGGGGGGTCCGAAAAATCGAGATTTTGGAACGACGTCGTTTATGGATGGCCCATATATGGTGCGAGTACCATGAACGGCGTTAAGTGATACATTCTCAATTGCTTGCGTTCCAACCGGCTCCATACGTAATCGTGGGAGACAACGACATTCTTCGCTTGATCTCCTGTCTTCCGTCAGATTTGGACTCTGAGAAACGCTGATCCGAAACTCGTCGCGTGTCTGATTGCGGTCTGAGATGCGTGGCGCGGCGGCGATTCCCGGTAATCTCGGCCACGCCATTTCCTTTCTGCCTTCCCGGATCCAGCAGTTGTGCAATCTGAGCTTCGACATCGAGGGCGTTTCCTAGCTGGTCCAGAAAGTTTTTACGCAACTCCTTCTGACCATGCAGAGCCGAAGCCGGCTCGGCGGCTTTGACTAGCCCCGCCCACTCGCTCTGATTGGCTGCTGCTGGACGGTGATTGGTGGTCTTCCTGCGACAAGCCAATAACAGAAGGAGAACGGCCGAAGCACCGCCCATAAAGCCAATCAAGCCAGAACCAATCAGAGCCCAGGAACTGCAGATGATGAAAGCGGAATTTTCTGTTAGCGAAGAGGACTGGTTGTTAGCTTTTCCAACTTTTGCCGTGAATGTCTTCGGTGCGGTGGAATGCATGTCCACGCATGTTGAGTGGATCCCTAGAATAGAAACCAGTTGCGAATTCGTTTCAAGTTCCACAGCATAAGAGTAGTACTTTGAAAGGCAGGAAAGTTGATTTCTACACTCTGTTTCAGATTGGTCAGTGCTTTGTTGTCGTGTGAGCAAATAGCGGTATCTTCAGGGTAGACATTGAGCATGTCAATTCTGGTGTTGAATTGTTGAATTCTGTCTATAGCACGCTTGCAACTTTTACCCCATGGAAATACAATGACATACAGAAGCGCCTAAAAAGATAAGAGACTGTATAGACCGCCACTCCACAGACAGATAAAGGGGCCGTCCATACACTACGACGACGTTCAAAAAAATCAAAATTTTGCACCCCCACGTCCTTCCCGCCGTTTTTCGACGTTTTCAGCACAACCCCCCTAAAAACTGCGACGTTTTTGGCTGATACCCCCACCCCCCGACTAAACTTGGTACTGTGTCCGACATTGAAAA